>CM052700.1:70047711-70062479 GCA_028551405.1 Uromys caudimaculatus | reverse complement strand
TGTCAGGGGAGTAACGATGTAAAATGTGCTGACCAGAATGAAAAGGGGAGGGGGAAGCTGGGAGTGTCTGGGCTAGTCTGGGCTGAGAGGAGGGAAAGGGGAAGGCGGGAGTGTCTGGGTTGCCTGCATTTTTCTTTTAACTCTTCAAACACCAATTCATTTCAGCGCACACATCGATTTTCCCTCCTTCCTTCCCTCTGAGAGGAGACTGGGTTTGTGATGAAACAATACCCCTTGCATAAGGAACTTCTTTCCCGGTTTATTGTTTGATGCCTTCTCTGTGAGCGCTGGCATGGAATTCCTTCATACATTGAAACAGCGAGTATTCTCGCACTTCTACTGGTAAAATGGCATCAAGGGGCCCCACCTATTCAAGACAGGGACCTTGACTCTCTGGTGATGAGTACAGAAACAGCCAGGGAGTAGAAGGTAGCCTTTGCCCACCTCTGGAGCAGGCTGCCGCTCCGGTTCCATGAGGCACGGGAATTCTGCGTTCTGGTGAAGCCAGTAGGGATCGTACTGGGCCAGGTACAGAGCCAGGGAAGCTGGGTAAGCGTAATGGCAGGTGGTGGTAAACCTGCCGTCATCCCTCCTAGCAGTAACCCGGTCTTGTGGCGGGAAGAAGCCCGGAACTCCCAAGTCTAGAGCAGTCATGTAGGTTCTTTTGAAAGCAGGATACCCATCCTCCAGTCTGGGGTTGGGGTCGGGCTTGGGTCGGTAAAACTCTTTGCTATGGAGCTGAGCGTCAAGCTTGGCCTGCTGTAGAAACACAGAGACGATTGAAAAGGTTGTTGAGGCAAAGTCCCTCGAAGCATTATAGACAAAATCCACACTACTTTAAAATTGTTAAGTTCGGGGCTGGAGAGATGACTTGAAGATTGAGAGCACTGGCTGCTCCTACAGAGGACCCAGGTCTCGTTCCCAGCACCCAAAATATTTTTATTTTGTTTGTGTGTGTGCTGGGAGGGGATGGTCGTGTAGACATCTGTACCTGTGGATGCCAGAGATCAACTTCATATATTGTTTCTAAGAACCATCCACCTTATCTTTTGAGACAGAGACTCTCACTGGTGCCTATCAGGCTAGACTGCACAGCCAATAAGTTCCAGGGATCTGCCTGTCTGGGTCTCCCGAGCACTGGGATGATAAGACATGCTCCGACGCATGTGGTTTTTAGGGATCAAACTCAGGTCCTCATGCCTGTGCAGCAAGGACTTTATTAAATGAATTATCTCCTCAGATCAAGTAATTCTATTTTTTAAAAAAGGAAGAAGAGACGAGAAGTAAAAGATGAGAAGAGGAGGGAGGGGGCTCAATATGGGCATATAGTCAGTAGACAGAGCGCTTGCCAAGTTCTGAGTTCAATCCCCAGAACCAAGTAAACTGGGCCTGGTTCACAAGCCTATCTTCCCAGAACTCAAGAAGCAAGAGTATCAGAAATTTAAGTTCAAGGGCATCCTTGGCTACATAGCAAGCTTAAGGCTAGACCACAGGAGACCTTATCTTTTTTTTTTTTTTTGGTTTTTCGAGACAGGGTTTCTCTGTGTAGCCCTGGCTGTCCTGGAACTCACTCTGTAGACCAGGCTGGCCTCGAACTCAGAAATCCGCCTGAGGAGACCTTATCTTAAACAACAAAAAAATTAATCGAATTCTACAAACACATGGGAATAGTTAAACTAACATTCAGAATATGGGAGTAAGAGAAGGAACACACATGCAGTGCTTAAGCCAGTTAATAATGGGTACATTAGTGTTGGTTTTATCAGTGTTATTTAAAGTTTTGTTACATTTAATTAGTTATTGTGCATGAATGTGCACACACAATGTTACATGTGGAGGTACACACACTTGCCATGGTACATGTGGAGATCAGTGAACAACTATGGGAATTAGTTCACTCTCTTTACCATGTGTGTCCTGGGTATTGAACTCAGGCTTGGTGACAACCACCTCTACCTGCTGAGCCATCTCAATGGCCCTTATCAGTGTTATTTAAACTGTAAGTGTATAGTACTTACAATTTTACATGTGTTGTATATTTTGGCATATCACATGCATGCATGTGTACACACACATATACACACACATACAAACAAACATGCAAAACCTTTAAAGCCACAACATCTACATTAAAACAAAAATCATGGGACTAGGGAGATGGTTCAGTGGTTAAGAGCATTTGCTGTGTTTGCCGGGGACTGAGGTTCAGTCACCAGCAATTGCATGGTGGCTCACAACCGTCTGTAACTCTGGTCCTAGTGGATGCAACACCTTCTTCTGACTTCTGTGGGCCTGCATGCAGGTAGTACACAAACATACATGCAGGCAAAACACGCAGAAAATAAAATAGTCTAAAATAAAGATTGTTCCAGGGATAACAGGCTTACAAGTGTTCTTTCTGTTAATGTACAGACAATTCCAATGGCCTGCTCCCAGGGACATAGCAACTGCTTACATTATCAGCAGCTGCCATCACCTACCGCTGCCTCCGGGTGAACCAGAAGTGTGCTACAGACAATAGCACTGCCAGCCACCCCAGCTCGCTCTCTCTCTCTCTCTCTCTCTCTCTCCCTCTGTGTGTGTGTGTGTGTGTGTGTGTGTGTGTGTGTGTGTGTGTGTGTGTGTTCCCTCTCTATGTTCTGTTTCTGCCTCATCTCTCTTGCTTTCATGGCTCTTTCTCTTCCCTGTCTATCTGTCTGTCTGTCTACATGCCCACTCGTCTGCCTCTATCCTTTCTCCAGACCGTCACGCCTCTCCCCTCCCCAATAAACACCCTGTATACCACACCTGTTGCGTGGAGTCATTCCCTAGGGGTACACCCCGACACGGGCCTGCCAACGGTGCCCCTCGCTGCACTATGCTCCATAACACCTACCTCTTGTGGCGTGACTCTAGAGTATTTGTGCTTCCCGAAGGGCTTATAGTCGACCATGTAAGAGCTTTGGTATATATCTAGGTCCATGTGGGTCTGGAAGACAAGTGAGAAAACAAATCAAGAGCCCGTTGGGTGTCATTCTTCCAGTTATAGCTGCTGCAGGACTTCTTGTGACATCAGGAGGTTGCAGGATCTGGCTTCTGTCCCTTACCACCCTCCTCCCTTCTTCTGTGTCCCATTCATCTTCCTACCCTCACGGGAGCCTGGCATGTGCTCCTACTGCCTGATGGAAACAAAAACTGTTCTCCTTGCAAACAAGCAAACTCCTATGCATCTTGTAAGACCCCTGCCGTATGTCGCGTTCCCCAGTCAGTCTTCCACCTCTTTATGCCCCAGCTTTCAGGAATGAAGACACTCCTCCTTTCCCTCTTCAGTGATACACTTTGCAAATGTTCTTCCAGGAGACCACAGTTCTATTCCCAGAACCCACATAAGGCAGCTTGAAATTACATGTAGTTCTAGGGAAACCTGACCTCTAGCTTCTGACCTCTAAGGGGACCTGCATGAGCACACACACACAGACACACACACTTAAAATAGTAAATCGTTTTGTTTGGTTTTTTTTGTTTTTTTTGTTTTTTTTGTTTTTTTTTTGGTTTTTCGAGACAGGGTTTCTCTGTGTAGCCCTGGCTGTCCTAGAACTCACTCTGTAGACCAGGCTGGCCTCAAACTCAGAAATCCACCTGCCTCTGCCTCTGCCTCCCAAGTGCTAGGATTAAAGGCGTGTGCCACCACTGCCCGGCAAGATTTATTAATTTTTTAATTTATATGAGTACACTGCAGCTGTCTTCAGACACATACTAGAAGAGGGCATTGGATCCCATTACAGATGGTTGTGAACCACCATGTGGTTGGTGAGAATTGAACTCAGGACCTCTGGAGGAGTAGTCAGTGCTCTTAACCACTGAGCCATCTCTCTAGCCCTTGGAGACTGGTTCTAATGCTTTGATCCAGCTGGGAATCTGTGTGTCCAAATGCTAAAGGTCTTTGTTCCCAGTTGATCAATAAAGATGCCAGTGGCTAATGATTGGGCAAAGGGAGACAGGGTGGGACCTTAGAGTTACTCAGGCTAGGGCACAGGAGGGAGGAGAAGGAAAATCAAGATGAAGTGGTAGGATACAGATGGACACAGTTGCTGCAGGAGATAAAGCCAGCCAGCCATGTGAGACTTTGGGTAAGTGGCCACTTCCCTGATTGGGCCTGGGGTAGCAGGCAGAGAATTAGAAGTGCCCAGTTATTGAGCTAGATGGCATATTAAAAATAAGCTGATGTGTGTGTATCTTTCATTTGAGGACCAAAAGATTCCCTGGGTGGGTGGCTGGAAGCGTGACCCACCTCGAGCATAAAGTGGTATAGCAAAAAATTACTGCTACCAGACTTAAGTTCCAGGCCATCCAGGACTGCACAGTGAGACTCTCTCAAAAAAATTAAAAATTAAAAAAAAAAAAAACATACTCAAAACACAACAGGAACCACCATGGCAACAAACTTAATGAAGAAGACTTGTTTTAGCTTTGTCTCAGAAGTTCAGTGCCAATGCTTCCGCACACTGCACCATGGTGCCTAATAAATTCATGATGAATAAATAAATCCCCAGAACAGTGAAAACTTTCCCTGGTGTTGTATACCTAACATTGATATTGTTATAGGGGACGGAAACTACATCACTCACCTTTTGGGGTTTCACCAAACGTGCCATGGCCAAGGACCTAGAAAGACATGTCAGTCAGCCCTGCTCTGCCTCAAGCAGGGGCAACATCCCACTGTTTGCACAGTTATGCAAAGCAAGCAGAACTGTTCTGGTCCCCTTAGTCCATCCCCTCTCCATCTTTCCTGAGATTCTACCATACAGATTCCCTGGGGTCAGTGGAGGCGCTGGGGTGGGTGTGTGGGGCCCCGAGGCAAAGGGACTAGAACAGGATTCAGAGGAATTAGAATTCACTCAAAATATCAGATCCAGCTCTTCAAAAGGTGCATCAAATAGCAACCAAGTTTAACAACCAAGGAACAGAAGCCCTGACTACAGCATCCACCAATCCCTGTGGGGTAGACCCCAGCACGGCCATTTCAAGCTTGCTGATGCTGAATTGCAGAGATGTGCATAGAGTGGGATCTTCCCAGCCAGTGGGAACCAGGGCTCGAACTGCCCAAAGGAGGTGAGACCCAGGTCTGGAGCACCAACAGTTCAGAAGCAGGATGTCCAAGATAAAGGAAGTTGGGCCGAGTTCTCAGATAAAGGATAAACACGAAGATCCAACCCTGTCCCTCATGGTCAACCCTAGGATCTTCAGGGAGACTGTGTTGTGGGTATCTCTGTCTCTCTTTCTCTGTCTGTCTAACCCCCACCCCCTCTCTGCCCACCTTCCTCTTTCCTCTCTGACAGGGTTTCATATAGCCCAGGCTGACCTCAAAGCTGCTAGGTAGCTGAGAATTACCTCAAACTTCTGATTTTCCTATCTCAACCTCCTGAGTGCGGGATTACAAACGTGTACCACACACCTTTAGACCCAGCACATATGAGGCAGAGGCAAATGGATCTCTGCAAGTTCAATGCTGGCCTGGTCTACATAGCGAATTCTAGGCCAGCCAGGACTACATAGAGAGACCTTGTCTCAAAGACAAAACCAAATGTAACCAAAAATGTACGTGTGCACCACCATGTCTGGGTTACAAGGTGCTAGGAATTGAATTTAGAGTCTCATATATTAGACAAGCACCCCACCAACTAAGCTATGTCCTCAGCAATCACTCCCTCATTTCACTCCCAGGAACTACACTGCCTGGAGGTCCATTCTGCTCAGCTGGCTGTGGTACAGGCCAGACCTCAACTGATATTCCATGTTTCCTCCTTTCTGAATACAGACAGGATCTCACTTTAGTTCAGAGCCTACCTTATCTTTTGCAAGACACAATGTTCCTGCCCTTTCAACCCCAGGTGTCTCAGCTGTATGGAGAGCCCTGTTGGCACTGTCTTGATGACTAATCCCCCCCTGAGACCAGCCCTGACCTACACAATTGAAACCGCTTTGGTCATCCGCCCTGGTCATTGTGATGTGGGTAGCTAGTCAGCTCTCCTCATGTCAGCTGCCCTGATCCTGGCTTACCCCTCCTGGAGTCTCAGTACATATGGACCAACTGGACCAGAATAAACCTGGCTGATTGCTTGGCACCAGAGGGGAGATACTTTCAATACTCTACAGATCAGTATATTGCCAGGAGAGGCAGTTGGTTGATGACATCAGAGTGGGTGTAACTGAATCCATGCCCCGGCAGGTTTCCATCATCTTAGAACCGACTCATCCTTTTGTCAAAAGCTTTTTCTCTTTTACTTGTATTAGTAAAGCTATTTAAAAACAAACAAACAAAAAACCCAAAGCATAAAGTAGCAAGTGTTGTTGAGAATTTCATACACTGTTGGTGATAGTATCTCAAAAGGTAAGCACAGGGGCGCACAAGATGGCCCAGCAGTGAAAGATGCTTGCCCCTAAATAGTACTAGCTGTGTTTGAACCTGGGATTTATTTACACGGTGGAAGGAGAGAACCAGCTCCTGAAAGTTTCCCTCTGACTTCCACATGCACATACAGATATACATAAGTGTTTTAAAAACACATGGAAAAGAACCATGTGGTCTGGAAAATTATAGTCATATAGTAAGAGGAATGAAAAGCAGAGAAGCAGGTACCGGATGTTACTGCTCTTAGCAGCAGAATTCATGGTGCCTAACTGGCCACTAGCTGCTGAAGGGGTCACCCAAATGGTACAGGCATACGGAAAGGAGCATTATTATTCAGTGCCACAAAGGAAGAAAGTTCTGACCCATGCTACAGAGGGAATGAAACTTGAAAACATGCTAAGTTTTACCAGTCGAAAAAAGACCAATGAGATTGCCAAATGCAGAGAGACGGAGTGCGAAATGATTGTTTGTTTGTTTTTTACTTGGCACTTACAAGAGCAGCCTGCATGAGTAACTGGATACTGTTCATTAAGCCTGGGCAGGTTACTTCATTCTAGAGAGTCCTTCACTGGGGACTGAAATCCTGTGTTCTTCAGTCTTTCTTACCACAGACTACACAAATTATCACACTGTACTAAAGCAGTACGGCATGCCCCTTGTGTATGTGTGGAATATATCTGAGTGTGCGCACGCGAGTATGCTTATATGCATGCGGAAGCCAGAAGTCAGCATCACTCCCCACCACAGCTTTTGAGACAAGATCTCTCACGGAATGTAATTTGGGTAGGCTGGTTGGCCAGTGGGCTGGAGTGGGAGCACAGATGTGTTCCACCATGCCCAGGCTTTCTCATGTCTGTGTGGGGGATCTGAACTCAGGTCCTCATGCTAGTGTGATAAACACTGTATCCCCTAACTGAACCCCCCAACCCCCTTGTTTTTTTTTTAAGTTTTCAAACAAGGTTTCTCTTTATAGCCTTGGCTGTCATGGAACTACTCTGTAGACCAGGCTAGCCTCGAACTCCCAGAAATCCACCTGCCTCTGCCTCCCAAGTGCTGGGATTAAAGGTGTGTAGCACCACTGCCCAGGGTTATGTGCCTCTCAAGATCAAAAGTACAAAACATTTTTTTCCCATGATGCTTATTATCACATACTTTATTGACATGCAAGTGTGTGTTTTCTACGTTTGCATTTGCAAGGGATGGAAAATACTCCAGAAAGCAAATTTTGTCTTGTTCATTTTGTACTGTTTTCCCTGTGTTGTGCAAGCTGATCTGACCTCAAGGGGCCTCCCATCTCAGCTTCCAGAAACTCCATCTTGGGTGTGTATGTGTGGCACATTGTGTAGTATAGGGTAAGAAATATTACGTAAAACTTTAGTAACCAATAGGACTATGGGTAGGCTAAATTAAACAACACTTAAAAGGTTGCAAAAATAAAGGGGAAGGGTGACCTTTGTGGACAGGATACAATAACCCAGATGCAGGAACAGCCGAGGCTCTCAGGAGCACCATTTGTTCTTCAGTCTCATCCCCTTTCCCCCAGTGAGAACAGTCACCTCCAGATTGAGAAAACACTTGTCCAAACACACTCACAGATTTGGTTGTGACAAGCAAAAGAAGTAGTGTACATTTAGCTACTTGACTCCGAGTCTAGTAAGCTGTAGGGCTGCAGAGTGCCCGCAAAGCTTTTCTTAGTGTGAATCCCACTTCAAGCCTTGTACCTCGGAGGGAGAGCCAGGTCCCCAAATTTCTTCCTATGCAAATTCAGCCTGTTAATATCATTAGGTCAGAAGGAAATTCTTCCAACTCAGAAGCCCTAGTTCCTCCAGGCTTCTATTAAAGGGATTACAATCCACTTCCTCCCTAGCAGGGCTAATGCGCCATGGGAAGCCTCCAGGCTAGAGATTAAAGCATTTATGCCTTTAATTAGGAGCAGTCTTCCCCGAGCGCCTGAAACACAAACAGCCAGGCCACATTACAAAGCACAATGCCCTCTCCTAGATCCTGGGGGGCGTGGTACCAAACAGCATTTCCCAAAGTAGGGCCTTGTCCCCAGGCTCTCCGCACAAATTAAGCCTCCTTCACTTCGAGAACAAACAACCAGGTAAGGCAGATGCAGGGCACAGCAGGGGAAGAGGAAGAGGTCTGGTTAAGATCCAGGTGGGATGGCATATCTCTAGAATGCGCTATCTAGTGAGGATGCTTCGTTTTCTCACAGCAATGGATCGGTAGCTTTCAAGGAGACTGCTCTGGAAATAACAGAGTACGTACAGCGCGACCTGTGCCCTTGCGATGCTGTTGCACTGGGAGCACACAGGCTCTGTCCTTTCCCAGTCCTGATGCATAGCCCCTGAGGGTCCCCGAAGGTCTGGGTTTCTCCAGGAGCAGCCGAGTGACCTGTATTTCACAGTTGCCTGGGATTCATGTTTATTGGCCTGCTATCTGTCCTCTCCTTTCTCTGTCCCCAACCCTAAAATAATCTTTACTGAAGACGCTTCTCTAGCAGCTCAGGATTCTTACGACTGAAACAGGAAACCGCATCGTCACTGTCGCCCTCTGCTGTTCATAGAGGAGAAAGCAGAGGTCCAGCGTTTTCCAGGTGCTTGGACAACGCAAGGCAGGTAGGGGCTCATTGTGTAGAAAATACTGTCAAGAGTCCCTGCAATTATTAAAGAGGCATAAAAACTTGGGGCCTCTCACTTCATTGTTCAATAAAATGTCTAGCAGGTACATCCCAAAGGAGCCCTGAACTGCTGAGCACCACACCCTAGATACAGTTTACCTTTTACATGGACACAACTATGATGAAAGTGTCATCTATAAATTAGGCACCATGCACTGTTAAAGGCAACACAGTTAAATAGAAAAACGACAATAGCAGACTATAATAAAGTTTATTTAAGGCTCACAAACGGAGCTAAGCGTGGCTAGTGCATGCCTTTATTCCTGGCACTTAAGAGGCACACAGAGACAAGCAGGTCTCTGTGACATAGTTTCAGGACAGCCAGGGCTATGTAGAAAGACCCCATCTCAAATAAATAAGCAGATAGATAGATAGATAGATAGATAGATAGATAGATAGATAGATAGATAGATAGCAAAGTGACTCAGTCAGTTAAGGCCAGACTGCCTCAAAAATCTGTTATAAGAATGTTCTTACATACAGCCCAGGGTATTGACACTTGCCTTTTGTACCAGCACACACAGAGGAGAAATTTAAGTTCATCCTCAGCTATATATAGTGAGTTGGAAGCCACCTCAGTCTATGTGCGACACTGTCGCAAAACAGATAAAAACTCAAGAGATCGGTTGTTGCACATGATCGCCCTTTCTCTTTTTGCTCTGTGTGGACCCTTAAGTGGACTGGACGGTGCTGCCCCCACTGGGAAGGGAAATCCTCTGCAGTTTGAAATGCTACTCTACCTTCAGAAACAACCCCAGAATAATGTATTACCAGCTAGCTGGGCAGCCCTTAGCCTAGTTAGATGGAATTTACCACAATAGATGGCTAGCTCAGGGTCACTTGGCAGCTACAGCTGAGCTACATAGTTTCTTCTTGAGCATAACCTCACAGAACCAGACCTGGTTAGGTAGGCCTGTGATCCCAGCTGCTAGACACTGAGGTAGGAGGAGCATAGGTTCAAGGACAGTTTGTGCTACACAACGGGGACAATTCTGTCTTAAAATAAAAAGCAAAAGTAACAAGAAAAAAGAGTGCTGAGGGATATAATTCAGTAGTAGAATTCTTATTTAGTGTGTATGAGGCCTTCAATTCAGTGCTCAGTATTGCAAAGTAATAAAATTATTCCATCACTAGTATGTCTCAACATAAAGAAAATATGGTCATTAAATTTTTTTAAGATTTATTTATTTTATTGTATATGTATGAGTATTTGCCTGCATGCATACATACATGCACCATGTGCATGCCTGGTGCCATGGATCCCCTGAAACCGGAGTTTCAGACAACTGTGAGCTGCCATGTGGATGCTGGGAATTGAACCCAGGTCCTCTAGAGGAGCAGTCAGTGCTCTGAACCACTGGGCCATTTCTACAGCCCTCGAGCATTTAAAGTTTTTAAAGATGTGTTAATTTTATTTTATGTGTATGAGCATTTTGTCTGCATGTATGTATGTGTACTGCATTGTGTGCCTGGTGCCCGAAGAATCCAGAAGAGGGTGTCAGATTCCCCTTTAATTGGTGTTAAAGATGGTTTTCAGCCACCAGGTGGAGTGCTGTGAATCAAACCTGGGTCCTTTGCAAGTGTGACAAATGCTCTTAACCACTGAGCCATCTCTCTACTCCAACATGGACATTGTTTAACAAAGACACACAAATGAACCAACTATCTTCCTCTTCTACTAACTGAGACTGCTGTGTCCTTAGGTTTGTGTTATTAAAACATCCAATTACAGGGCCAGTGAGATCTCTGGGCAAAGGCTTGCTGCCAAGCCTGACAACCTGATTTGATGCCCAGAACTCCTATGGTAGGAGAACTGACTTTGAAAATTGTTCTCTGACCACACATGTGAATGAATACTCAACTACACACACACACACACACACACACACACACACACACACACACACACACACACACACCAATATATAAAACAACATACTACTTATTAATAATAAAATAAAAATTTAAAAACCCATCCAATCAAAGAAGCTAGGCACAGTGGTACATGCTTGTAACACCAACACTTGGGAGGTAGAGGCAGGAGGATCAGGAATTCAAGACATTCTCAGCTATAAAGTGAGTTCCAGGTCAGCCCGGGCTATATGAAATTGTCTCAAAAAAAAAAAAAAAAAAAAGTATCTAATCCAAGTTACACCTGCTTCCTGATGTATAGTTTCCAGTACTGAAATACATTGAAATGAAGAAACTGTTGCTTTTTCATACAATATTATTAGGTGTTTTAACTGACATAACCTTTGAAGGTGATTGGAGGTATCTGCTCAAAATGCCAAGGGCTGTAGTCTTTGATTTAGCATTTGCCTTTCTATATGTAGTCTTATAGCAACAATTGATCTCCTATGGAAAGAGAGCCATGATATGGTTCATTATGACTTGAAATCACAAAAATATGTATGTACCTAAATCTACTTTTACAGAAACTGATACTAATCTAGATGCATACACATTATAAAACGTTGGTGATATTTAAAGAAAATAAAATAGTTCATCAAAAAGATTGCTCTGGAAAGATGCCCAGGCCCATGAGAGGAAGAAAAACCATTTTGTGAGGATATTAAAATATAATTTTGATATCCTTGAGGATAGATGGATAAGGTCTTCTTGCCTAAAAGCTTGGAACTGAAATGGAAATGATAGCTGTCAGCATCTCTATCCCATAATAAGTGTAGGATGTGTCCTGTGGGCGATCAGTAAAGTCCCATTGCTGCCGCTGATGGCAGAGATAACGGAAAAGAGTTTATGCCGCAAAGAGCTGAAAGCACCTTGCTTCAGGGAGATCTTACTTAGCCCAACCATGACTGCAACATATTAGCTGCACTTATTTTGCCTCCTGGTTCCTCTGTCAACTTTACTAAATTCTTTCAAATGCTTTTTGGGCCATGTGTCCAGGGTCAGTGCTGGGTCAGGCCATTTAGATGTTGAAAGGGTGAGGTGGTCAGTAAGTCACACCTTCATTCCCTGCGTGCTCAACCTGGCTGTGGATGTGTAATCTCGGAGAGCATCTCCCTTTATGCCATCACGTTGGAATAAGGTAGCGAGAAGAGCGTCTTCCCTGGGAGTGGTGTTGACAGACCAGCAAGTCAATTTAGGGTCAGCCGGCCTGCTTGTACCTCAGAACATAGAGTCGGCAAAGGGAACTGAGGAAAAGTCACAGAAATGTTGGCAGTGAGGTCTTAACATGTGGTCAGTATTCCTCGAGTAATGACAATGAAAATAGACTGCCTGCCCCATCGCAGATTCTCCAGACCAAAATTTGATGGGGAAAGCTGGGGTGAAGCATGGAAATTAACTTTTTTCCCCAAAGAAAGGGTTTTTGTGTGTAACCCTGTACTGGAATTCCTTCTGAAGGCCAGGCTGGCCTCAAACTCAAGAGATACGTCTGTCTCTGTCTTCTACGAACTGGGATTAAAGGCACGCATCGCCATGCTCTGTGGTAAATCAACATTTTAAATGAGATTTTGCAGGAATGCTTCTGTACACTGAAGTCTACATCAGCAGAAAGCAACCTGAGTGGTATCTGCCATGGTCCTGTCTATCAGAATATCATTAAGTCTTTGTATGAAGTATTTGGACAAGCAGCCAAGAAATTCTAGGTCTTCTCTACTCTAGCAGAATGCAAAATAACTAGAAGATCCAGGGATGTTAGCACACGCCTATAATCCCAGTACTTGGGAGTCGGATGCAGGTGGATCACCATGAATTCAAGATGATCCAGGTCACTTAGGGAGCTCCAGGACAGTCTGGCTTACAAAGCACACACAAAGATGAGGAAGAACAGAATAAGATTTTTTTTTTTTTTTTTTTTTGTTTTTCGAGACAGGGTTTCTCTGTGTAGCCCTGGCTGTCCTGGAACTCACTCTGTAGACCAGGCTGGCCTTGAACTCAGAAATCCACTTGCCTCTGCCTCCCAAGTGATGGGAATAAAGGCATGCGCCACCGCCACCACTGCCCGGCTAATAAGAAATAATTTGAAGTTGGCCTTAAATGGTGTCCTCTCTATTTCAGCAATATCAAACCTAATGCCAAAGAAGTGACAGTAATATTAAGAAATAAGCTGGGTGATGTGGTGGGGCTCACCTTTAATCCCAGCACTTGGGAGGCAGAGGCAAGTGGATAGAAGAGGCCAGCCTGGTTTCAGGACAGTCAGGACTACACAGAGAAACCACCATCTCAAAGAAAACAAAGAAGGAGGAGGAAGAAGAGGAGGAGGAGGAGGAGGAGAAGGAAGAAAAAGAAAAGAAAGAAAGGAAGGAAGAAACACACACACACACACACACACACACACACATGTCCTTTACTGATTTACTTCATTAGCAAACACCACAGTGTGTCTCAGATTTTAAATATGTGTGCGCGTATATGTATGTGTGTAAATTTGGCCATTCACTTTCAGAGATTCCTTCTCTATTTGTGTTCATTTATAGCCTGTCAAAGAAACAGGTAAAACTTGGGTTTTCCCTTCTCAGTAAATTTTTTTTTTTTAAAGATTTATTTATTTGTTTTATGCATGTGAGTACACTGTCACTTTCTCCAGACACACCAGAAGAGGGTATCGGATCCCATTTCAGATGGTTGAGAGCCACCATGTGGTTGCTGGGAATTGAACTCAGGACCTCTCAAAGAGCAGTCAGTGCTCTTAGCCATTGAGCCATCTCTCCAGCCCCTCAGTAGAATCTTGAGGGCCATTGTTTCATTGGTTAAAGTCAATTAACATGTATATAAGATTTCACCATCCCTCCCTCCTCTTTGCCTCCTCTCTCCTTCCCTCCATCCCTCCATCCCTTCCCTCACTTCCATGTCTAGTGAGACTGTATATAGTAAGACCTACTATATATACATCAGTCATTAAGGATATATAAGTGAACAAAAATAAGGCCTTACCTTTGGTGTTCCACCCTCTTGGGATATATAGATATAGATATATTGACACAGGTATATAATAGGATATATATATGTAATGTGTATCTTATATGTAATATATATATTATATATAAATATATATTATGTATATATATATAATCACACAGATATAAGAGAAGAAAAAGTTGTGGCTTCAGAAAGCAGACTGATTTCATGCAGGGATTTTTGGACTTGGGTTTACAGTAACTTAGTGCTTTAACACTTATTTGTATGATTCTAGGTGGTTTCTTGAGTTTTTGGTCTTTTTTTTTTTTTTTTTTTTTTTTTTTTTTTTTTTTTTTTTTTTGGCTTTTCGAGACAGGGTTTCTCTGGATAGCCCTGGCTGTTCTGGAACTCACTCTGTAGACCAGGCTGGCCTCAAACTCAGAAATCCGCCTGTCTCTGCCTCCCAAGTGCTGATTAAAGGCATGCGCCACCACTGCCCAGCTGAGTTTTTGGTCTTCTTATAGGAAAATCAAATAAAGGCATTGGTGAGTAGGAGTGGTGACTCACACCTCGAGTCCCAGCATTTGGAAGGCCAGCCTGGTCTACCTAGCATGCTCTTGGGCAGCCAGAGTTTCATAGAGAGACCTTGTCTTTAAGATTAAAGGAGGTGGGGTGAGCCAGCTCAAAGGATAAATGCACTTGTTGCAAAGTATGAGGACCTGAGTTCAATTCCCATGTTCTACATGGTAAAAGTAAGTAACCCTCTGACCTCCACACCCCGTGACATCCTCCCCAACACATGCTAAATAAATAAATATAATTAAGGTTTCA
>CM052700.1:70035211-70045211 GCA_028551405.1 Uromys caudimaculatus | reverse complement strand
ATACTGGGGTACATTTCTTTTAATGTGTAAGTTAGTTTAGGTTGAGTCTTCTGTTACTTGTTACCAAAATAAGCCTAAGAGAGGAGGAACCACATTTGCCGTTAATATTCCACGCTATCTCTGAGGATGTCACAAAGTGGCTACTCAGTACATACTCTTCAATTTGTGCAAGGATGCCTGCTTACTTTCTGCTCACAGGACCCAGTGATTGCCTCAGCCAGGCTCAGAGCTAGCCTGGGCCTACTTTGGTTTTGATTTATGTATATATGTGTATCTTCATGAGTGTCTGCCCCAGGAGACCAGAAGAGGGCACCGAATCCCTGGAGCTGGAGTTATAGGTAGCTGTGAACATAGGAGCTAGAAATCGAACTCTTGTCTGAAAGAGCAGGAAACACTAGGAGCTCTTAACCACTGAGTATCTCTCCAGCTTGCTTGCTTTCCTTTTTTCTTTGTTTTTGTTTTTTGCTTTGCAAGTCAGGGTCTCTCTACGTAGCCCTGGCTGTCCTGGAACTTACTTTGTAGACCAGTCTGGCCTCGAATTTAGAGATCAGCCTGCCTCTGCCTCCCAAGTGCTGGGATTAAAAGCACGCACCACCACCACCAGGCTCATGTTGTTTTTGTAAGACACAGTCTATCAATATGTACCCCTAGCTGGCCTTGAACTCACTATGGCTGTCTTTGAACTCGTGGCAGTTACCCTTGCCTATGCCTGAGGAGTGCTGACGTCACAGGTGTGTTCCCTCACATCTGGATAGATCTGCTTCTTGCCTGGTCCCTCTCCACTTCCTAGTGCTCTAGGCTGAAATGGCCCCAGCTTGGTTTAACCCCCCAGTGACCATCTTAGGTTACTAGCTCACAAGTGCCGTATATTTTCTTCTACTTATGAATCGATTATTCAATTCATTCATTCATTTGTTCATTAGTTAGTTTGAGACAGGATTTCAGTAAGTAGACCAGGCTGGTCTCCAGTTTGTAGCTAATCTCCCACTGCTTAGATTCTGGAAAGTTAGGATTACAGGCACAAGCCACCACACCTGGGTAGTAATGAACCTTGATCATTTGATCTTCCTTGAACATTTCACTTTATGAAACGTGACTGCCTGCTTTAACTATTAATCAGTGAGTTGTGTGCATTCTCTGTACTATGACCCTCAACTACCCTGGGGACTTGAGTCTCAGAGCCATCAAGTTTATTTCTCCTGCCCAAACCAGCTGCCTATGTATACACGCCTCCGTGCAATGGTTCCAGCAGTGAAAGTCCCTCAGAGCACACCTGTGATTCCCAAGATGGGTCCAGGAGGGAGAAGGTCAATAATTCAGAGCTAAGTAGAAAGGTCTTGTTTCATAAATTAGAAAATACGGATTTTGGTATGTGACTTTAATATCAGGTTCTTGAGAGGCTGAACCAGGAAGGTCACAAATCTGAGTTCCATTTGACTCCAGAGTGAATTCACGAACGGCAGGGGCAGTTTAGCCATACCCTGTATCAAAATAAAAAGTGGAAAAGGGGCCAGTTGTGGTGCTGTGATCCTTTAATCCCAGCACTCAGGAGGTTGAAGCAGATAGATCTTGAGTTTGAGAACAGCCTGATCTACAGAGTGAAACCCTCTATAAATACATTAAATTAAAGGGGGGGGCTTACTGGTAAAGCAGAATGCCTAACATGTTTGACACCCAGGGTTCAACCCTCAGCACCACACACACACACACACGCACACGCACACGCACACGATTCATGTGGAGCGGCACATCTTTGTATGCTTCCCTTTGTATGCTTTGCTTTGGTCAATAGAGCAAGGTCTAGGGCGGCAAGAACATATTACTACAGACGTGGTAGTCTAAAACCACAGCAAATATACTCAGCCACAATCCTGCAGTCCAGAAGTCTAAATCCAAGGTGGCAGCAGCTTGCTGTCTTCACATGGCTGTCCTCTCTCTGTGTCGCTGGGTTCTTTCCCACCTCTCGTGATGATATTCTGGTTTTATTTATGGCCTACCCTCAGCTTTTATGACCTCAGCTTGATTCTCACCTTACTTAATAGCTCCGTAAAAGCCCCATTTCCAGAGAAAGTTACCCTTGAAGAGCTGGAATGGGGTCAGGGTGGCCTAAACTACCACACTTCCTTAGAATGGGGGTCTTGCTGAAAACATACCTCTGCTACCCTGAGCAACTTCACTGAATACTCCCTGCCCACCAGGCTCTGCCGGACTATACAGGATTCAGTCCCAGGTGCTTCCTGAAGCCACCTAGGAAAGCACCATCAGGGAGCATCAGAGAACAATAGTTCTGCATGGTGGCGCAGGCCTGTGACCCCAGCATTGGAGAAGAGGAGGCAGGAGGATGCAGAATTCAAGATCAACTCAATTCGACAGAGCAAGTTCAAGGCTGTTGAAGTGAGATGAGAAAATAGGGCAGAAGGTTCGGTGTAAGGGGGAGGCTAGCAGAAAATTAGCTTTACTAGAAGAGAAGCACTCTGTTCGTTTACCCTGTGCTACAAGAGACCCTGCCTAAAACAATAGTAAAAATGTAATCAAATTGAAAGAAGTAATAGCAGTACAGAGGAATGAGGCTGAGTGTAGGGCTCACCCAGAAAAGGAACTCACTCAGAAGCAGTGCTGGGAGGGAGGCAGGGTGTAGTGAGGTGAGTGAAAGGTTGAAGGGTGGATGCCTGCCTGGGGGCATCCAGAGGCTGCCTCCCTGTGCATCTTCTCAGCAGGCAAGCCTTTCTGCTGAATCACTCACTTCCCTGAAGGCTGCCTTTGATATTCAATTGGACCAGATTTTAACAGATAAGCAAAGATTGTGGGGTCCTCTGAGGCCTGGATTCCAGAACCTGATTATCTAGGAGGGTGGATTTGGCAGGAGGGCCAGTAGCCCTTGGCTGGGTGCTCCTTTTTTGGCCCAGCCTGCTTGCAACTAAGTAACTGTGTCTCTTGGGGCAGTTCCTTTAATCATCCAGTAGGAAGAAACAGGCTGTGTGGGTGCATGGGACACTCATAAATAGTTGGGCCCTATTTCCTCTTTGACACAAACTTCTAAAGGACAAGGAGACTTTGTCCGTTTCTTTGATGTTATTTTCTAAGTCTGACCATAATCATAGATCCTAAGGAAAAAAAGTTAACATGGAAATAAAAATATTAAAATCCATGCTAAATTTAATCCCAGCACTCGAGGCCAGCCTGGTCTACAGAGTGAGTTCCAGGACAGCCAGGGCTACACAGAGAAACCCTGTCTCGAAAAACCAAAAAAAAAAAAAAAAAAAAAAAAAAAAGAAAGAAAGAAAGAAAAGAAAAGAAAACAAACAAAGAAACAAAAAATGTAAGAAGAAAAAAAAAAACTAATCTTCTATCCTCATTCACACTAACTGAGCTACCCCCAATAGTCTCTACACACCCTGCTCACACTTGAGTCTTCCAAAACATGGGAATACTGGAGACATATGGATGCTTCTTCAGGTCAAATCAAAGCACAACGAAGTCATTCTTAGACATTCAACCACTGAGTCTTTATAAATTACTTGCGACAAGTCCAGAAAAAGATCCTCAGTTCCAAAAGGAAAAAAGAAAACAGAAAATATGCCAGACAAATAGAGAAATACATCACAGAACACACACTGCCCCAGGGTTCAAAACCACGCTGCTCAGCCTCTCATAGTATATATGTCTCACTGCCATGTGACATTATAAGCATGAAAGAGCCATGTGCAATTTGGCCTAAATCAACTGTTGGTCATGATCATTCCTTACACCAGGAGTGATGTAGGCAGAAGCCGCAGGGCAGCTGAGGTCTCACTTTGCCTTCGCTATGATCTCCTTAAAGAAATGCCTCTTAGTTGTTCTCTTTTAAGCCAAAATATATGCTGCTCAGGAGATACATTAGTTTTTCCTCCTGTGTTGATACAGTCTCCAAACCTTTTCTTGTCTGTCTAGAAAATTCTCTCAGGTCAGGACCTGTGGTAGACCTTCTGGTAGAGGGGAAAGGAGCTTGGTACTAGAGTTGAGAGTGAAGTCGGGAAGGTCTACTCTCTTCCTCCTCCTCTTCTTCCTCCTCCTCTTCTTCTTCCTCTTCCTCCCCCTCCTCCTCCTCATTAAAATTTGAGACAGGCTCTCACTTTGTTGCTCTGGCTGGTCTGAAACTCTCTATGTAGTAGACCAGGCTGGCTTCAGACCCACCTGCCTCTGCCCCCTGAGTGCTAGGATTAAAGGCAGGTGCCACCATGCCTGGCCAGAGAAGGGCCCTTATTAATGCTCAAGATATGAGCTTCCTTGGAGGAAGTAAGAGTTCACCTTGAATGAGACCAGACCCATCTTCTACTTTTTTTTCTTTTTTTCATTTACATGTGTTTTGCATATGTGTGTCAATGTGTATATGATGCACATATATGTGTATGAACATGTGGAGACCTAAGGCTGATCTGAGAAGATCGTGTTCTATTATTCCTTTACCTTACTCATTAAAGGCAGGGTCTCTAAACCAGAGCTCCCCAATATGACTAGTCTTGCTAGCCAGATAGTGCTGGAATGCCTTGCAAAGCTAGAATTTCAGGCAGATGGCCATGCCCAACTGGCATTTACCTTATGGATGTGTTCTGGGGACCAGAACTCCAGTCCTCATGCCACAAGCATGACAAGTGCTTTAACCATCTCTACTCAGTCTATTGTATAGTTATGCTGAATGAGATTGAATCGTCTTCATACATTGATAACAAGTGGAGTCCACAGAAGCCCAGGGGCTTTTACTGTCTGCACTGGCCAGAGTCTGTGGAGGTCAGGATGAAGCATCTCTTCTGCCTTCAGCTCTGTGTTCTACTCTTTGTTCTGCTATTCTACCATCAGCAGGACTTGGGAGGTTTACCTTCCATGCCTGAGCTGGTGCATCTGCAAATCAAAATGCTGTGCCTCCTTGATTCAGTCGTCGAGGTCTAACTAGAATAGCTTGTTGCTTGCCTCAGTACCATCACCAAATTGTAACAGCAACTGATGCCTTTAATTCAGGCTTTTGGGAAGCAGAGATAGTATCTCTGAGTTCAAGGCCAGCTTGGTCTACAGAGTGAGTTCCAGGATAGCCAGAAATACACAGAGAAACCCTGTCTCTAACAATAACAGAAATAAAATAAAATAGCAAAGGCAGCTGTTTTGTTTTGTTTTGTTGTTTGTTTGTTTGTTTGTTTGTTTTGGTCCATAATTATGGTAGCCGAGGAGCAGAAGAAGCCTAGAGTCTCATAGAATCGACACAAGCATCTACAGCTGTTTTGTGTGGAAAGCCTCTGGTGACAGCCTTGCTAATTTCCAGGATTTCTGATTTATTAATCAGGATAGAAATCTTTTGATTTATATGTGTATGGTTAGAATTCTTAGGACAGTAGTTTTGCTCCCCCAGACTTATCTCCAGCTCAATCATATTGTGGCCTTTAGATGGGGCACCAAAGCTGCATGAAGAGACTTTTTGGTTGCATGAAGAGACTTTCTGATTTGATTGCATTTCCAATGGTATGGAGGGGAGCAAACCTGAAAAATAAGAGGGAGGCTTTAAAACTAATAGAAATTTCTACAGGCCTCCTAAATCAGATAAAGGCCTCTGGTGCATTCATGGAATCTTCTAGATCTTCCATTCCTGATGCTATCCACCAGGCGAGGAACAGAAAGGGAAGTTGTGGTAGAAGAGCTAAAGATACTCTATGACTTTTAGTGAGTGTGATTATGATGATAATTTCCCCATCACGTGAAGAGGCTGTATTTAGAACAGGGCGTCAGCTCTGGGAATGAAGCTCAGGGGTAGGATTCTCGCTTGAAGGTGAAACAAGTCAAGATCCTGCCCTTTGGTAGAAAATACATGTTGCTACATTGAAACTATAAGACGACAGGGGTCTTGGGGGAAAACAAAACAACAACAAAAATCCTCTACATTGTGTCTCAGAACCCCACAGAATTCAGGATATTTACCTCCAAAAGCTTTTGGAAAGCAATGGTCCTGCACCTTGGTCCTTGAAGTTTGGGGACAGGCAGCTGAAGAATGCTGAGGTACTTTCATGAAGGAATACGGAGGGTAGATTTTCACCAGAGAGGAAGTGAGATGAGCCACTGGGGAAAAACAAACACTTTGCACTTCAAGGTGGACTGAAATTTCTCCCTTGCCCTGGCCCTCTTCTCCCATGACCTCTGAGGTCCACCATGCTCCTTAGCTGAAGTACAGATCAATGGGGAGAGGTGACTTTTGACACAAACCGAAACAGCCCAGTTGTTTAATTATCTCTTTAGGGAAAAGGCGGGGTCTTACCCTGCTGGTGTATCAGTTTAAGCAGGCAGCTGTTCCGAGCCATGGCTTTCAGTTTTCTGGGTGGGTTTGTGTTACCTAAAAGCACAAGAAGGCTGATGGAGAAAAGTCAGAGTGAGTTATTGCAGGCTGAAATGATTCTTAATAAGAACAAGTGTAGGTGGATGGAGTATGGATTTAATATTTTTCACTTTTAGAATCTCGGGTTAACTGAAGAGTGAAGGTGCTTCTGTTGTTATTTTGTTTGGATTTTAGATAGGATCTCTCTATGAAGCCCTGTTGCCTTGAACTCACTATGTGTATCAGGCTGGTCCCAAACTTATTTTAGCCCTCCTGTCTCCCTTCCAAGAGCTGTGGTTACCTACCTGATGCATGCTTAGATTTTATTTCAAAATTCATTTTTTAAAATTTTATTTTATTTTTAATTATTTACTTATTATTATATGTGTATTTACAAGTACATTGTAAAGGGGTGGAGGTGTACATGCCATGGCATCATGCAGGTGGAGATCGGAGGACAACTTTTTCCTGGTCAGTTCTCTCCTTCCACCTCTGTATGGATCCCAGGAATCAAACGCAGGTCCTTAGACTTGTAAGGCAAATGTCTTTTACCTGCAGTGTCATCTCTCCAACCATGTGTGTGTGTGTGTGTGTGTGTGTAATATATATTTCAGTTGTCAAATACTATATTAAAACAAATTATAAGACAATGTTAAAAACGTCAAGCTCCCCTGAGTGTGGTGGCACAGACCTTTAATCTCAGCGCTTGGGAAGCAAAATCTCTGTGACTTTAAGGACAGCTTGGTCGCCGGGCAGTGGTGGCGCACACCTTTAATCCTAGCATTTGGGAGGCAGAGGCAGGTGGATTTCTGAGTTCGAGGCCAGCCTGGTCTACAGAGTGAGTTCCAGGACAGCCAGGGCTATACAGAGAAACCCTGTCTCGAAAAACCAAAAAAAATGACAGGTTGGTCTACAGAGTGAGTTCCAGGATAGCCAGAGTTATATAATAAAAAAATCCATCTTAAATTTAAAAAGAAAAAAAAGTCAAGCTCTCCTTGACATACATATATATGTGTACACACACACACACACACACACACACACACACACACACACACACAGGAAGACAAGGTTGAACACGAGGACTTCTTAGATCTCTCACCTCAGTTTTCTCATCTGAAGGATTACTGACATGTTGAACAAACTATGAAGCACAGAATCACTTGTTCAGTGACCTTGGGCAAAGCAGATGACAACTCTGACGTAACCATGACCAAAGCAATTTGGGGAGGAAAGGGTTTATTTGGCTTATGCTTCCATATCACACACAGTTTATCATCAAAGGAAGCCAGGACAGGAACTCAACCAGGGCAGGAACCTGGAGGCAGGAGCTGATGCAGAGACCAAGAAGAGGTAATGCTTACTGGCTTGGTCCCCATGGCTTGCTCATTCTGCTTTCTTAGAGAATTCAGGGCCACCAGCCCAGGGATAGCCCCACCCACAATGGTATATGGGCCCTCCCACACTGATCATTAATTACAAAAATGCCCTATAGGTGGTTCTCAACCTTCCAATTGCTTTTACCCTTTAATACACTTCCTCATGTCCTGGTGACCTCCAACCATAAAATTATTTTCATTGCTACTTCATAACTGTAATTTTGCTACTGTTTTTTTTGTTTGTTTGTTTGTTTTTGGTTTTTCGAGACAGGGTTTCTCTGTGTAGCCCTGGCTATCCTGGAACTCACTCTGTAGACCAGGCTGGCCTCGAACTCAGAAATCCGCCTGTCTCTGCCTCCCAAGTGCTGGGATTAAAGGCGTGCGCCACCACTGCCCGGCTAATTTTGCTACTGTTATGAATCGTAATGTAAATATCTGGTATACAGGATATCTGATATGCGACCCCTGGGAAAGGGTCATTCAATGCCCAAAGGGGTCTCCACCTACAGGTTGAGAAAGACTGCCCTACAGGTTTGTCTGCTTGGAGCCCCATCTTATGGAGGCATTTTCTCAACTGAGGATCTCTCCTCTCTATAACTGAAGACTATAGCTGGTGTCAAGTTGACATAAAACTAGCCAGCACATCTGTTATCGCTATTTCTCTTCTTGGATTTGAAACTGCCTGGGTTATACTTGCAGGGTGCAAACATTTGCCCAAAGTGGCGCTTTGACAGGATCTCCGTTAGTGCCATTCTCACAGAAAATTGAGCAGACCCAGAGTTGTAGAAACACCAAGGAGAAGAACAAAGGAGAGTGAGAGAGCTGAGAGAAGCATCCCCAGAGTGGTATGACTGTCCCTCCTGCATGTCACCTGGCTCTCCTTTTCCAGCACTGTGCATGGGAGGAGGGGGTGTTTGTGGATAAACAAAGTGCTTCCCAGGGTGATCTGTCTTCTCCCCTGCTTCCTTTGTGCATGGATCACTGGCCCAGTCTTGTTGAAATGATGCAGAAACCTCAATAGGCTTGAAAAAAAAAATCAAATGTAGATTTATACAATGCAAGATACTGTCTCTGTGTGGGCCTGGCAGTCACTGGACACGTTTACCCAGTCCCACTGGTGAACAGAAAGACTTTAGTTTCTTTATGATGTAGAATAATCTCCCTGTTTCCAACCTCACCTGCCATTTCTGTCCATCCTGACAAATATTTCTTTCCCCTTAACTGGTTATCATCTCTTTTACATCCATAATATCCACTTGGTCTATATCAGTGGTTCTCAATCTGTAGGACTGGACCCTCTGGGGGTCGAAAGACCCTTTCACAAGGGTCACATATCAGACATTTACACTACAGTTCAGAATAGTAGCAAAATTACGGTTATGAGGTAGCAATGAAAATCATTGTATGGTAGGGGGTCACCACAAACATGAGAAGCTGTGAAAAAGGGTCAGAGCATTGGGAAGGTGAGAACCACCGGGCTAAATGAATCTTTCTTTACTGGCTGCCAATTCAAATGCCATCTTCCCAGGAGGCATCCTCTGATAAGCCCCAGATTTTCCCTATATATTGTGTTTCAAATAAGCTGAAAGTCAATTAAGGCCCTCCCAGCATGGGGCTACTGAATGATTTTTTGCTACTAGAATGTTGAACAGAATGTACTGAGGGGCTGAAGAGATAACTCCATAGCCAAGATCATGTACTTGGAGGACCCAAGATTGGTTCTCAGCACCCAGGCCCATCAGTTCACAACCCATAACTCCAGATTTATTTGATGTCTGTGGATATTTACACTCATATACCATGCCCCCCAACAGCCACATATGTGTAGACACATAATAAAAAAATAAAATAGGGGCTAAAGAGATGGCTCTGTGGTTAAGAGCACTTGCTGCTCTTACAGAAACATGGGTTTAATTTCTAGTACCCATATAGTGCCTTATGACCATTGGTAATTGCAATTCCAGGGGTTCTGATGCCTTTTTCTGGCCTCTGATGGTGCTTGGCACACAAATGATATACATACAGGCAAGCACTCATATACATGAAGTAAAAATAAATATATTAAATTTAAAAATTATAACAGCCCAGTGTGTTGGTATATGTTTTTAATACCAGCACTCAGGAAGCAGAGGCAGGCAGATCTCTATGAATTCAACAGAGCCTACTTAGCAAGTTTCATGGCAGCCAGGGCTATGTAGAGAGACCCTGTCTCAAAAACAAACAAACAAATAAGTAAATACCTTAAGACTAGAAAGGGCCGGGCAGTGGTGGCACATGCCTTTAATCC
>CM052700.1:69995580-70026873 GCA_028551405.1 Uromys caudimaculatus | reverse complement strand
GTTTCTTTCTCTTCACTCTTCTGTAGTTCTGTCTGTGCCTTGTGGGTGGTCAAAACAGGACTATCAAAGGGCAGGTATGGAGGTGCACACACGCCCATTCAGGAAGCTGAGGCCGAAAGACTGCTACTTGTTTGAGGAGGGCCTGTATTATGTAAGCCAGCCTGAGCTACAGAACAAGAGCGGGTCTCCAGCTCCTGTTACAATGTTTCTAACTCCTACGGTTCCCTTTGATTCTGTACTATAGCATTTCTAATCCTCTACTTGCTCATCTGTCCTCTTAGTCCACAGAACTGCTGACCTTGATACTTGTCTGAGCTCTTGCAGGATCAGAAGCCAAGCTTTGAGACACGCTAGTTCAGAAACCTGTGCTTTAGATAACACAGGTTTACTTAGCATCCCAAGATTAGTTCAAGCCACTTTTATCTTCTGAGTTTCTAGTTGAAATTAGAGTTCCTTTCTAGTTAGGTGTGATGTTACATGCCTTTGATTCCAGCACTGAGGAGGCAGAAGCAGGTGAGTTGAGGCCAGCCAGGTCTACATAGTGCGTTCTAGGGTAGCCAGGGTTATGGAGAGAGACCCTGCATCAAATATATATATATATATATATATATATATATATATATATATATTTTTTTTTTTTTTTTTCTATACCAAATCAACCCCCTCG
This sequence comes from Uromys caudimaculatus, assembly GCA_028551405.1. Classification (NCBI taxonomy): domain Eukaryota; kingdom Metazoa; phylum Chordata; class Mammalia; order Rodentia; family Muridae; genus Uromys; species Uromys caudimaculatus. The sequence goes on along the minus strand of CM052700.1, from coordinate 70,026,206 downwards.
GTCCCTCCTGTCCTGTCAGTCCCCACCCCTCATCCTTTTCTCCCTTTCTCCCTCCCTCCCCAGACTCTTCCCCTTCTCCCTCCATCCTTGTTTCTCCCCCTCCTTCTAAACTATAGATTAATGCGTTCATACAATGTACTCTGTCGGTGTTGGCACACCTGTCCTGTAGCACGGCTCCTGCCTCTTCCCACGTGCATCTGTGGAGCTATGCAGGAACATACCTATTGCCTGTGGCTTTTCACCCCGGTTATTTGAAAACACTAGGTGGGGCTGAGAGGCTCAAAAGTGCACGCGCCATAGGTTAGCTCTGTGGTGAACCTGCACTTGCCCAGTTCTTGGCACTAACTTAAATCTGTAGTTCTAGAAACAGGAGGAAGCAAAGAAAGAGCCTAAAAGCCTTAGGTGGGTCCAGGGCATCAGTATTTTAACCCTCTTCCTGATTCCTTCATTAATTGGCAAATTAATCAGCCCTGGCTAGGAGGAGTCAACCTAATTAAGTATAGAGTTAGGAAGACCCACACAATTCCATCTATCACCAAGTTCCTCATTCCATCACCATGGCCACCACTTTACGAGAAAGCATGTATGGGTTGCCTATTAACTGAAGGCGTCTCCAGTCTCACAAACAGAGGCAAAGCAAAGGGACTGGGAGCATGCAGCCATGAGAGCGGCGACTGAAAGAACCTGGGTTCAACTGGAAATCAGTTAAGAATAATGAATGCATGGAGCTGGGTGGGTGGGGAGGTGGGGAGGATCTTGTGGGGGGTTGGGGAAGAGGAACCATGATGAGAATATATTGTACAAAATTACTATTATTTTTGTTTATTATTTTTTAAGACAGAGTTTCTCTGTGTAGCCCTATCTGTCCTGTCCTGGAACTCACTCTGTAAAACAGGCCGGGTCTTAAACTTAGAGATCTGCCTGCCTCTTCCTCCTGAGGGCTGGGACTAAAGGCATCAACAACACTGCCTATCCTGAAAAAAAAAAAAAAAGTTTTCAATAACAATTGTTTTAAGAAAAGAAAGAAAAAGAATCAATGTATCAAATGTGGTCTTTTATGTCAAGTGTGTCAGCATTGAGGAGATTAAGTCTAGAAGATCAGAAGTTCAAGGTTATCCTCGGCTTTGTAGCAAGTTCAAGCCTGGGCTACATCAGACTTTGTTGCAAAATATAAAACAACCCAGCACAGTGAAAGCAGAGAAGCAGGTAGATCTCTGTGAGTTTGAAGCTAGTCAGAACTACAAAGTAAGATCTTGTCTCAAACAGACAAACAGCACCCCTAAATAAACCAACTACAAATATGCATTTTATTGTATATGTGTATTATATGTATACATACTGCATCATATTCTATAATAGTATATAATACATCATATATCATATAGCTTATATATCCAATAATATAATATATATGTGTGTGTGTACATGTATGCATATTTGAAGCTTATACAAAGATTTTATCCCAGCACTTGGGAGGCAGAGGCAGGCGGATTTCTGAGTTCAGGGCCAGCCTGGTCTACAGAGTGAATTCTAGGACAGCCAGGGCTACACAGAGAAACCCTGTCTCGAAAAGCCAAAAAAAAAAAAAAAGATTTTATATATATGACAGAGGCCAGGAAGCTGATTAAGTCGTTGCTGTTGCCGGGCAGTGGTGGCGCACGCCTTTAATCCCAGCACTCGGGAGGCAGAGGCAGGCAGATTTCTGAGTTCGAGGCCAGCCTGGTCTACAGAGTGAGTTCCAGGACAGCCAGGGCTATACAGAGAAACCCTGTCTCGAAAAACCAAAAAAAAAGAAAAAAGAAAAAAAGTCGTTGCTGTTTAAAATCAGCTAATTTGAATATATATGAGACCCAGCTGAATGAAGTCCGTGATTACATCTTCCAACTCATGCATGCAAAGATGCTGAGTGGTTTCTGAACACTCTGATTTATTTATGGAAACCAACATGGAGTCTAAGAAGGCTTGGGAAGCCCGCAGTGCATGGCCCTAGCTGGTTTACTAGGAGAATGGAAGCCCTCCATTCATCTGTGCACAAGTGTCCACTGTTGTAAACCCAAGGACTTCTTGGCTACAGAAATCAGGCAGTCATGAAGAGCCTAGAAGTCTACCAAGTTTTGTCAGATATGTTAAAGATAAGTCATTGAATTCCTCTTTTCCCAATTTTGTGAAGTATGGGGAAGCAGTTATTTCATGCTAGTATTCCAGAACTGTCCCCCCTTCTTTCCTTCCTTCATGTCTATCTCTTTAATAATTTATTTTATGTGTATAAATGTTTTGCCTTCACTTACTAATGAGCTATATTGCCAGCCCTACAGCTTTGTGAGACAGGGGAAGAATTAAGTCTTTTTAGCAGAAAACTTTTATCTTCACAGAGATCTTGTGCCAGATTAAAGATTTACAAATTAGCACTAGCATATCTTTAGATAACTTCTTCTCCTTTGAAAGTCTAATTTACCCTTAGAGGGTCAGCTTACTTCAGTTTATGCAGATATGACAGTGTGACCTTAGGCACCGGAAGGCTGGGCATAGGATAGCCTGGGCTTCCAGAGTCTCTGGGTCTCTTGGGTAGGACTTTCTCTTCTGATGCTCTGTGGGTGTTGGTAGCCAATGTTCATCATGTGTGGGTAGTGCCAGAGTCTAGGCTCGTCCTCAACGTTTGTTTTATTTGGGGAGAATGGGCTCTCCCTTACTTACTCCTGGCTAGCCTGGAACCTACAGTGTAGACCAGCTTAAAATCGTTCTCTTGCCCACGCCCAGCATGGCTTATTCTTGAATTCATAAATAGTCTAAGTTACACCGCTTCATAAAATATTTGCACATCATTGGAAAGCTTGTTCCCCTAGCTTCCCACTCCATTTTCCATTACCAGTCATATATATTTGGTAAACCATACATATTTGGTAGGGGGGGTCCCTTCAGGCAGGACGATTGGGCCCACTTGCAATCCTAAGCACTCACAAATCTGAGGCAGCTGGATTGCTGAACATTCAGGCCAGCCTGGGCTACATTGCGGGAGTGGGGGTTGGGGTTGGGGTGATGGAGAAGAATTCAACTTTTTCTTTTTTGAGACAGGATTTCTCTGTGTAGCCCTGGAAAGAATTCAACTTAACTGAACTTTTGATGTACTTAATGAAGAATAATGGGTGTGCTGACTATAGAGTGTCAGATAGAAAGCCAGGGAGGAAACATGGGTAGGGTGCTTGGTTCTCTCTCTCTCTCTCTCTCTCTCTGTGTTTACAACCTGAGGGAGTCGGTTCTCTCCTTCCACTGTATGGGTCCCACGCGCTGCACTTGGACCGTAAGCCTGCTGGTACACACCCTTACTCACTGAGCCACCTCACCGCCTGTGAGTTCCACTTTTTGGAAACAACCAAATGCGGCATTGATCCACACTGGTTGGCATTTTTAGTGAAGAGCAACCAAGGCCATTCTCAATCCATATGACCCTTTACCTCATCTAGAAATAGGAGACAATGCCAGCAAAGCTATGTGCCCATGTTCCTATGATCCTGCAGATTAATGGAAATAACTGCATTCCATGAGAATGTTTGCTCAAGCCGGGCAGTGGTGGCACACGCCTTTAATCCCAGCACTTGGGAGGCAGAGGCAGGTGGATTTCTGAATTCGAGGCCAGCCTGGTCTACAGAGTGAGTTCCAGGACAGCCAGGGCTACACAGAGAAACCCTGTCTCAAAAACCAAAGGAAAAAAAAAAAAGAATGTTTGCTCAAAATAACAACGTTCAGCCAGAATCCACCGTTGCTCAATCACGTCAGCAAATGACAGAAGCAGGTGATCTATCTTCCCTGACAATGGGTTTCCACAACTTAACAATCAGTATGAGGCCAGGTAGTTTCTTTGGTTATCGTTTTGCATAACAGTTAATAAGCAATGGTGATTGCAATTTGAACATCAAGAAGCCATTACAATTTTTCATATTTTACTAAAAAACTTGAAACTATTGCTAAGAGTTCTTATATACAAGGAGTTCAAAGCCAGACTATACTACATGAAATGCAACTCTCAAAAATAAATAAGTCAAAAAATGAAAGAGAGAGAGAGAATGAATTGATAGAAGCACAAGACTTCCATCTACCCCGGGAAGTGCTGTAACAGCTGCAAGACGTCGGTAGGTGGCTCTGCTCCTTTTAAATAAATTTACAAAAGACACAGAACATGATCCTCTAAGTAGAACCTTTAATCAAAACAATAAACCACATTCTGCATCTGTGGCCTCTCCTCTCCTTTAGAAGAGTTTGGAGGCTTTAAAATTAGAGCCAGGAGAAAAATCGGAAACTGTGTATGGTTAAGCAATTTGTTAAAAGATCAGGGAAGGTATTATACTGTGAAGAACAGTTACTAAAGGGAAGATGGAGTCCACCTCTTCATTCTTTACTTCCATTTAGAATGAAGGAAAGTTGAGTGTTGAAACCTTCTGAACACTTACTTACAGCTTTATACTTCAGGTCACTTTACAGAAACATTAGATATTTAAAGTTCGTGTGTGTGTGTGGGGGGGGGGGGGAAGATTGTCCTCTAGTCCTCAACTTTTACTTCGACCCTATCATCTTAGCATTAGCTCCCACCTTTATACTTAAGAGAAAAAAAAAAATACTCAGTAGGGCGTTACAAAAGTATAAGCCAAGCCAGGTCACAGTTTTCAACCTTGTTAACATTCCAGGCAAAATCTCGCCTAAAAACAAAGCCATTTGGAAAAATGTGTTTTAAACTAAAATATAGTTAAGGAGTCATAATTTCTTTTTTCAGACTCTTCCAAAAGTCTTCAAAGAAGCAGGTGTTTTACAGTTGCAGGAGTTTCTCTCTGGGTCCAGAAAAGATGACCACTTACTTTTGAAGTGAGAGATACATTTTAGGCTTTCAAGGTTGCTAAATAAATAATTCCGATTTTAATTTTTAAAACTACTTTATTTATTTACTCACTTATGTGGTACGGGTGTCGCGGCGAAGCACTTGTGGAAATCCGAGAATTTTCCCGCATCAGGTTTTCTCCTTCAACCCCAGAGATCAAACTCCCGGCTTTGGCTTTAGGCGGTAAACGTCCTTACCTGTTGAGTCGCCTGGTCGACAGATCCGTTCTGGTTTTTTGTTTTGTTTTGTTTTTAAAGAGGTAAAAAGTTTAAAGTACAAAAGTAACTATCATGTACGTAAATAAATCCTGGTGCAGGGATTCTTTAGTAATATTCTAATTTGTCAGACTGTAATCCAAAAATTAAAAAAGCAACCAATAACTTCTCCGCTCAAACCAGAACTTTCAGATGTTTTTATCAAGAACACCTTTAGGAATATTTTGGATGATAAAAGAGATAATTTTCTCGATATCGTTTGGCTCGACACAGTATTTCGCTAGTTGCTCTCCCGATATGCGGAGAGCCTCTTCAAAATTCGGAGAAGCTGAGAATAAACAGATCCGGGCTATAAGCGCGTCTTGAACCACTTAAATTACTTTAAACGTTCTGCTTTTAAATGTTAATTCCAAAGCCACTTACCTAACCGTCTTTGCAAATTTACCTTTTGAAAAATAACTGCACACCAAAAGTCAGAACAAACCGGGTGAAATGAAATGAACAGTGTTTCCTGATTGTGAACAAACATACGGGTTAGCTAGAAAGATGAACTACCATAAAAAGAGACAGTAAAAGCGAGAGAAGAACCAGTTCACACTTAGCCCACAGAGTCGGGGAGAAAGGGTGCCTGTCGGGTTGTCATTCGTGAATTCACATCTATTATTTTTTGATGGCATGGAGCCGATCGGTGGAGACCGAACGTGAGTGCTGTGCTGAATGTGAATAATTCGATTGTAAAAAAAAATTTAAAACTTTGGGACTTGTTAGAAAGGGCAGTGGAGGCTAGGGCAAGTAAGTAGTCAAGCCACCCAAAAGGGATTCGCCAGTTTTTAGGGACCAGCGGTCCAGTTGGTGAGGTCTGTTTTCTTGTTTCAATACTCTGCTTTTTATAGTAGGTTGATCGCACGCGGGCTAAGATGAGAGGATGGAGGGGAGGCAGGGAGGATGGAGGACCAGACCATAGGACAGGAGGGCCGGATAAAGGAAAGACGGATGGACGCTTTTCACCTTGACTCGGGAGCTAGCAGAAAGCAGCAGGGACCGGGCAGGCGGGGCAAAGGAGGCTGCAAGATGCTCTGGGGCACGTGGGGCGTGGCGAGGGCGTGGACTGTCGAGCCTTGGCCGCCCAGTCTCCGCTGGCCCGCAGGTTTAAGAGTCGCGGTACCCCGCCCTCGGCGAGCTTCTCAGCGCTCCAAGTCGGTAGTCGCAGCGGAGGCCAGGGCGGGCCGTAGGGTTGGTCCGCCAAGGGATGCTCTCTCCGAAGCGCCGTGGCCAGCCCCGCTCTCCCAAAGCCGCTGCCGCTCCGCACCAGCCCTCGGCCGCCGACATGGCCCTGTATTGCGGCGACAACTTCGTATACTCCCAGCCCGCCGCCGCCGCCGCGCCCGGTGCGCCCCCGACCTCCAGGGCACCCTATGGTTTGTCCGACTACGCCGCACCACCCGCTGCAGCCGCCAACCCCTACCTGTGGCTCAACGGGCCCGGTGTGGGCGGCCCAGCCTCCGCTGCCGGCTACCTGGGGGCCCCGCCGCCGCCGCCGGGAGCAGCGCCGGGACCCTTCCTGCAGCCGCCAGCCGCTCCAGGCACCTTCGCGGGCGCCCAGCGGGGCTTCGCGCAGCCCTCGGCGGCCGCCCCCGCCTCGCCCGCCGGCTCGGCAGCCCCTGGCGAGCTGGGCTGGCTGTCGATGGCCAGCCGCGAGGACCTGATGAAAATGGTGCGGCCACCCTACTCCTACTCGGCGCTCATCGCTATGGCCATCCAGAGCGCGCCTGAGCGCAAACTCACCCTCAGCCACATCTACCAGTTCGTCGCCGATAACTTCCCTTTCTACCAGCGCAGCAAAGCTGGCTGGCAGAACTCCATCCGCCACAACCTATCACTCAACGACTGCTTCAAGAAAGTGCCCCGCGATGAGGACGATCCAGGTGAGGATGGCTGGGCAGGTGCTTCCCGGCCGCGAAGCCGCACACCTACAGGTGCTGAGGCCGGAGCCAAATAACCGGTCTGTGCGCAACTGGGTTAGAAATCTACATGGGGCCTCCTCATTATTGGAGGGGAGAACAAGTGGGGATAGAGCCACCCAAACCTGGTCTAATAGGGATGCAGGAAATATCAGATCTTCACAGGGAGGACATGGTCCCTCACACTGAGGACAAAAGGTAGCGCGCTAAACCAAAAAGTTCATACCCTCAAACAGGAGGCCGCTGCAAGGAACAGCATAAGTTACTGGAAGATAGATCGAACAGGGAAAGGGACTCTCAGAAGCAGGGTGTTACAAAAGATGAAAGAACACTGGGCCTCATTTCCTCCTTTGAATTCCTAAGGATCTCACTTAGTGTGGGCCAACTGAGGTTTGGGTAAATTAAGCTATGAGCACCCCGAATTGGCTCCCCTCTAGTCTAAATCCTGTACCTTGAGTGGAGAAGACTGCATAGGTCTGTGTTCTGAGTGTTCTCTTACTTGGCCGAGGGAGGTGGAAGTGGAGTGAAACTTACAAAAAAACAGATTCTTGCTTGGGACTTCTTGAATGAACCCAGGGCGTCTTTTGTTGTATTGGGGGGATGGAACCCAGGGCCTCAGATATGCAAAGGATTAGCCCAACCACTGAATTACATTACGCCTTGTAGAAGTCGCTCCGGAGCAGTTTTCTAGTGCTGATACTGTATAGTGCAAACTACATTTAAAAAGTTAATGTGATTAGGCATACCTTATCATTTAGTAGGTAGAGGCTGGAGGATCGAGAGTTCAAGGTCAGCTTAATAGCCTCTCTCTTAAATCTCACATCCTGTTTGTGTTTTACAACCCGTTTTAATTTGGACACATCAAAAGTATCTTGATAGCCATTTGTGCCCAGCTGTGCCACTTGTACAGGACGTGTAGTTTTTGAAGCTGCAACTTCCTGGTTTAGCCTCTAAACCACCCAAGATTGTCATGTCTATTGTCACGTGTATTCCTTTGAATTTTAAAAAGTTCAAAAATATTGTATCTGGGAAAGTTTTTTTTTTAAAAACAAAACACCAAATGAAGTGGAAGTTTCTGGATATGCCAGTAGGACTCAGTGGGCAGTGATGGCTTGAACCAAGTGTTTGGAGATTGAGAGGATAGCTCAAAAATACAGCACTCGATTGATGTGCTGGGAGAGGAGGAAGAAAAGATACTGATACCAAGATGGCGCAGTAGAGCTATCCAGATAGTTACAGATATTCATATCTTTGTGTGTGTGTGTGTGTGTGTGCGTGTTCGTGTGTGTTCGTACACATACTCTTTACAGAGGCAGAAGCAGGCATATCTCTTGAGTTTGAGGCCAGCCTGGTCTGCATAGTGAGTTCTGGGATAGGAAAGAAGGGGGTGGGGAGGAAAGGAAGGTTGGGAGGCAGTCTACTTTAATGCCGCCTCTCCTTGGCGACAATGGCGTATAACTTGGCATACAGCAGGTAACCTCACCTCTCATCCGAAGTTAAGGGCTGTGGTCCTGTTGCCACAGAGCTGAGAGACTCCTGAGCTTATCTATGAGAAGCACTCATTGCAAAACAATAGTTTGACTTTGAAACAGCAGAGGCCAAGTTAGGAAAAGCTACTTGGGTGTATTCTTCTAGGGTGATATAGTATGTCCCACTTAACAATTATAGGAGGGCATTTCTTTCCTACAGAAGACAAGTCTTGTGTGTATTTTAAATGAGTGCAGAATTTTCCCAGTGGACATCTTGATCTTACAGGGACACATTCTGTTCAGTGATAAACATGGGCTGTTGATTCCCAGTCTGCAGACAAACATCAGCTGAGCTGTTAAGACTTAGTTAAGCCGGGCAGTGATGGCGCACGACTTTAATCCCAGCACTTGGGAGGCAGAGGCAGGTGGAGAGAAACCCTGTCTCGAAAAAAACCAAAAAAAAAAAAAAAAAAAAAAAAAGACTTAGTTGATTGCTTGGTAGTAATATTTTTTTCATTATCATTTTGACATTGTCTTTTTAAAGTGGTGTGATTATTTTCAGTTGTAGGACTTACTTTTTTTTTTTTTTTTCCAGAAAAAGTTGTAGTAAATTCTGTTAGCTGTGTGCCAGTTACTATGCCAAGGCATCATTTAAGCCTAAATTAATTTACTATCTTAGAAAACAAATGGAAGATCATGGTTTAAGTAACACCAGAGTTTCATAATTTTGCAAGTTTACATGGCTTGGATCTAGAGCAAGGGAAGGTGGCAGATGACTTACTGTAGGTGTCTCAGAAATAAAATCAGGTCTTAGGATGTAAGTAGCGGATGCTACTGAGACATAGAACTTATTCTGATTTTTTTCCTTGTAGTGAGCAAGGCCTCCAGAAGAGGATGGTTCAGTGAGCACCTTGGTCAACATTTAATCTGATTTCCTGGTGGTCCAGTGTGGGCTGTAGTGAGCTTCCCTAACCCTCGGTTTTACTAAAGTAGGGTCATTTGCTGTCCAAAATAATTAAGCAGCAAATTACAAACCAGGCATTGAGGCACATAACCTGTAATTCTAGAACTTAGGAGGTAGAGACAAGAGGATCGATCAGTTTGGGGCCCCAGCTTCACTGGCATAGCAGGTTCTGACTTTGCCTGGGCTGTTCAAGACCCTGTCTCAACAAACAGAAAGGAAACAGAGAAAGAAAAGATGACTGGGGCTGTGTAGTTCAGTAGGTGAATACTTGCCTCTGATCCTCAACACTGTCGACTGGCATGACAGTGTATCTCAGGGAAGGAAGTGTAATCTCAGGAGAGCAGCAGAACTAGAATAAATCTAAGGCCAACCAGGGATAGGTGAAACTGTCTTTAAATTCCAGAAATAGATCTCACTCACATGACTTACAATAACTGTTATTCTATCTAATTTATATATTAACTTTATCATAGGAAGAAGTATAGGACGAATAGGGTTTGGTACTGTTTGATTTCAGACATGCACTAAAGTGTCTTAGAACATAAAGGGGGGCGTTCTGTGCACAGAAATAAAATAGAACCCTCAAGCCCAGGCGTGGTGGCATGTGCCTTTAATCCTAGCATGTGAGAGGGGCAGATGGATCTCTGGTTCAAGGCTAGCCTGGTCTACAGAGCAAGTTCTAGGACAAGCAGAGCCACACAGAAAAACCCTGCCTCAAATGAATGAGTGAGTGAATGTATGAACAAGTGGATCAACAAATCAAATAAATGACCGACCCTCACTGACTTTTTCATTCTCCTCAGGGAAAGGTAATTACTGGACTCTGGATCCAAACTGTGAGAAAATGTTCGACAATGGAAACTTCCGTCGGAAGCGGAGGCGCCGCGCCGAGGCCAGCAGCAACCTTACAGTGCCTTCAGAGACATCAAAATCAGAAGGGCAGTCCTCAAGACTAAGAGTGAGTGGGAAGCTAGGAGACAGCCCCTCTTCTATGCTGAGGCCATCTCAGTCACCAGAGCCTCCAGAGGGCACCAAGAGTACTGCCTCCTCTCCTGGAGCATCCACCCTCACCTCCACTCCGTGCCTCAACACATTCCTCAGCAGCTTCAACACCTTAAGTGTCAACTCCAGCAGCATGAGCACCCAGCGGACCCTCCCAGGTAGCCGCCGTCACCTAGGGGGGACCCAGCTGCCTTCCAGCACATTTCCCAACACCTCTGTTCCAGACAGCTCTCCAGAGTCCATGCAGCTGAGCACTGTGGGTGGAAGCAACCAGCTGTCTTCCTACTACAGCCCCTTCTCTGGCGGCAGCGGTGGGGACCAGAGTAGCCCCTTCAGTAGCCCTTTCTACAACTTCAGCATGGTCAACAGCCTCATCTATCCCCGGGATGGCTCTGAGATCTAGACATTGCTCCTCAGACTTGATGAAATGTACACTTGAGATGTACCCATCTCCCACACAGAGATCAGCAGTTTCAGAAATCTGCTTAGTATCTTGGAAAGGGGACTTACGGTGCAGAGAATTAAATGGGTTGAGACATTTCCAGATATATATATATGTATAACACAACTTTTGACATAAAGCATTCCTGCGACAACCCCTGAATGATCCTGCAGTCCACTGACTTTGCCTATACGCAGGTTGATGGGGGAAAATGTCATTGGAGTTATGGGTGGGAAAACTTTGTGAGCCGGACTACACACATTCGACCTTGCTGCTCCGATTTACAAGTGAATAATAAAATAAACACAGTCCTCACAGAGCTCTCCCCACCATCCCAGGACTGAGTAAGGCGCCTGTTTTCTCCAGAGAGGCACACAACCAGAGAAACCTGGAAAGGCTTGCTAGAGTGTAAAAACTACTTGGTTATTGTGAGCATAGTCGGTGGACTGTAGGATTATTCAGGAGTTCACAGAAATCAATGCAGAAGCTTCCTGAGCCTATCAAATCTGAATCCATTCAAAGTGGATTGCCTCAACCCATTTAATTCTGCACAGTAGATCCCCTTGCCAAGATACTTCGTGGGTTTCTGAAACTGTTGATAGTACCAAACCCTGTGAGAGACAGGAATGACTACCCTCCTGAAATGGTAGGTAACATACCAAGGTCACACATGGGAAATAGTGGGTTCTTAAACATGCCAGCTTCATGATAGACAAAGTAAACATGGGGTAAGGCCTGGAAGCCATAGTCCCAGTGATGAACCTGGTTTCCTGCCTGATTTAGCTTATGTCCTAGGTGTTTCACTGAAAGTGAAATCTTACAGGTTTTTTGTTTTTCATTTTTGAGACAAGGTCTCTACATAGCTCTGGCTGTCGGAGAACTGACTGTGGAGATCACGCTGGCCTTGAAACAGTTATACATCCTGATTGTCACACCTGGACCAACCAATCTTTCAATTTTTAATGAGAAATTATATACATATTGTTATATGTGTATAAATTTGTTTCAGTACCACCCCCCCCTTCTACTTTGAAGTAACTTCATTTGAACCATTTTGTAGTGGGGAGAGTCTAGCACATCATCAGACAGGAAACACTTGGTCAGCATCAGTTGAACTAAAAGATTTCTAGCAAATGGAAAGGTTGGATTTACAGGAACAGCCCTCCACTAAAATGAAGGTATTTTATAAGCTCCCATGCTACCATGTTCTGGAGATATTGCCATGAGACAAGAACCCCATTGGGGGGTGGGGTGGGTGGGGTGGGGAGAATCCTTGCGGTTTTGTTTTGTTAAGACAGGGTTTCAAGTCCCCTGTATATTAGAACTCTTAGCATCAGTTTAAATTTTTTTAGAAATGTATGAAAAATTTTAATGCCTTCTTGATGTACAAATTGCAATCACCATTGCTTATTAACTATTATGCAAAAAGATAACCAAAGAAACTACCTGGCCTCTTATTTTGTGCATAAAAAATTTTTCTGATTATTTTTGTATGTGAAGAATCAAGGACTTTTATGGATATTTCTAACACAATTCTATATTTGTAAATTAATTTATAATGTCTGCTGGAGCTATAAAGAATTGTTTTTTCCTAAGAGTATTCTATGCTCTAAGAATAAACTCTTCATGGAATGATTCCCAGCTTTGCATCTGTGCTTTTCGGACCTCAGTATCTTTGAAGGAGCAGAAACGGATGACATGGCACCCAATCCACTAAAGAGACTGTGTTGAGAGTCATTGTGCACGTTGGATTTGCTCCACCTGTCCCCAGGTGAATAGAATAAACTAAAAGAGTAACTAGAAAAAAAAGTAATCTTCACCAAGTGTTTTGGACGCGAGTGTTGGGTTTATTTCTAATTCTGTTAGAAGCTAAATCCATGCTGGAATGGGCCTCAGTGTAGAGTGCTTGCCTAGCTTTCCTAGGATAAGGTTCTAATTGAGGGTAGAGGACAAATTAAGGTGAGTTTCAGTGCACAGTAATCTGAAGAAAGCGGCACTGAGGTTACCCTCATGTGGAGCTCTGCAGGGTGAACATTGTCTTGGGAGGTAGGAGGAAGGAGCCTCGGGCAGCCCATTCCAAGGCTGGAGCTGTAAGTTTGAACATGGTCCCATCCAGAGAGTTATATAGACTGTCCTGTGTATCAGAGGATGCCTATTAAATGCCGGAAGCATGCCCACACAGGTGAAATACCCTAGGGAAGGTGGTCACATGGGGTCATATTAAGTCAGATGAGAACAGTTTACCCTAAACTTCCTTAAGGGAATCAAGTGTGAGGATTAGTTGGGAAGAAACAAAAACTGGATCAAAATGGATTGGAAAATACTAGATCAGGGTATTTGATTGATATTAGACTTGGTATTAGACATAGGGATAGTAACATGAGGAACTATTGAGTCAGTAAAGTAGCTGAGACCCAGCATGAAAGACACCAGCGTAAAGCTACCTGGGCCTGGATGATTCGAGGTCAGTCCACCAAAACCCAGTTGCTACAGACTTAGCATCTATGATGTCTTCTATCTTGGGAACCATGTCAGAAAATTTGGAATTAGACTAGACCATACTTTGGGTTGCTTACAACAGTGCCACGAACAAAATGCCCTATAATAGGGAGCTGGGTTCCTGGGAAGTAGGGCTGCATACTAGGCTGAAGTGAATGTGTGTCAGCGCTCCATGGCCTGGGAAGTCCTTTGAAATACAGCAAGGCAGAATTTGAGGACCTAGTAGGCAGATTTTACATTTCCATCTCTGCATATGTATTATAGCTTGGATTTGGGAAATAGTCTTTGAAGCCCAGTCTGGCCTTCAGATTCACTTTGTAGCAGAGGCTGACACTGGATTTTTGTCATCCATTTCCTGAGTGCTGTGCCACCATGCTCGTCCATCTTGACATTTTAAAATCTTCTATAGATCTTGAACTTCCTGCAAAAGGCAGCCTAGGAAACTTTGAAAGCAGCCAGGCAGCCCAACCCCCCTCTGTGGCCTACTGAGCTCCCAAATCCCTCCCAAGGCAAACCCCGGCAGGCTGAGAACACAAAAGGCTGCCTGAACTTCAGAGGAGACTCCCAGGGCCTGCTCGGCCTTATGAAGGTTTTTGAAAGCACCTGTCTTTAGGATCTGGGTGGCTTTTGTCTTTTCCTACTGTTTTCAGGGCTAAAACCTTGAGGCCATTAATGAGAAAGAAACCCCTGATGCTCTCCCGGGGTAGGAGGGTGACTGGCCTCTAGGCTAGAGTCCTGCCTTTGCCTTTGTTATGGAAAGCTGTCAGCTGGGGCTTGAGGTTAGATAGGGTTAGGTGGCTGGCACCGCTGAGAAAAGGAATTTCCCAACAGATTTGGGAACAAAACACAAAAAGGCTGAACACACTAGTTTCCTACTGAATTCCTCTCCAGGACACCTAAAGAACAGTCCTTTATCATGTTAAAAAAGGTAAGTGTGCACAGAGACTGAACCGTCAACCAGAGAGCATGCATGGGTTGGACCTAGGCTCCCTACACACAGGCAGCAGATGTGCAGCATGGTCTCCATGTGGGTCCCCTAACAAGTGGAGCAGGGCTGTCTCTGACTGCTGCCTCCTTTTTCCCCATCTGGGCTGCCTTGTCTGGCCTCAGTGGAAGAGGCTGTGCCTAGTCCTGCTGCTGTGACTTGGTGTTCCATGGGGGGGGCCTTCCCTTCTCAGAAGAGAAGGGGAGGAGGGGAGGGGGTGTGAGGATGGGACTAGGAGAGGAGGAAGGGTGCTCTGCAATCGGGATTTAAGTGAATAAATAAATTAAGGGGGGGGAGGTGTCACTATTAATTCTCATGTAAGGTGCCAGGCATTGTCCAAAACACTTATATGACTGACTTCCCACTTCTTCAGCCTCCTAACAATGAATTAGAGTTATTGCCCAGCCTGGGAGTTTCTATAACTGGGCCTGATCATTGCTCTAAGTGGCTGCTTCAGGCAAGTGCTCAAACTAGAATCCAGAATGAGGATATGGGGCTGGAGAGATGTTTTGAGAGAACTGGGCTGGGTTCCCAGCACCCCCATCGGGGCTCACAACTCTCCGTAACACAGGTTCTAGGGGATCTGATGAACTTTTCCAGCCACCATGAGCATGCCTATGGTACATAGACATACAACGTGGGCAAGCGTTTATACACACAAAATCGTAAAAGTTTACACAAAGAATAAAGGGAAGGAGAGGGATGGTCTGGCCCATCTTCCGCAGTTCACGTGGTCTTTCTGCAGCTCTTAGCCCTGAGAATCACTCCTCCCTGGGCTTCCATCTTCCTAACCCCTCACCACCCACCTTCTATTTATCCTACTGTGCCAAGGCCATTCTTACTACTTGGAATCCAACATGCCACTTATTTATTTAAACTCAGTTTTGAAACAGGGACCCATTGTAAAGCCCAAACTGACCTCAAACTTCTGGCAATCCTCAGTGGGTGGGATCTACGGGAGTGAGCCAGCCAGCATATCCCAGGCCATATAGAAACCGACTGAAACAAGTACAGCATTTCCTGAAAGGTCTGGGATAGAACAAAGAACAGGAAGTTCCTTCCTTCCTTCCTTCCTTCCTTCCTTCCTTCCTTCCTTCCTTCCTTCCTTCCTTTCTTTCTTTAATGGCAGACGGAATATTGCAGGAATCTGAAGCCAACAGGACATATTGAAGTCAGGAGGCCCCAGGAAACCTGTTACAGACATATTCCCAGTGGGATGCCTGCTATAATCTGTAAAATGGCAGGGGAATGAGGTGTGATCAGTCCCTAATTCAAACCTAACATTTTCCTGCTTAAAACCTTCTCACATATAAAAAGACTGTTCGGGCTCCCTCCCCCTCCCTTCTTCCTCCCTCCTCCCCCCCTCTCTCTAGTGTTCCTGGCCAGCTCTTCCCTTCTTTCTCTTCTCTCTGTCTTTCTCTACCCCATTTCTCTGCCTCTACTCCTTTCCCACGTCCCAAATGAACTTCATTTCTTCTTTTATACTAGACCCATTGTATGGCTGATACCTGAGGCAGTGGCAGTGGTGGGGGGCGGTACCTCAGCATGGGCCCACTAAGGCACCCCCTCCAACTGCATCATGCTGCCAAATTACAGAACGGGTCAATTACAGAAGTTTTTCTGGCTTGAAATCCACTGTAGTTGAAGATGACTTTGAACTTTTGGTTCTCCTGCCTCTATCTCTAGAATGTACTCTGGAGACAGGCAATCAGATCTCTGAGTTAGAGGCTGGCCTACTTAAGACCCTGACTCAAATTAAATTAAAAGTGTTAATAGGATAATTTCTGGAGTGGAGGAGGGAGTGGATCTCAGGGAACAGAGGGGACACAGTGTGAGTGACCCTGCTGTACTCAGGAGCCCCATTTGTGTCTGCTTCTTAGTATTTTAAGAATAAACTCTGCAGGCAACTGGGACAGACCTGTAATCCCAGCACTTGAGAGGCAAAGACAGAAGGATTTCTGTGAGTTCTAGGCCAGCATGTGCTCTATGGTATGTTCAGGACAGCCAGGGCTGCATGGAGAGATCTCTCAGAGAAAGAAAACAAAAGGAAAGGAAAAAAAGAACTTAGTCTTTATTCAAGTGAAGTCATTTATTTATTGTAACAGAAAATTCATTGTTCTTCTTCCCTGTTGGGAAAAGCAAGGCACAAGCATCCACATGCCCATAACTGACTGATTGATTTTGTTTGGCTGTTGTTGCTTTGATTTGTTTTTGTTTTTTGGAGACACGGTTTCTCTGTGCTGCCCTGGCTGCCCTGGAACTATCTTTGTAGACCAGGCTGGCCTTGAACTCACAGAGATCCTACTGCCTCTGTCTCCTAAGTGCTGAGACTAAAGGTGTGTACCACCATGCCCAGCTGATTGCTTGATTTTTTAATTTTAATTTTTTTTTTGTTTTTCGAGACAGGGTTTCTCTGTGTAGCCCTGGCTGTCCTGGAACTCACTCTGTAGACCAGGCTGGCCTCAAACTCAGAAATCCGCCTGCCTCTGCCTCCTGAGTGCTGGGATTAAAGATGTGCGCCACCACTGCCTGGCTTTAATTTTAATTTTTTGAGGCAGGGGTCTCACTGTGTAATCCTGGCTGGCCTGGCACTTGAACCTCTTCTTCTTCTTTTTGGTTTTTTCGAGACAGGAGACAGGCAGGGTTTCTCTGTGTAGCCCTGACTGTCCTGGAACTCACTCCATAGACCAGGCTGGCCTCAAACTCAGAAATCCACCTGCCTCTGCCTCCCAAGGGCTGGGATTAAAGGTGTGTGCTACACTGCCCTGCGAACCTATGATTCTTACTTATGATAAAAAACCTGCAGTCTGTTTCATTGCCAAAATACTATCTTTTAATTTAAATACACGCGGGCGCGCGGGCGCACACACACACACACACACACACACACACACAATGTTTTTATTTATTATGTGTGTCAGTTGAGGGAGCAAGCATGTAGAGGCCAAAGGACAACTTTCAGGAGTTGGTTCTTTCCTCCATCTTGTGAGACCTGGGAATTGAACTCATGTAACAAGCCTTGGCAGCCAGTGTCTTTACCAGCTGAGACATCTCTCTGGACCCTTCCTCAAAGAGTTTTTGAGGGTCAGCCTTTGGGGAACTTGTGCTGCTTGGCCTGGATTGTGGACCATGGGCCTCCAGGTCCTCATCCCCCCCCCCCCCATACTCTACTGCCCCTTCATTCTCCCAGAGAGGAGCTGCTCTACCAAACACCTGCAGTCTTTGATCACCAGCCCTCCAGCTGCCCCCCAGCACTGTCTCAGGGAGAGACTTTCAAGTCCCAGGCTCACCAGTTTGAGGAAGGTAAGAAAACCCCCAAAGAGCTGCTGCAGCATGCCTGCGGAAGAAACACTGCTTCAGCAGAGGCATTAAAACTGTTTCTTCCACCGGCTCAGCTTCTTCTGTGCAGCCAAGCATGCCCGCTGCCAGCCCTGGTCACTACTGCCAATCCCAGACTCTCACGTTAGCTTTCCTATGGACCAATGCGTCCTAGCAGTCTCCCTCCAGAGAAGCAGCCAAAAGTAAAGTCCCAGTATGGATGGTGTTACATTCCAGCCCAAGGGGATGCTGTCGAGTGCTTTGATTGGGAAGGGGGAGGAGGACTCTTGTCTCAGAGGCCCCTACGCAGAGGAGAGTTGTCAGGTGAGGAATTCAGGGAGAGAGGAAGGGGTGCTGGGTGGGGAGTGGATGAGCAGGAGGCTGGACCTGAGCAACCCAGTCTCAACGACTGAGGGGGGGGGGGAGCAGCTTAGGAGCAGAGGGGGCGGGGAGGAAGATGGAAGATGGAGCTACAATCTAATACAGCCCCTCAAAAGGACAGAATCAGAAAGAATAAAATCCGTGTCTCAATTCTGGGGTGGTGGTTCACACCCGTAATCCCAGTACTCAGTAGCTGAATGGGGAAGATGGGTGGGTTTGATATCAGTGAACACCAGGGCAGCCAGTGCTATAGGGCAAGACTTTGTGTCAAAACAGACAGACAGCGAGCCCACAAACCAAACCGATAAACAAATCATAAATAAAAGTATTTCAGCCTGGTGCAGTGCTACACACATGTAATGCCAGCATTCCGGAGACAGAAGCAGGAGGGCTGTTGTAGGCTTAAAGTCAGGCAGTTGGATGAAGTGGGCTCCAGGCTACGCAGGGCTAGTCCCCATTTCAACTAAAAAAATCCCACAATGAGATATCATCATTAATCAATCAAGTAGTTGTACATAGGATTCTAAAAAGGAAATATTCAGGGTATGTGATCGATAGATACATACAAGCAGAGAGAAGGCCTGGGCCCCAGAGTGTTGCTGCTGGCTTCCCTGAGGCTCTGCTGGCTGAGGATAAGGAGAAAGCATTCCAGACTGAAGGTCAAGCTTGAACAGCCTGCCAGGGTGCACAGGGACAGGACAAGAAGACACAAGTTCCTTTCTTTGTGAGTTTTTGTTGTTGCTGTTTATTTTGCCAAATGAAAAGTCTTATATTCACCACTAATAAATACTAATAACCTACTAATAAAAAATAATCTTCCAATAAAACATTTGTTTATTTATTTTGGCTTCACATGGTACGTTGGTAAGTACATGCTAACTCACATGCAATTCTTTTGTTACTGTTGTTTCGGACAGAGCTCTGTAGCTCTGGCTGGCCTGGAACTCTATATGCAGACAAGGGTGGCCTATAAATAACAGAGTGATCTCTCAGCCTTAGTGCCATCTTCCTGGAAACTCCTGAGCTGTGAGAGCAAAGTGGCAACGGGAACAAATTCTCAGGCTGACATGCAAGAGAAGAAAGATGAGGCAGAGGTCCAAGTAAGTCAGCTTGTTCACCTGCAGAAGTAAGGGATGCTGAAGGCTGGTACAAGTTGGACTGTAGTCTGCTTCAGGGGTGTGTGTCTCAGGGGTGAAGGTATCTAGTCCAAGCTGGCGTCCAATTTGCAGCAATGCTCCTGCCTTAGCCTCTGGAGTACTGGAATTATAGGCATGCAGCACTTTGATAGACCATTGGCTATCAAAGTTTAGATAAGAAAGCAATACTGAAATGTCCACGTTAACAATAGTAGTGACCCTTGGGGACTTCATGAAGTAGATGCTTAATGAAATAAATGAGGAAAACAAATTGTCTTTTGGTTATATGGTGTTAAAAAGAAGAAGAAAGAGAAGCTGAGAAAATGGCAACAAAACTTAAATAGGAGAGAGGCTGAGGTGTGGAGCTCAGCAGTAGAGTACTTGCCTAGCATGAGTGAGCCCCTGCAATCCAGCAATAGTACAACAAACAGAAGGGTAACCCAGAAAAGGATCTATCAAGGGGGAAGCAGGAATATTCCAGATGTTAAAAATATACCTTCAGTGTAAGTCAGTTAGCAGGGTGCTCACTGAGAATGCATGAAGTCCAGCTTCTGTCCTCAGCACCACATAAAACAGCGCGGTGGACCTTGCTTCCAATCCCAGCACTTGGGAGGGAGTCAGGTAGGTAGAAGTTCAAGGCCATTTTCAACTACATAGCCTCATCCAGGCCAGCCTGGACCACAGGAGACCCTGTGGCTTTTATTATGAGCTGAGAAACAGCCATAGGAATGTTTCTTAACAAAGAATGAAAGAACCTGACTGAATTTTAGAAGAATGAATCAGACTCAGTAGGCCCATGTATAGTCCCAGCAACTGAGAAGCTGAGGACTGAGTTGAAAGTCTGCCTAGGCCTACATGGTGAGTACCAGGCCAGCCTGAGCTACATAGCAAGACCCCCTTTCAAAACAAAACAAAAGCCGGGCAGTGGTGGCGCACGCCTTTAATCCCAGCACTTGGGAGGCAGAGGCAGGTGGATTTCTGAGTTCGAGGCCAGCCTGGTCTACAGAGTGAATTCCAGGACAGCCAAGGCTACACAGAGAAACCCTGTCTCGAAAAAAAAAAAAAAAAAGAAAAAACAAATAAAACAAAACAAAAACAAAAAACAACCAACACCAATAAACTCACCCGACTCTACTTCCCACTTCCCCCAATCAAGCCTTGGGGATCTGTGTTGTAGATACCCAGTAGCAATTGGAGACCAGGGTACAGGCATCAGCAGGCTCTCGGTAGGTGGTGGTGGTTTGGCTCACCTGCTAGCACTGGCTAGTGCCTCCAGTCTCTTTTGGGGGGAAGAACTGATAAAACTGATAATAAATTGGATACAGGGTGTGAAATTGGGCTCCTGGAGTTGGCAAATGAAATAGGAAATACCAGGAGAATGATGGAGAAAGTGTTGGGGCCTTAAGGAGATCCCAGTGTCTCTGGGGTTCAAGAGGCCAGACCGATGGGATGGACTGATGATGGCTGGCAGGTTGCCTCACCAAGCGTTATTTCCTTAGTGACAGGAGATGTGGGTTACTAGTTGTCACATTATGTATCTTTGTTAGGCTTCAGGTTGTGTTAACTACAGAAACTGCACTAGATGGTAACTCTAGCCCCACGCCAACCCCTTATTTGCAAGGCAGACTCTATGTAGGTTCTCTCTATGTAGCTCCAGCTAGGTGGTGGTGATACACACCTCTGATCCAAGAAAAAAACAAAAAAAAAACAACATAAAACCACCTCATTTTGTAGCCCAGGCTGGCTTAGAACTCCTTCCTTCCTTCCTCCCTCCCTTCCTTCCTTCCTTCCCTCCTTCTCCTTCTCCTCTTCCTCCTCCTTCCTCCTCCTTGTCATAGCTTTGGGTGTTCTGGAACTCACTCTGCAGACCAGGCTGGCCTCAAACTCAGAAATCTTCTTGCCTTTGCCTCCAGAGTGCTGGGATTAGAAGTGTGCCCAGCTGGAACTCGCTGTGTGGCCCAGACCAGCCTCCAATTTATGTCAATCCTCCAGACACAGCCTCTCAGATACTGAGCCACCATCACGCCTGCCTATAGAGATCCGCCTGCCTCTGCCTCCCAACTGCTGGGATTAAAGGCGTGTTCCACCACGCCTGGCCGGGAAATTCTTTGATAAATATAATCTTCTAAGCAACTTAAGCCAGACTCCAAATAACATTTTTCCCTGAAAAATCCAAACCTATAATATTCCTGTGCCAGCAGCCCCTTTCTCTGCTTCTTGACGGTAATACAGTTGTCACTCAGTAAGTGCAAAGCCTCCCTGAACTCTAGGCTTCAGTTTTGTCTTCTGCACACAGTGAAGAACTTAATGTGTATTTACACTCTTGCAGCGCTGCATCTTCATTGCTCTTTAAGACAGTTCCTAGACCTCTGAATTCACCCTTTTTTTTAGTCCTCAAGGGAGAAAGAACAGCTTTGTTTCTCAGTAGGCTTCTGCCCTTCCCTGCCAGTTGTTGGTAATTGGTTTCTGTGGGAACAATGAGCTTCCACCTGTGATTGCCTGCCAGGTTTTCCAAGGGAAAAGGCCCTGCACAGTTTGGCATGCCTTTGCTTTATTTTTCACATGCTAGGCAAGCACTCTACAGACAGATGAACTATATCCCCAGCTCCCCTTGTGCTTCCAGGCGCGCATGCGTACATTCATCCATGCATGCATTCATTCATGTAAGCAGGGTCTCATGCAGCCCAGGAGGCCTTTAACTTGTTTTGTAGCTAAGGATGACCTTGAATTAGTTCCTGGTCTTCCTGCTTCCACCTCCCAGGTGAAAGGATGATGGGCATACACAGCCATGGTTTATTCCGTAAGGGGTGGGGTGGAGGTGGGAGCAGGGAGAGAAGCTGGAACCCAAAGCCTCAGGCATACCAGGCAAACAATACTGAGTTGCAGCCACAGCCCATCATTCATTTATTTTATAATATATAATATATAACATAACACATAACATATAACATGTAACATAATATATATGATATATGATATGTGACATATAATATATGGTATGTGATGCATAATATATAATATGATACATAATGCATAATATATAATACAATATATAATATATAACACAACATATAACACACATATAAATATATACATGTATATGCATGTATGTGTGTGTATATACATATACATATACATATACATATACATATACATATACATATACATATACATATACATATACATATACATATATGTGTGTATATGTGTATATATATATACACACACACACACATCTCCTAGGCTGGTCCAGAACTCACTCTGTTGTCCAGGCTAGCCTTGAACTCCTGGTCTTTCTGTCTATACCTCCCCAGTAGTGGTATTACAAGCAGGCAAGAATTATGTCTAACTCTACTGTTGTTTTGTTTTGTTCTCTTCTGTTTTTTTTGAGACAGGGTTTCTCCATGTAGCTCTGTTTGTCCTGGAACTTGCTCTGTAGACCAGGCTGGCCTTGACATCCACCTGCTTCTGTCTTCTGAGTGCTGGGATTAAAGGTGTATACCACCACTGCCCAGCTATATTCTTTTTTAATTTTGAAGCAAGGTCTCACAAAATTGCCCAGATTGGCCTGAATTTCAAATCTTTTGGCCTCAGCCTGCCAAATAGCTGGGGTTTTAGGCCTGTAAGGCAAAGGGAATCAAACCCAGCAACTTGAGTATGTCAGGCAAGTATTCACCAAGAGCTAGGTTCCTAGCCCTTACTGCTTGCTCTTTCTAAAATGACACAATTACCAACCAAATAAAATCGACTTCCTGTTGGCAGAACATATCCAGCTGAGAAAGGCTCATACTTGGGACTATATGTCAGCTGTTTCTTGACCTTTCTTCCTGCCTCCACCATTTTATTTTAAAGTGGACCTGAGGCAACATTGTTCTAGCATGTAGATATGGAGGGAATGCAGCCAGAGCTCTTCCCCAAGGCACAGGAATTTGGATTTATTCTGGAAGCAATTCCTAGTAAACCTGTATCTCCTTATTTGGGGAGCCCTATCATTAGTCCTTTTGAGATAGGATTTTATGTAGCCAAGGCTAGCCTTCAGCTGATTACATAGCCAAGGATGACCTTGAATGTCTTATCCTCTTCCCTATACTTCCTTCCTGAATGCTCAAGTCACAAGCAAGTGACATTATTGCTAGTTTATGTAGTGCTTGGGATTGAACCCAGGGCTTCATGCACGTTAGGCAGGTATACTACCAACTGAGCTATGTCCCTAACCTGGCCCTGCCTTTTGCTTTTTGGTCTGCCCTCATCTGGGATTGAGTGCGAGGTAGGGCAGGCATTTTAATCACTCCCAGGACATAAGCATTTGTCTCTTTGGGGCGGACACCCCAGCCAAGGCTAACTCCTTTCCATCTTACTAGTATCCAGTGTGAGCAGATTTCTGCTCTAAGGTACTGGGGGAGGGGCATCCTTCAGAGTTGGGCTGCATTTTAGAAGTCTTGAAGAGTTCGGGGAAACAGTGACATTCCAGATGAGGCTGAGATGAACATCCATCGTCTTCTCATTCGCAAGTACTCCAACACAGTTTCTGATTGAAGCCACACAAAACCCCCAAAAGAGGACAGTGGGTACTTATCTATTTACCTATCTCCTGTGTATGTGTGTGTGTGTGTGTGCGTGTGTGTGTGTGTGTGTGTGTGTGTGTGTGTACGTACAGAGGTACTATGGTGTGCATCCACCATGTAGGTCCCAGAGATGGAACTCAAGTGCTCAGGCTTGGTGACAAAAGTCAGTAGATAGGCCATGTTGCCACCCCTACCTCTCTCCTACGATGACGTTTCTCCCCCACTTCTCTTCTTCTCTCCTCCCTCCCCCTCTCTTCCTCCCCTTCCTTTTTGTCCTGCTAGGAGTCAATCAATCACTACATTTTATTCCCAGCCACTCAGTATCCTCAGCAACTCTGGCTTCTGTTAGGGTTTGTCCTTGCTAGGGATGGAAGGAGAATCTTATCAAACCAGTTAAAGTAACAAGAAAAGGGGAGAACTGATCATCAGAGCCCAGCGGGAGGCACAGGGCCCCCCAAGCCAGAAACAGACCCTCACACAGCCTTTGGGAATCTCTCCCTTAGCCGCATGAAATCTCAGCAGAAGAGCTCTACAAAGACAGTCTAGGTTTGTTTGAACTGGAATCAGCAAATGAAAACCAGTGCCAAAGCCCTAGCCCACCTATGTTCAAGCACGGGCTCTTTCACACTGCCAAACGGTTGGAACTTATAAGAAATCAGAATTGTATGAGACTCTTGTGATGTCCTCAAAAATAAATTCATACCTAGTAAACTATTTAGAATATTCGTAGTTAGGATAAACTATTAAGATATATATAAAAATACATTTTAGTTTAGAGGTAATGCCTATGAAGTGGTTGGTGCAGCCAAGGGCAGTCTTTCCTTTGACACTCTCCCCCCTTCCTGCTTTTGAATCCCATGAGAATGCTCTGAATTACTCTTAAAAGGAAAACACAGAAACACAGGCATGGGGCGGCATTCAGAGACTCCGCCAGTTCCTCTCACAGGCACCAGGACTGCCTAATTGTTTGCTCCACACAAAAGGTGGATCAGAGAAGAATATCCTCTTTATTCTTCTCCTTTACATCATCTCCCCCGCACCTGGGGAGTCTGGATGCTCAGAGCCCCAGCGCACCGTGCATCTGATGATGGGGTGCACCAAAGCGCACCAAGGTCTAAATCCCTCCCAGATCTGGGCAGATTTTCTGTAGCTTAACCAGATTTCTAATTGTCCTGCCACCTGTACTGAAACACACACTACATGTTAATCTCGAATTCTTTTCTGTTTCCATAATCTTGGTAAAGTTTCCTGTACTCAAACACTAAATCCAATTTGGATATATATTTTAAAAAGGAATTAAATTCGCTTTTATGATTGCTAATATTAAGGCGTCTCTGGAAGTGCTCGGACAACTGAAAAACGCAGAGTCCCCTTACCACGGACCCTGCACAGGGTCCCCTTACCACGGACCCTGCACTATGCCTTGCAGGCTGTGGACCTGAGCATCTGTTTTCTCCTGCCATCATTTCACAAGACTTTAGGGGCCGCGCAGTGGTGGCGCACGCCTTTAATCCCAGCACTCGGGAGGCAGAGGCAGGTGGATTTCTGAGTTCGAGGCCAGCCTGGTCTACAGAGTGAGTTCCAGGACAGCCAGGGCCACAGAGAAACCCTGTCTCGAAAACCAAAAAAAAAAAAAAAAAAAAAAGAGTTTAGGGGGAAGAGTAAGGGCTTCCACCCACTCATGTCCTGATTCCATCCCATGAAGTGTTTGTTTTATTTATTTTATGTGTATAGATGCTTTGTCTGCATATATGTCTGTGTACCTCCTGTGTGTCTGATGCCTGCCAAGGCTTGAAGAAGACAGCACTGGAGCCCTGTAAGTAGAGGTGATTACGAGTTACCTGTGGGTACCATTGAATCAGGATCCCTGAAAGAGCAGTACTCCTAACTCACGAGCCCTTCCTCAGCCCCAAAGCACTCATTTTCACTGCCTTGTTTATTTGCTGTGGTTCTGAGATTATAGAATGAAAACAGACTCAGCCTCTGTTATGTAAACATTTTTCTGGACATTTAAAAGTGTCTCTGGGATGACCTGAGACAAATTGTTTAAGTATTGCTTTCCTCATATGTGGAACTGGAGCAAAGTGTAATCCACAGTGCCACTCACAGGCTGCTCTCATGGGTCATATAACAGTGTGTGTCATTTCTGGAAAGGTGAAGGAGAAGCTTCTGGGGGTTTGTTTTAATTTTTGTAGGATCAAGGAATCAAAGCATGCAATGCAGACACTCTGCAAGCAGGTTATACTCCCAACCTTTTTCATCTGCTGAGACAGGATCAAAAAAAATGTGCATTTCTTGCCAGATGTGGTGGTGCACGCCTTTAATGCCAGCACTCAGAAGGAAGAGGCAGGTTGATTTCTGAGTTTGAGGTTAGCCTGGTCTACAAACCAAGTCCAAGACAGCCAGGGCTATAGACAAACCCTGTCTTGAAAATCTCCTGCAACAGACAAAACAAAGAAAGAAAGAGAGAGAGAGAGAGAGAGAGAGAGAGAGAGAGAGAGAGAGAGAGAGAGAGAGAGAGCAATTCTCCTGCTTCTGCCTCCTGAGTGTTGGGATTACTGACATACACCATGACCAAGGAGAGTCATTTTGTACCTAAATACTCTTACAAAAAGGAGGCTTTCTAACTTTAATTAATTATTAATTAATTTAGTTATTGGCACAAGGGTTTGAATCTAGGACTTCAAGCATAGTAAATGAACATACCCTGAACATTCTCCAAAGAAGGCTTCTTTGAGAATAGGGGGGAAAGGCCAGCTGTTGGCCAGATGATATAAAGATTAGTTGTTGGGTTTGGGAAGATTCATGAGGACCTGAGTGTGTAACCCCAGCACTGTTGGGGGTAAAGATGGGAGCTCTTTGGCTGCCAGCCTAGGTCCAGATTCAGCGAGAGACTGTCGCAAGGGAATAAGATAGGAGTCGAGAAAGCAGACCACGGGACATCCTTCTCTTGCTTTGACATGCACGCACATCTGCGTACGTTCACCACATCTGCACATTCGCTACACACAGCACGCACAGGGTTCAGTTGTAACAAGAATACGTACTGAAGCTATAATTTACAGTTGATAACAACCGTCAGCATTAATGCTTTGGATACTTCAGATTTGCTCAGAGAACAGATAGATGATCTCATCGTGTCAGAAGATAATGACAAGAGCATATTATATACCTAGACTATGCACTGTTTTTACTGTCAATCATACTAAAGTAAAAGTGCAAGGCTGTTAAAATTATTATTATTATTATCATTATCGTTTCTTCCTTTTCATTATCTCTGAAACTGAAGGGCAACCTTTGCTCTCTAGAGCTTGTCGGTTTAGGCACGTTGCCTCATCAGCCTCAGTTTCTTCATCAGGAAAACTTGATTTAAGAAATGTGTACGGAGCCGGTGAGATGGCTCAGCACTTAAAGGCACTTGCTGCCAAACCCAAAGACCAAGTTCAATCCCAGCCAGGACCTACATTGTGAACGGCAGGAGGGAACAGACTTCTGAATTCAATATGTGCACTGGGACATGTGCACACACCCTCCAAAAGAAAGAAAGAAAAGTGTAGTAAAAAATACACATTATGTATAGGTATGTAAGATGGGACCCTAGAGGAAGTTGTGGATGGAACATGGGCCTCTCCTTACTATTCTTGGGATTTGTTTGTGTGTTCAATTATTTTTACTTATGGCATGCTCTTACTGTGTAGCCCTGGTTGAACTGGAACCTGTTATGTGTACCAGGATGGCCTTGAACTTTCAGTGAAGTTTCTCCTTGGCACTTCCTGGCTCTGGGATTATGGGTATGTGCCACCACATCCAGATGCAACTTTCTATGAGTTTATAATTACTTTCCAATAAACTTTTTAAACTTATAGAGAGATGGCTCTTCCAGAGGACCCAGGTTCAAGTCCCAGCACACACATGGCAGCTCACAGCTGTCACTATATTATATATATGTATATTATGTATAACTTTAGTTCCAGAGGTCTAATATCATCACACAGGTAGACATGCAGGCAAAACACCAATGCACATAAAATAATAGATAAATATTTTAAAAGTTGAATCAGGTCAGTTTCTAAGGATGTGGTTTAGTAGGTAGAGTGCTTGCCTAGAGTGCCTGAAACCCTGGGTTCACTTCCCAGTACCATATGAACTGTGTGCAGTGGTGCAGGCATACAATTCCAGTCCTCACTCAGGAGCTAAGGGCAGGAGGAGCAGACTTCAGCTACATAGTGATTTTGAGGCCAGCCTGGGTTCCATGAGACATCCACTCCAAAAAAAGAAGCCAACTAAAAATCGCCCCCTCCATTAGGCACACCGATGGCTGCCAGCTGAGACTTGAGAGCAGAGTGGTTTTGACTGGAATCCTGTTTCTCCTGCCTTTAAATGTGACAATCCCTTCATTTTCAGTTTTCTTCTTTCTTTCCTTTCTTTCTCTTCTTTCCTTTCTCCTCTCCCTCTCCCATCTCTCTCTTTTATTCTTTCATTTTGCATCATTGCCTACTAAATGCAGGGTTATGCACATGTTAGGTAGGGGCTTTGCCAAATAAAAGATATCCTCCAAATTGTCTTGTCTTTTTTTTTAGTCTGTATATGTGTGTCTCTATGTGGGTTTGTGTATGTGAGTGCAGGCGCCGATGGAAGTTAGAAAATGGCATTGGGTGTCCTAGAACTGGACTTACAAGCAGTTATGAGCCACCTGATGTAAGTGCTAAGACCTAAACTTGAATCCTTTGGAAGAGCAGGAGTGCTCTTAATTGCTAAGCCAGGGTCTAGAAGAATTAGCTTTAATATTATCAGAATTATTATAATCTGTGCCTCTTCCTCTTTGTTTTTGAGACAGGGTCTTACTATGCAGCCCTGACTAGCTTGGAACTTGTTACTCATAGAGATTCATTTGCCCCTGCCTCTTGAGTGCTGGTATTAAAAGAATTTACCTGGCCTATTCTTCAAGTTAATTTATCATTTACTACCATGTGCATAAAGGTGAAGCTACAACAAGGCAAATAGTTGCTCACCTTGGAGGGTGGAATGATAGGCCCAACAGAAGGGTCAACAGATTAATTTCCACCAAAGAATAGATGCTTTCCCCAGTGAGTAAGGCAAGTCCATCTGGGGACATGGAGGAGGGTACTGGCAAGGTTAAGACCACCAACCAAAGAATGCACATGGAGGGACCCATGATTCGGACCACATATGTGGCAGAGGAGGGCATTGTTGGCCATCAGGGGGAGGAGAGGCCCTTGGGCCTGAGGGTGTTAGAGGCCCCAGTAGAGGGGAATGCCAAGGTGGGAGGGCAGGAGTGGGTGGGCAGGTGGGTGGGAGGGGGAATACCCTCATAGAGGTGGGGGAGGGGGAAGGGGTGGGGGTTTCCAAAGTGGAGACCTGGAAGGGGGGAAACATTTGAAATTTAAATAAAGTATCAAAAAATTTAAAAAATAAAATAATTTAAAAATAAAAAAAATATTGAATTTGCAACAAATTATGCTTTCTGGAATATCAAATGTAATTTTATGGCAAATTTTAGGCCTTTTGAATCTACACCGATAATAATTAATAATGCAGAGTTTATAGTTATTCTCATATTTATAATATTCTAAAAACAAAATTTTTTATTGGAAAAAAAAAAAAAGACTCATCCCGTTGGACCAATGCTCTATGGAGATAAGCACACCTACAAGACTTGCCTCTTCAGTTGCTAGAATGCTTGTCTAGCATGGTTCTAGAGCCCACAAAACCAGGCCTGTATCTTAGCCTAGATGAAGGCACAACTTTCCAGGTCATTCCTAGTTGAGTTTGGAGAGTTCGAGGCCAGCCTGTAGAAGATGCTGATGAAGAATCGCACGATCATAGCTCTACTGGAAGAGGGGCGTGTACAAAAGCCAGTGGAGGGTGCAGTGATGCCTGCAGTGCTGCAGGTGGAGGCAAGGGGACTTCCATGCAGGAACAGTCCTGGTGAGGGGAAGGCCTACTCCAGGAAGCCTGCGGGAGACATCTGGACCTGGGATTGCTTACACACTGCTCCTGTGGATGCAAAGCAGACCATGAGAACCAAGGTCCTCGTGGGTCAAATCGCACATTACAGAACTAGATTGCTTCCTCCACATCTCTGCTAGCTTCTTCCAATCTTGCATAAGGTCACATGCCAGCATATCCAAGGCTTGTCACATGCTGTCTGCTCTTGGCAAGAACCTGGAATGGCCTGGCTGTCTGGCCTGGAAGAGCTGTGTGAAAGCTGAACTTTAGCCTGTCTGTTAGAATTGGGTCACTGTGCTTCCCCACGGATTCAGGTCATGGTATGTGAGACTACTTGTAACATGAGCAGCTTGTTTATTTTTAAAGATTTATTTATTTTATGTATATGAATATACTGTACCTGTCTTCAGACACACCAGAAGAGGGCATCAGATCCCATTAGAGATGGTTGTGAACCTCCATGTGGTTGCTGGGAATTGAACTCAGGACCTCTGGAAGAGCAGTCAGTGCTCTTAACCGCTGAGCCAACTCTCCAGCTTTGTACTTTTAGATTTACTTATTGAGATAGAATTTAGTTATGTAGCTCTAGCTGGCCTTGAACCAGAGATCTGCCTGCCTCTGCCTCCTAAGTTCTGGGATCAAAGGTAAGTGGCACTATGCCAGGCATTGCTTTTAAATTCAAATTGGAACTGTAAATCACTAAAATCATTCAGTTGTTTGTTTCCTTTTTGGATTCAGGATCCCAGGAACTTGTAAAATTCAGTAGTTCAGGCATTATTTTCTTCTTTAGCAGATTCCTTGTGATTTCCTTTCTTTCTTTCTTTCTTTCTTTCTTTCTTTCTTTCTTTCTTT
>CM052700.1:69975807-69995080 GCA_028551405.1 Uromys caudimaculatus | reverse complement strand
TTCCCTTCTGCCTGGTTTATAGGCATTTGCTGTCATGATTAGTTTTATGTAGTACTAGTGACTGAACTCAAGGCCTTGTGCATACTAAGTAAGCACTCTACCAACTGAGCCACATCCCCAACACACACACGCACACACGCACACACACACAAACACGACTTGCCACCTCAATACCTATGGTGAATTCCCCCACAGAAGAAATATACCTGGCAGGCTTGCAAAAAGGATGGTAACATAACATCTGGTAAAGGATAAAAATAGAAAATATTATTGGACTTTTTGAGGCTGTTCACTTGAAAGAAGAGCATAAATCATTCTTTTGCCCTGAGCCTTTATCTGTTCTTCCGTCTTTGGCTGTGGGTGTGAAGCAGGTGGGACGAAGAAGGGGTTGGCGAGGACATTTCTCCTCACTGGAAATCCCCTCCTGGTCCTGTGTCCATGGGAGGTGTTGGGGAGTGTGCTCACAGTATCTATAAGAGGAGATATCTCTGGAGGATAAGAGGGCAAAATATGAACATGGAAGAAATGGGCTGGGATAATGAGCAGATAGTCAGAGGGTTGCAGGTTCAGGCAGCGAAAGAAAGTCACACAGGGAAGAAGAAATTACGCAACCACGGGGGGGGGGGGAGAACAAGATGTAACTATTACATGTACCCTAGGAAGGTCTTATATGAGCGATTGAATGTAGGGTCTCTCACATGTCCAGCTACATCACCAGCCCTCTTTTTAGGCTTAATTCTGATATAGTGTCTCACTCAGTTGCCTATGTTGGCCTTGAACTCAGTAACCCAGGCAGGCCTTGAACTCTCAATCCCCCTGCCTCAGCCTCCTTTATATCCGTGATACAAACCTTGGTCACCAGACCTGGCCTGGAGTCACTCTGACCCCTCAGTTTTCTGCATGTGTTGGTACCGCGTTCTGATCTCCTGGCGCAGCCACCCTTGGTGTCGAGCTGATGCCACAAAGCTGTACTTTAATAGCCACACGGGCCTATGGCATCCACATGTGCCCCCCCCCATCCTATGCACACAATAACAATAAATAAAATAACAGAAGACCGTAAGGAGATTGACCAGAAAAAGTGCCCAGGAGTCTAGTCTGGGCCTTCTGGCCTGTACCTGCCAAGGCCTCCCTCTGTCTTACCTTTCCTCACAGCCTGGGACCAGGCCTTTCTATTCAGCCTAGTCTCCAGTCCCTCCCCGTGAGAGCTGCCCTGGCCATGGAGATTTTCTCTTAAATGTGCTGCTTCTCTTAGTCAGCACAAAGGCCTATTCTGTTCAACTGACACCCTCTCCTCTCCCTACAGTCAACATTTCTTTAGCCTTAATCCTTTAAAACCCCCTTAAACAACCCAAAAGCAATAAAGAGATAGTTCTTGGTTACATTGCTCCTCTTCGCTTTGTTCTTCCTAAACCCGTTCTCAGATTGCAGACCAGAAGGTCTTTGTGGGACTGTTGACTCATCTCCTTCACCCTTCTGAGATCACCGACACCATCGCAGGGTAGCTGGCTGCTCTGGGCTGGGTATTGGGTATCAGAGCTGTCTAGCTGAGGGCTGAGCTTCCTGGAGAGGAGGGGAAGGGGAGGGAGGGAGAGAGGAGGGCCTACTGGGCCTGGGCTTTGCAACATCAGTGACCCCCACAGTCTCCAAAGCAGGATCTTTGGATGCTTCAGGAAGGCTTATCCCTACGTGACCTGATCCCTTCCGGTCTCCCTCTACAGCCTGCTCCTCTGCAAACACCTACAGCTGTGTTGGGGTCTCCCACCCCACTCCTTGGGGCTTCTCATTACAACCTCATGAGGAAACAGCTTACTCATTAAATTGATCACTTTAATTCTGTGTCTTAACACAAAGGTGTTTGACCCATAATAACCAGAACAGTTACATTTTGATGAAACTAAACGAAGTTTTAGACCATAGACGAGGGGGTTGGGTCTTAGTTGTAAGGAGGAATAGAAAAATACAGATAGATGTAGCTTGTAAGAGCCTGGTATAGGGTGCCTGTAGAGGATTTGGTTAAAGCCCATGGCCTCTGAATCATGGAGTGTAAGCTGTAAAATGAAGAGGGTAGGATATCATTAGGCCAGGTGCCATTGGTAGGCACAAATATTGATCAAATAAATGAAACTGATGGATGTATTGACTGAGCCGCCGGATAATGAGGGAGCCCATGATATACACATATGCAAGCATTCATACATATGTGGAAAGTACAAATGCTTTTCACAAATGACAGGATAAACATGAGAGCAAGGGTGATGATACCTTTGGCAGGCTGTGCCAAGGTATACTCCTGAGAAATTACAGCATGCAAGAGATCTGGTAGAAGAGGTTTACTGGGAGAAGGGAGAGGGGTGGACACATCAGGGAGAGATACAGAAAGACATGCAGATAGGGAGGCAAAGAGAGAGATATATGAGAAGACAGAGAGAAGAGACAGAAGGGCAGAGAGAGAAATCTGGGATTGCTGGGGGGCCCGCAGCACACACCTGACATACCTGGAGTGGCAGGTAATGACATAATGACATAAGCAGCTGCTAGGTCCCTGGAAGCAGGCAGTCTGTTTGCTAACAGTATCCTTGCATGGGTGCTGTCTGCACGGTTAACTAATCATAGGTGCAGAGTTCAAGACCCTGGGTTCACTTTCTAGCTGCTTTCTGACTGTGGATGCAATGTGACCTGCTGCTCCCCGCCGCTGGGGCTGCTGCTGCTGCCACCCCCACCCCCACCCTCGCCTTAAACTGTGAACCAAAACAAACCCTTCCTTTTAAAATTTACATTTCTATTTATTTGTTTTGTGTGTGCCCATGTGCCCTACCTGCACAGAGGTGAGAAGTCAGCTCCAGGGAATTAGTTTTCCTTGCACTGTGTGGGAACCCAGGACAAGCTGAGTACCAACAAGAGGTCTCAGTCAGGTACCTGCTGGATCCTCCTGTTGGTTTCCTTCCTTCATTTTTTAGAAGCATTTGTACCTTACACACACCTGTAAGTGCTTGCATGTGTGTATGTGCATCTCAAACACGCCCACTGCCTCTGGAAGCCAGAAGAAGCTGTCAGATTCCCTGGAAGTGCATTTATTGACAACTGAGAGTTGTCACATGGTACTGGGAACCAAATCTAGGTCCACTGTAAGAGCAACAAGTGCTGTTAACCACTGAGCTATCCCTCCAACCCACTAAAATGAGAATATCTAAGAGTCTACCCTTCCTGGATGCTTTCTTGTTCTATTTCACTGTCTCAATCCTACCTGATGCTGCCCTCGACAACAAAGAACACACTCACTGGGTCTTGAACTTTGGTCTTAGGGTCCATTTCGAGGGGAATTCAAATGAAGACAGAAGAACACAGACTCTAATCCTTGCTCCCCAAAGTGTAGTCAGCACAAAAAACTGAACCCCAGAGTCCATCACAAACCCCTTGAATTATAATTCCCACTCACTGTGTGCCTGTTGGTGAGAAGGAGCAGCTGTCTACACTATACCCCCTTCCTCTCAATTGTTGGAGACTTACTCTATGGCCAGCTACAGACACATTTTATAGATGTTATGTTTATGATTGAAAAGAATGTATATTCTCTAATAATTTAGTATAGACTTCCACATATGTCCTTTAGTTCAAGCTTGTTAATTACATAGTTGGAAACTTTTGTACTTTTGCTGATTTTTGTTTGACCTACTATTACTGAGTTATCTGCTGAAACTTTTCAAAATGGCAGTGAAACCTCCCATGTCCCGCTAGAATTCTATCAGTTTTCATTGGATTTGCATATACAGATGCACATGCACACCCATACACACACATCACACACTGGAGAGATGCTTCAGCAGTCAAGAGAACCTATTGCTCTTTTCCGGACCCAAGTTCAGGTCTCAGCACTCCCACAGAACAGTTCACAACCACCTGCAGCTCCAGAACCAGGAGACCCAGCCTCCTCTTTGGCACAAGAGAGCACCCAAACACAAGTAGCATACATATACACATGGATAATACACATGTATAATTTTAATTCCTTTTTCTTTTTTTTTTTTCAATACTGGGAATAAAACCAAGGCCTTGGTTATGTTACACAAGGTTTTATTTTGTTTTACCAATGAACCATACTCTCAGCTCTACTATATATATTTATTATATTATGTTATAATATGTTATATTATTAAACATTCATTATTATTTTATTTTCTTATTGTTTTAAGCTTTTAATCATATTGATATTTTTGACAATCTCTACTTTTAATTTTACATCTTAAATAATTTTGCGAATGTTAATATATGCAAATATGTTAGCTTTCATTGGGTTGGGATCTGCCTGACATCTTCTTTCCCTTTTTACCCTAAGCTTGTGGGGTTTTTGTTTCCCTTTGCCTTTTCTTTTTGAGGCAAGATCTCACTATGTAGCCCAGGCTGTCCTGGAACTCACTGTGTAGACCAGGCTGGCCTCGAACTCACAGAGATCTGTCTGCCTTTGCCTCCCAAGTGTTGGGACTAAATGTGTGCTCTACCATGCCCACCCTCAGTTTTATCTCAAGCTTGATATTTGAACCATACTGTGTTACTTTTTGTTGCTATGACAAAACCCTGATCTACACTCCCAGTTTACTGGCTTATTAATTTCTTTTTCTTCATTTTCCTCTTTCCAGACTTATCTAATCAAATAAATTATTTAATCTGTTTTTCTACTTTCTCAAAGGAAAGGGAGATGAAAGAAATTACCACGATAGTCTCTATTTTATTATAATGTGAAACCTTCCAGTGTTTCCCACCCACAATCCCTGATTATTTACCTTTGAGGAAGAAAGGCCAATTAAGCTGTTAGTTTGCTGTAGCCAGAGCTAGGGAAAGCTAAACTTTATATTTAACAACTCTATTTTTATTTACCTAGAAGAGAGCATCAGATCCCCTCGAGCTGGAGTTACTGGAAGTCTCTAGCTGCCCAATGTGCATGCTGGGAATTGAAATCAAATTCCCTGCTCGAGCAGCCAGCTCTCAGTACCATCGAGTCATCTCTCCAGCCCAATAACTATAAACGTTTTTTTCTTTCTTTTTAACCGAATAGTTACAAATTTTATAAGTTAATCTTTCTCTTAAACAATGCAGCTCTATAGCTAGGATTTAAACTGGGAGAAGAGAAACATGCCCATAAAAACAAAACAAACAAACAAACCATGTAAGTATTGCAGACAGAATTTAGGATGGAAATATGAAAGGCCTGTCCTTCTCCCACTACAGGTGACTACAATGCAGAACACCACAGAGACTGCAAGGCT
The DNA here is from genome assembly GCA_028551405.1 of Uromys caudimaculatus. Taxonomy (NCBI): domain Eukaryota; kingdom Metazoa; phylum Chordata; class Mammalia; order Rodentia; family Muridae; genus Uromys; species Uromys caudimaculatus. The sequence goes on along the minus strand of CM052700.1, from coordinate 69,989,816 downwards.
ATGAGGATGAGCTTGATTAAGAATCAGCATGAAGGACTAGAGAGATGGCTCAGCAGTTAAGAGCACTGACTGCTCTTCCAGAGGTCCTGAGTTCAATTCCCAGCAACCACATGGTGGCTCACAACCATCTGCAATGGAATCATATGCCCTCTTCTGGTGTGTCTGAAGAGAGCTATGGTGTACTCACTCATATACATGAAATAAATAAATACATCGAAAAAAAAAAAAAAAAAAGAATCAGCACGGAGCTGGCTTGTCTCAGCACTCTCCAGGCAGAGGCAGGAGGATCTCTATGAATGACAGGCCAGCTTGGTCTACAAAGAGAGTTCCAGAACAGTCAGGGCTACACAGAGAAACCCTGTCTCAAAAACAGACAAAATCACCATGGAAACACCTTTGGCTGTGTCTAGGAGGATATTTCAAGAAAGGTTTAACAGGGTAGAGAAGACCCATCCTGAGTGTGGTGACGCCATCCTGAGAACTGAGGTCTGCCTCTGCTTCCTGACGGTGACAGCAGTGTGGGGAGCCACCTCAAGCTCTTGCAGGCATGCTTTCCTTCTGTGATGGACTGTACCTGGAACTGCGAGCCAGACGAAGTCCTTCTAAGTTTCTTATGGCCGGCAACCCATCACTGCAACGAGACCTGATTTCCTCACGAATCCCCACCTATAGGCAGGAGATCCTTGTGGCACTGACATTATTTCTAGACAACTTTCTCCAGATTTTTCAGTGTTACTCCTGAGCTGCTCCATGGCCAAGAAAGATTAGTTTCTTCATCTGGGGTTAGAATCTGTGTGGGCACCTGGAGAGAGTGGGAGAGATTATGTTCTCCCCACATGAGAGAGAGAGAGGGCAAATGTAGCAGCGTGTAACAAACCATCTTTTCCTCTTACTGTAAGGTAATAAAAACAAATAGCATCCTAACCTCTCAGCCTGGGAGTGGGACTGCTGTTTACAGGTAAACAGAGACCTGCTGCCTGTTAGATCTGAGTAACAGGATTCAGTCAGAAGACTGAAAACACAATTGTGTTTACAGAAATGCCATTGTCAAGTTGGCTGCTGAAGGCCAAGGTCATGTTTACTGCAAGCAGGGATGTCTGGAGCTGCCACAGGGAGTGCTGGGAGGGATTCTGAGGAGGCTGAGAGCTGGTCTACATTTGCCTGTGTAGCTAGCCTTCGCTCTCCAACCACATAGTTAGGGATCGCCAAAGCACGGCCTGGAACCACTGTGCACCACAGGAAGAGCTTTATAGCATCATAGGGTCTGAGATAGACCACCTAGTACTCTGACATGGCTCCGATTTTTTTTTTTTAGACAAGGTTTCTCTGTGTAGCTCCTGTGGGCTGGGATTAAAAGCATGCACCACCACCCACCACCACCCACAACCACCAGCATTGGCTCTGATTTTTTAACCCCAAAGGTTTTGCTTTGGACTAAAGAGGAAGTTTCTTCTGGCAAAATTAGAACATAACAGCAGAAGGCTGCAAGTGTGCATCCCTGCAATTGCTGTAAGATATTCACAAGGTCAGGCACCTCCCACTTGGCAGGCCAGTCCCCCTAGAAAGCAGAATGGTGTGGTGGTTACAAATGTACACTATGGTTACAGGCCTGTGACATCCTGTATTGCCACAGCAAATAGTGAAGCTCATCTAATTGAGTTTCATCATTTACAAAATAAGAATGAAATTGCTTATCATGGGCTCAGTTTTGTAAAGAGCTTACCCTAAGTTGGAGAAGGGACTGAAGGAGCTGAGGGAGTTTGTAGTCCCATGGAGGGAGCAACAGTGTCAACTGGTCAGCCCCCCCTTCCCCCAGTGCTACCAGAGACTGGACCACCAACCAAAGAATGCATATGGAGGGGCCCATGGTACTGGCCACATATGTGGCTAAGGAGGGCCTTGTTGGCCATCAGGGGGAGGAAAGGTCCTTGGGTCTGAGGGTGTTAGACGCCCCAGTATAGGGGAATGCCAGGGAGGGAAGACGGGAGTGGGTGGGTGGGTGGGGGAATACCCTCATAGAGGCAGGGAGAGGGGGGATGGGATAGGGAGTTTCCAAAGGGGAGACCTGGAAAGGGGAAAACATTTGAAATGTAAATAAAGTATTAAATAAAAAAAAAAAAAAAAGAAAAAAAAGGAGCTTACCTTATAGACATGAGAACTGGTTTGAATTCCCAGAACCCACATAAAATCCCTTTCTCCAGTGCTGGGGAGGCAGGCAAGAGAATCCCTTGGGCTGGCTGGACAGCCAACCTAGCAACCTCAGTGAGCTCTGGGTTCACTGAGAGACCCTATTTCAAAAAAATGAGGTGGAGAGGAGGCTGGTGGGATGGCTCAGCAGGTAGAGGTGCTTGCCACCAAGTCTGATGACCTGATTACATCCCAGGACCCACCTGGCAGAAGGAGAGGGCTGACTCCCACAAGTCGCCCTCAGATCTCTACACATACTGTAAGGTGTGTGCCAACACACACCCCCACTAAGTTAATGAATAAATTAGAGATTAATTGCTAAAAAAGAAAAAATAAGGTGGGAGGTGATTGAGAAAGACAGCGATGTCTGCTTCTGCATGCACCTCACACACACACACGTGTACTGCATACACAAGGCACAAATAGGAGTGTCTACATATCCAAATAAGCAAATAAAGTTTTAAGAAATTCTTCAACTCTTAGAATTAGCAGAAGAATTTATAGGAGGAAAAAAAAAAGATTTTTCCTTAGCTCCTTGTGGACATGTGTTAGACAGCCCATAAATGGTATCTGGTGTTATTCCATGGAGGTTTTGGGGAAAGGGTTTGTGGTCCAGAAAATTAGTAGCCTGGTGTGATAGCCCACATCTTTTTTTATTGGATATTTTATTTGTTTACCTTTCAAATGTTATTCCCTTTCCCGGTTTCCCGGCAAACCCCCTATCCCATCCTCCTCCCCCTGCTTCTATGAGGGTGCTCCACCACCTACCTACCCACTCCTGCCTCACTGCCCTGGCATTCCCCTACACTGGAGTATCGAGCCTTCACAGGACCAAGGGGCTCCCCTCCCAGTGATGCCCGATAAGGCAATCCTCTGCTACATATCCAGCTGGAGCCATGGGTCCCTCCATGTGTATTCTTTGGTTGGTGGTTTAGTCCCTGGGAGTTCTGGGAGGTCTGATTGTTTGATATTGTTGTTCTTCCTATGGGGTTGCAAACCCCTTCAGCTCCTACAGTCCTTCCCCAAATTCCTCCATTGGGGTCTCCACGCTTCTGATGGTTGGCTGCAAGCACCCACATCTGTATTGGTCATGCTCTAGCGTAGCCTCTCAGGAGATAGCTATATCAGGCTCCTGTCAGCAAGCACTTTTTGGCATCAGCAATAGTGTCTGGGTTTGGTGGCTGCATATGGGATGGATCCCCAGGTTAGGCAGTCTCTGGATGGCCTTTCATTCAGTCTCTGCTCCACACTTTGTCTCTATTTCCTTCACACAGGAGCAATTCTGGATTAAAATTTTGGAGATGGGTGGGTGGCCCCATTCCTCAATTGGGGGCCATGTCTAACCTCTAGATATGGTCTCTACAGGTTCTCTCTCCCTTGTTGGGTATTTCAATTAATGTGGTCCCGGTTGGGTCTTGGGAGCCTCTTGCTTTCTTGGCTTCTGGTACTTTCTGGTGGATAGCCCACATCTTTAATCCCAGTACTTGTGAGGCAGAGACAGATGGATCCCTGAAATCAAAGCCAGCCTGGTCTACAGAGGAGTTCTAGGATAGCCAGGGCTACACAGAGAAACCCTGTCTTAAAACCCCACCCCACCCCTTAAGAAAAATAAATTAGTGACTCGATAGGCATTAGACCATCTCAAGAATCAGGACAAATGATCTTTGCTTTGGCTTTTTAGGTTGGAGGGCCACACAAAGCTGCCTCAGGGAGAAGGCAGAGAAGGAGGGTGGTTCTCTATTCCTGACTCACCTGGAATCCTTCCAGTTTTAACACTGGTTCCACACCTTGGGGGAACCCCTCATTCCCAGGCACATCCACATGGCTGGTCACTCCAGAGGCCAAACATACATTGATTTGGGAGTAATTACCAGCACAGAACCTTCTGGAGTGTTAACTTCTGAGGGACCCACTGTTTTACAGCCCAGACTTCTGGCAGAAGGGGCCTAAAAAGGGCAATTGTCTGTTCCTTTGTCCTCATTAATGACTTTAATTAAAGCCAGGGTTCTCTGGCAGGACAACTTCCACCCAGCATGCAGAGCAAATCCCTTCCCCACTGGGCGCAGTCATCAAGCAGATTTGTGTGGGCGGCAGGGACCTGGATTTCCAGGCATCTATGCAGAATGTCCAGGTGATGTAGCTGAGACCATCTACAGACGCTTAGTGGCTCTCTGGGACAGATGCAATGCTCAGTGGCCCTCTGGGACAGATGGAGAATACAGATCTGAGTGTTTATTGCTCTTGATCCATCTGAAGCTGCCAGCGGTTGAAGCCCACTCTAGAGTCTGCACCCAGACCCGGTCTTTAGACCTTGGAAAGACAGAATTGGCTAGTTTAATGAGCTAACCTCATGTATTTAGGTCAAAGGAAGCAACCTACACTCTTGCATTGTTGCTAGACCTCTAGAGTCACACAGAGCCTGTCCTGATCCCTTGTAATCCCCTGGACCCTTGTAATCTTCCCAATGGCCTCCACTGAGCTCCAGACAAGGATGAAGACCACTGATCAATATCGGTGTCCATATTGTATTAGCCCTTCTTATCTTTACTATGACCAAATATCTTTTGAGATAGAAGAGAACAACGTGAATGAATTCTGACTCTGGCTCACAGTTTCCAAGGGTTGTTTGGCTATGTGAGTTTGAGAGCCTATGGCAGACACATTTTTCCCCCCTACTTTGTCAGGTACAGGAAGCAGAGAGTAAGACAGGATGCACTCAGGGGCAAGAAGTCCTCTCCGACTCATTTCCTCTAACTAGGTCCCATCTGCTGTAGTTTTCATAACTTTCCAAACCAGAGCCAGTAGCTAGAGGCCAAATGTTAACACATGGGCTTGTGAGGATACTCCATATGCAAACCATCATAATTGGATTGATTGAAAAAAATGTGGTTTCAAGTGGTAACACTCAGGGTCTAGTGACATGGCTCAGCAGGTAAGGGTGCTTGTCTTTTTTAAAAAAAGATTTATTTGTCATATATATATATATATATATATATATATATATATATATATATATATATATATGTGCACCTCATTTGTGCCTGGTGCCCATGGAGGTTAGGAGAGGGTGTTGGCGCTCCTGGAACTAGATTCATAGACAGTTGAACCAGGTGCTGGGACTGGAACCTCAGTCCTCTGCAAGGACAATAAATGTTCATGCTGAGCCATCTCTTCAGCCCTTGCCTTGAAGCCTAATGATCACAGTTCAATTTCTGGGTCCCACAAAGTAAAAAGGCAAAAGCCAACTTGTGTGAATTGTCCATGAAATGTCCACACACATACTTTGGCATGTTTGTGTGAACACACATACATACTCAAATAAATACATGAAAAGATTACTTTGCTAGGGCTCAGATGCAGCTCAGTTGGTAAACTGCTTGCTTGGTATTCATGAAGCCCTAGGCTTGATTCCTACATTGCATAAATCAGACAGAGGATCCTGTAGTCCCAGCATTTGGGATGTGGAGGCAGGAGGTTTGCTATAAATTTGAGTCCAATCTGATCTACACAAAGAGCCTTCCACCCCACCAGGATACCTAGACACTCTCTCAGAAAATAAACCAAAAGAAGTTGTAACATTTAATTTCAGCACAGTGACTCCTAAGAGTGAGTTCTATATTTCCTGCAGTTCAACCACCATCAAGTAAACAGTGTGAATTAGAAAGAATGAGAAGGAGCTGGAGAGAAGGCTCAGTGAGTAAAAGACTTTACTGCTCCTGCAGGAGACCCAAGTTTGGACCTGTGCATGCCCACAGGCGGCTCACAACTGCCTGTAACTTCAGTTTCATGGGATCCTGAGGCATCTGAATGCACATTGTGCACATAAACTTAGGTGCCTGAGACCATGCATGCACACGCACGCACGCGCGCGTGCGCGTGCACACACACACACACACATACACACACACACACACACACACACACACACACACACACACACACACACACTAAACATTGCACCTGCTCTCAGCCGCTCCTCTGGTTCTTTGAACATACCCAGCCTTTCTGCAAACCATTCCTTTTTATTTTTGTATTTGCTTTTTGTTTCTGTGTTTGAGATAATCTTCGGTATAGCCAAGGTGGCCTGGAACTCGTTGTGAAGACTAATCTCGCCTCAAATTTGGTGAGATCCTCTTGCCTCTGCCTCCAACACACAGGAGTTGTGTGGCTCCTTGTTTGTTTGTTTTGGTGAGAAAGTCTTATCTAGCCATGGCTGGCCTTAAGCCTTGATCCTCTGGCTTCTTATCTCCCAAGTGTTGCAATTATAGGCCTTCGTAGCCCTATACATAGCCCAGCTTAAGTCTGTTTCTGTCTGAAAAAAAAAAAAAGATTATATAACAATTATCTTTTGAGAGAGGTTTAGTGACTAAATGAGGTAAGGGGTGAAATTACTGCACTTAGTAAAAGTTCAATAATGGTAACTGAGCCAGATGGATGAAGAGTTTGAGGCCAAGTAGTCTACATAGTGAGACCCTGTCTTCGAAAAACTAAATGAATGAATGAATAAGTGAATAAATAACAGAATAAGTGGTAAGTAAAACGAACTAATTTTTAACGTTTTTCAGCTTTATCAGGGCACCTAGGGAGTGGAGGAGTGCGTTGGAAGGCTTTCAGGACTGCTGCTTTCCCAAGATCGGCCAACAGAGGGCAGCATTATAAATCAGGCAGCTCTGAGTGCTGATTTTACCTGTAAGCTGAGCAACATTTGGAAAGTGATTCCACTTCTCTGACCTCAGCATGTCTTTTGTAACAAGGTACAAGGTACTTAAAAGAAAAGGCTAGCCTTGTCTTCAGGCCACAGACGACTTCTTAATTTCCATACATCTGTTTTTAAGATACACCACATTGGGCCAAGACTGAACATCTTACACACTCTGATCACAGTCCATCATTGAAGAAAGCCAAGGCAGGAACTCAAGCAGAGCAGGAACCTGAAAGCAGGAACTGAAGCAGAGACCCGGAGGCCACTGGCTGGCTCTTGTTTGTTTTTGTTTTTAAATACAACCCAGTACCACTTGCTCAGGTTGACATTACCCACAGTGGGCTGAGCCTTCCTACATCACTCAAGAAAATGCTCCACAAATGTGTCCACAGGCCAATATGAATGAGGAATTTTCTCAATGGAGGTTCCCTATTTCAGATAACCTGAGCTTGTATCAAGTTGACAAAAAACTAACCAGCACAGACATGGAAAAATAATTTTACTTTGATGACTGCTAATGAAAGACAGAGGAAAACAATCCTGGTTACGGAAGAAGATTCCAAAATCTTAGAGTAGTTGACTCAATACTGTAATGATGCCAGCACCCCCCAGGTCATCTACATATTCAGTGCAATCCCAACCAAATACAAGTTTAGAAAGTACTAGCTCACTAGCAGGCAGGTTCCATTTAAAGACTACAAAACTGGGTGTGCTTATGAACTCCTTCAATCTCAGTATTTGGAAGGCAGAGGTAGGCAGATCTCTTGTGAGTTTGAGGCAAGCCAGAGCAACATGATGAGACTCTGTCTCAATTTTAAAAACTTGAGATAGTATTCTACATAGCTTAGTAGTAAAAACACTGTCAGTGTGCTGGCTACTTTTATGTCTACTTAGCACACAAGATAGAGTCATCTGAGAGGAGCAAACCCCAATTGAGAGAATATCTCTATAAGCAGGCTATAGGCAGACAGGCTTGCAGTGTATTTTCTTTTCTTTTTTCTTTTTTCTTTCTTTCTTTCTTTCTTTCTTTCTTTCTTTCTTTCTTTTTTTTTTTTTTTAAAGATTTATTTATTTATTTCATGTATGTGAGTACACTGTCTCTGTCTTCAGATACACCAGAAAAGGGCATCAGATCTCCATTACAGATGGTTGTGAACCTCCATGTGGTTGCTGGGAATTGAACTCAGGACCTCTGGAAGAGCAGTCAATGCTATTAACCACTGAGCCATCTCTCTAGCCTGCAATGCATTTTCTTAGTGATAGGCCCCGTCATGGGTGGGGCCATCCCTAGACTGGTGGTGCAGGGTTCTATAAGAAAGCAGACTGAGCAAACAAAGGGGAGCAAGCCAGTAAGCAGCACCCCTCTAAGGCCTTTGCATCAGCTCCTGCCTCCAGGTTCCTGCCCTTACCGCTTTTGATGATGAACTGTTATATGGAGGTATAAGTAAAATAAACACGTTCCTCCCCCAGTTGCTTTTGGGTCATGGTGTTTCATCACAGCAATAGTAACCCTAATTAGGACAGTTGGGAAAGGGAACAGAGTGCACTGAGGGTCTTTGGGGAAAGTCCTAGACAAACCAACCTAAGGGCAAGTAATGGAAAGTGGGATTACTCAGCACATTAAGACATAGCTTAATTTAAGGAAAGAATAGAACAAAATCCAGAATCCAGACATAAAGCAAGATTCCAATTAGACTGAATATTGGACTGTGGATAGCAAGAGTGTTTGTAACAGAAAATAGAGACAGACTGTTCAGAAATGAAGGCTGAATTCAGGCCAGTGCTCCACACTGAGCCATATCCTGTCTCTCCTTTTTGTTAGACAGTTTCGCTGTATTGCCATGGCTCGCTTTAAACTTTTGATCATGCTGCCTCAGCATCAGGAGCGGAGATCGCAAGCGTGGGTGTCTGCACCTGCTGAGGAAAGGCTTTCTTTTTAAACACGTTTTTATTTATTGATTATTATTTTATGTGTATGGATCGTTTGCCTGCCAGGAAAGGCTGTTAGATCCCCTAGAACTGGAGTTATAAATAGTTGTGAGCTGTCAATGTTCCAGAATCAAACCTGGATCCCCTGGAAGAGCCTCCAGGACTCTTAACCTCTGAGCACTGTTACAGCCATGAAAGAGATTTTAAAAACATGAAACCTCCAAATACAAAAGTAAAGCCAAGTAAAGTGACCCCTGTCATGGCTAATCATGGTTAATCATGGCTAATCATGGTTAATCTTCATGGTCAATCTTCATGGTCAACTTGATAGGATCTGGAGTTACCTAGGAGACAAGTCTCTGGGCACACTTGTGAGGAATTATCTAGATCAGGTTAACTGAGGTGGGAAGACCCATCCATTGTGGGCAACACTGTTCTGTGGAGAGGGGTTCTAGACTGAATAAAAAGGAGAAAACAATCAGAACCCAAACATCCCGCTCCTGCTGCTTCCTGACTATAGATGAATGTGGCCAGTCTTAGGCTCCAGGGTCCCTTTCCTGTTGTGATGAGCTGCACCCTAAGACTGCAAGCAGAAAGAAACCCTTCCTTTCTTAAGTTTAGCTTCTCAGGGTCTCTTATCACAGCATCGGGAAAAGTAACATATACCTTTCCCCACCTCCCAAAAAACCCTTTGATAAATCTGATTATACCAAAATTAGGAGGTTTGTGTTTGGTAAAGAAAATCAGGGGTCCAGTGACAAGTAACAGATTGCACAAATCTATTTTCAAATGTCTAAGGAATGAGAAATTACTGTCTAAAGGACATAAGGAACTCTGCAGAACAACATAAAGATACAGGAACTGAAGTAGACATACATGTACCATCCATGAAGAGGGAGAAAGAGGCACAGAGGAGGACATGCTAGCCGAGACAGGTTAAATAAGTAAACTAATGATAACCAGAGAAGAGCAAGTTAGAAGGATTACCAGAAAACACCTTTTAATATTTTATTTTATATTATTTTATGTGTATGAGTGGTTGCTTGCATGCATGCCTGATGCCTGCAGAGACCATAAGAGTGCATCAGATTCCCTGGCACTGGGGTTATAGATGGTTGTGAGCTGCCATGTGGATGCTGGGAACTGAACCTAGATTCTTTAGAAAGGCAGTCAGCCTTCTTAACCACTGAGGCATCAGCTCCAGAAAACACTTTTTTGATATTGCATTAACAAAAAATGAGATATCTGGATAATAACCAGGTATGGCTAGTGAGTGTGCTCTTAGGAACTGTCACATACAACTAGCGGGAGTGTGATTGATATGGCCATTCTGAAGAGCTAAGACTCTGGGGTTTATGGCCTAGAAATTGTCTCACGCACAAGTGGGATTGCTTGTAAGCACCGAGTGTTGGAAGTAATCAGGTATTCATCATCAGGGGACTAGAATGGTGACATGCATCAGATACATCTATAATAGCAGGATCAGTAGTACTTCAGACATATACAACTCACGATGGCTAGATCTTGTCATGCTGAGAAAAATGGAAGCAGACTGAAATATGTACAATAGAAAAGCATTTATCAAAAATATATTTTTTGATATTATACAAGAGCAGATATAAAAAAGGATGTGCATCTAACATATCAGAATAACTGCCTGTGGAGTAAGAGTACAACTGACCAATGCAAAGAAAAGTACGTGAAGAAAAGATTGGATAAATGGTGGGTGTGTGAGTGGATGGATGGAAGAATAGATGGATGGAATGACTGACAGATGGAGGGATGGATGGACGGAATGACTGACAGATGGAGGGATGGATGGATGGAATGACTGACAGATGGAGGGATGGATGGACGGAATGACTGACAGATGGAGGAATGGATGGACGGAATGGCTGATAGATGGATGGATGGAATGACTGATGGATGAAGGGATGGATGGGTGGAAGGGTGGATAGAAGAATGGATGGACAGAATGACTGACAGATGATGGGTGGGTGGGTGGGTGGGTGGGTGGATGGGTACCTGAGTGGGTGGGCAGGTGAGAGGAATAAAGAAAGAATGGATGTGTGGCTTCATACATACATGCTTGACTGGGGAGATGGGCGAGTGGTAGATGAGTGGATAGAAGGAAGAACGGATGAATGGATTTCTCACCACAAGAGAGGGACCATACTTCAAGTGACGGTGTATATACCTTAACAGTGTATGATTTCCTTAGTCCTTCGCATTAGAAGTGCCATCCAAACAGTACTTCAAATACTTGAAAATAAATTATAGGAACAATGATGGAGTTTTACCACAAAAGCGTTTCTAGAGTAAACTAAGCTAAAAACATTTTTAAATATAGGATCTCGTTATTTTTCCCAAACTCCTTTGGCATTGTAAGTACTTCAATGCTAGGCTGGAGAGATGGCTTAGCAATTAAGAGCAATGGCTATTCTTTGAAGATTCCTGTCTTAGTCAGGGTTTCTATTCCTGCACAAACATCATGGCCAAGAAGCAAGTTGGAGAGGAAAGGGTTTATTTGGCTTACACTTCCATGCTGCTGTTCATCACCAGAGGAAGTCAGGACTGGAACTCAAGCAGGTCAGGAAGCAGGAGCTGATGCAGAGGCCATGGAGAGATGCTGCTTATTGACTTGCTTCTCCTGGCTTGCTCAGCTTGCTCTCTTATAGAGCCCAAGACTACCAGCCCACAGATGGTACCACCCACAAGGGGCCCTCCCCCTTGATCACTAATTGAGAAAATGCCTTACAGCTGGATCTCACAGAGGCATTTTCTCAAGGGAGGCTCCTTTCTCTGTGATAACTTCAGCTTGTATCAAGTTGACACACAAAAAACCAGCCAGTACAATTCCTAAGTTCGATTCCCAGCACCTACATGGTGGCTCACAACTATCTAAAATGGGATCTGGTGCCCTCTTCTGGTGTGCAGACACGCATGCAGACAAAGCACCTATCTACATAAAATACATTAAATAAATAAATCTTTTTTTTAAAGTAGCACAACACACAGTGTGTGTTTACCTCTTTTATTTATTTATTTAAATTTTGTTACATGTGCGTGTGTGTGTGTGTGTGTGTGTGTGTGTGTGTGTGTGTGTGATAAAAATCCCACAGCATATGTGTGGATTTCAGACAATATGTAGGGAGTCAGTTCTCATCTTCTATCATGTGGGGCCTGACCTTCAAACTCAGGTCATTAGGCTTGGCAGCAAGTACTTTTACCCACTGAGTCATTTTGTATTTGCCCCTCCCCCCACCTCCCAGGGAGAACTTGACTAGAGTCCTCCATTACCATAAATTATGCAGTCAAGTTTCCCTCATTGGGGGAAATTGCAGGGGTCAGCACATCCAGACCACAATGAATATGCTTAGCCCTGGGAAAACCACCTTCATGATCGTGGTATATCCCTGTCAGGTAAGTGAGGTATTTGCCTCTTGAAGAGCTTTTTATATACCATTGAAAATATTTATTGAGTCCTATTTATACCAGACAGCATTCTAGGCACCCGACATAAAGCTGTGAACAAAACAAAGGATCTCTATCCAGAAGAACAATAGAGGATATAATTAGTATGTCAATTGTATAGTGTCACAGATCGTCGTAACTATTCAGAAAAGTCGAACAAGGCGAGAGGTTTCAGAAAGTTGTGGGTCAGTGCTTTATTTTGTATTAAGTGGAGATGGAACAATGTACTTCACTCAGGTGGTAATTTAAAGGAAGGAAGCTAAGCATACAGCGTTTGGAAAGAATGAGCCATTGCAAAGGCCCTGAAGTAGAGCATGCTGGGAAGGTAGTGAGACTGGCATCATATGAAAAAAGCAGGAAGTAGTAGGGGATGAAGCTGGAGAAGACGGGTTATGCCTGGGCACAGGTCATGTGGGAACTTGGAGCCATTAAGGCTTTTCTCTGAATGAAGAGGAGAGGGCCTTGTGGTTTGGGGTTGTTTGTTTGTTTGTTTGTTTGTTTGTTTGTTTGTGACAGGGTCTCATGTAGCCCAGGCTGGTTTCAAACATGCTATGTAATGAGGATAAACTTGAACTTCTAATCCTACCGCCTCCCAAGTGCTAGGATTACAGACATGGACTGACATGCTCAGTTCATTCAGTGAGCATAGTTTATGTGGTGTTAGAGATCCAACCTAGGGCTTTACACATGCCAGGCAAGCATTCTACCAACCTAGCTACCATCCCAGCCCTAGAATCAGCTTCCAATAGGAAGATAATGTCCTCAGGTGAGGCAGTAGAGGAGGTGATACTGATGCTGATGCAAATGTGTCTGTTGTGGAAGTTTCTGGACCTTTTCCCTGTCTGCCCAGGCTGGGAAGATGGACCACTCAGAGCTCTGCAAGGATGGGGGGTTGGGTAGACCAAACGGTCCTCTAGGAAAATGGGAAGCCGGTCAGAGAAGGAAAGAGGACAAAAGCCAGAGACCCACTTCAAATTCAATGAAATAGAAATAGAAAATATTATTCAATGGCCAGATGTGGCAGCACACACTTAGAAGGTGGGGGGAGGGGGGTCCTGACTTCCAGGCTAGCCTAGGCTATATAATGAGACCATGAGTTTAAAAAAAAAAAGAAAGAAAGAAAAGAAAAGAAAAGAAAAGAAAAGAAAAGAAAAGAAAAGAAAAGAAAAGAAAAGAAAGAAAAGCAGCCCTGAAAATAGACTTGTAAAGTGGAGATTTTTCCCGCTAGCTGATTCCCACGCCACATTTGCCTGGCAGATGCTGTAAGCCCTTGGTCTTGGACTCTTAGCAACCTTCTAGCCTCTGGGCTCTGTTGCTACCTGCCTTCCTGGAGCTAGTCTGGTGAATGAATATCTCATTCTGTTCAGGGCCAGATGAAATGAATTCTTCTGTCTCCAGCTGCACCACACCCTTTCACCGCCTCCCACTGAGTTCTGGCTCCTGGTCTAGACAAGACAATTTTGTGCTCATTTGCATAGCAGAGATTATTGATATCAGTCAGATCCCCCAGTGAACAAATTTTCAAACCTGTTTCAGTCCAGGTTCCCAGCTTCAGCCCCAGCCCAGCTCCGATCTCTTTCTTTTTCTTTCTTTCTTTCTTTTTTTTTTTTTTTTAACTTTTTTTCTTCCTTCCTTCCTTTCCTTCCTTCCTTCCTTCCTTTCTTTCTTACTTTCTTTCTTTGATACTTTATTTACATTTCCAATGTTTCCCCTTTTC
>CM052700.1:69929793-69967293 GCA_028551405.1 Uromys caudimaculatus | reverse complement strand
TGTGACCCAGATACCCCCAGGCGCTCCTGAAACACCTGGGGGACAGAGACTCTGCAAACCACGTTGGGGCTCTCCCAGGTGCTAAACCGTAATCGGGCGGGCCTGGGGGCAGGCGGCAGCTGCGGATCGCGGGCAGGGCGGCAGGGCAGGAGCAGCTGGATCCCTGGGAAACTTGGCGGGCGCTGCGGGCCACGCGGGTGGCTGACATCAAACGCCCCCGCTCACGAACGCGCGCCCGCGGTGGATGGAGAGGGAGGGGCGGCGCCGACACCAGCGGTTCTGGATCTCTCTATGATTCTAAAAATGCTCCCCTAAAGACCTCGATTGCCTTGTTTTTCTCCGCAGCTGCAGACTTTACATACTCGCTGCTCTGGGAAGTCTATGGCAACAGGTACCGGCGGCCCCAAGGCGCTCCTGGGCACCTGGCAACAGAAGGCGTTCAAGAGAGATACACAATAACGAGGGACGACTAAGTAGACAGTGATTATTTAGATGCAGACATCTGAAAAGACTCTGGTATTCAGCGTGCAAAGGCTTTCAGGATGAAGTGCTGAGACCTTATTCCTACTTGGAAAGTTCTGGAACTATTCTCCTCACCCCACTGTAGCAGGCTAGAAGGTCTCAAAAGATGGTGGACTACTGCACTCGGTGGGCAGGGCTATGCGTTTCAGGGCATGTCCCTGCTTCGGCCTTGGGTTGCCTGAAAAGCTGGGCCTTGGGAAAGGGAAATCGTTAGGCACTGGGGTGGATTATACAGTTAGGGCCATAGCCGCTCCTGCAGTAAATAAAAATAAAAAGGACAAGTAAGTGTTGTGGTGAGAGAATAAAATAAACTGGTTGGCCAGATTTCCCACACCTATAGTCCCAGCACTCAAGGTTGAGCAGTAAGATGGTGAATTCCAGCCCGGGCAACACAATGAGATACTGTTTCCAAAAACCAAAAAAGAAAAAAGGAGGAGCAAGTGGGGAAAGGAGACAAGAGGAGGAGATAGAGGAGAGAAGAAAGTAGGGAGAGGATGAGGAAGAGTGGAGCGAGGAAGAGGAAGGGCAGGGAGGAGGGAGAGGAGAGGAGAAAAGGGCTCTGGCCACTCAGGGCACAGTCACAGCTAAGCACCAGGAGGAGTTCCCAAGCTGAAAGGGATTTAAAGCAAAACAATGGATCTCAGAGTGCCCTCAGCTCCTTCCCTGGGAACTCCTTAGACATGCCACCTACAGAACCAGAAAATGGGAGTGGGCCCAGCCACAGGCAATCCTGAGGCCAGGCCTGCTTTAGTTTGAGAACTTTTAGCGGAAAGGAAGGGCGGCTGGCCAAGCGGAGAGAAACTGGATCCTTCCACCCTTCCCATCAGTGAAAGCAAGGGTGGGATCAGGTCTGTGGACACATAGCTGTGGGGGCCTGGTGAGGTGATGTCACCCCCGAAGGTTAGCACTTTTGCCTCAGCCCCGCTTGCCTGGCTGGGATTTGGTCATCAAGTGGATTGATTTTTGAAAGAGAGGCTGAAATCTTAGAAGTCTCCGGTGACAGCAACTAATTGAGCATGAAGTACTGTTGCATCCTCAGACAGTACTTGGGTTTACCCTGTTTTGTCCTTAGTCATACTTCCTAAGTTCCAAGGTTGTTTCTTTTATTCTAAGCTAGTGTGGGGGCCTGCCCTGCACATAGACCCTGCTGCCACCCCACAGTATCACAGTTTGGCTTCCCAGGAAATATTATTCTCAGAGAAAGCTTTCTAGAACTCCTCATGGCCACACAAAAATATTATTGTTCCCTTTTATCCTTCTCTGTCCCTTTCTCATCTTCCTAATAAGGGAGCCCCATTGTTCTCATTATAATTTAGACCTAAAAAAATGCTGACCCACAGACACATTAAGTAACCTGCCCAAAGCCGCCTCCTAACCGCAACTTCCTTGTCAAAGCCCACTCTAAAATACAGCTAGTGTTTATCAGGCTTTCTCCCTAAACGCAGGCATTGTTCTCAGGGCTGTACCAGCCTTAACCCTTTTCATCCTACAAGCATGTAGGAGATGGCTTCATTGAGTGTCTCGTTTTTTACAAATGATGAAACTGAAGGTCCAAAGAAGTTAAAAAAAAAAAAAAAAAAAAAAAGGCAAAACCCTTAGAACATTCCCAAGGTCAGGCAGTGCACTTGCAGTAAGTGACAGAGCCTAGCTGGCACTTTACCTCACGCCTCCACTCCGTGGTAGGCTTCATCCAAGTCCACTCAGGTGGCGTGGACAGGAACAAGGGCATAAAGGATCCTGTACTGATGTTGCCAAGCTGAGCTGGTCCTATGCACGGGAAGCTGTGACCCAGCCAGGTCAGCACCCGCCACCCCCAACCCCACTCCAACAGCCCTGCTAATGTAGCTAGTGAGGCTTAAGGTTTCACAGAGTTTGACAGCTTTAACAAAGGAGGTGTCATCCGGAGAAGATGAAAGAGCAAAGCTGTTTATTTGAAGATTAGGGACTTAAGAAATGTGTGTAGCAAGGCAGGCAGCACCTCTCCGTCTCTTCTCTGTGTTCCGGACAGTGTTCTCAGGGTGTGAGGGGTAAGAATGCCCCATAATCCAGGTTAATGTTACAAGGCTTTCTAGGGAGCAGATGCGCCCCCCCCCCCCCCAGCACTGTTGGGAAGTGCTCCCAATGGACAAAGCATGCATCACAAGAGCCAGGAGAAATCCTAGTCTGAGAAGAGAGAAAATAATCTTACATTTCCGGATTCAACGTGCTTCTCTCCCTGGGGTCCAGTAGGTAGTCACTTGCCCCATGTAATTGGTTCATTTTCTCTGTAACTCTTGCATATGATAAGATACATAGGATTTAGATCATCCTAAAGTGTTAGACACTTAATTTTCAGTGTGCATTTTTTTTTTCAATCAAATGTTTCATACTTTCCCCCACTGGGTTCTTTTTTAAACTTTGTTTTACTGTTATTATTGCTTATTACATTCTTTGTGGGTATGAGAGAGAGATGCATGAGTGCATATGCACCGTTGCCTGTACTCTTGATGTATCTTGCTGTCCTCTGAATCACAAGAACGATTTCCTTGGAAGCCTGCAGCTCCCTTCTCCGGGACTCCCTCCGTGTCCTCATGCTCAGCCAAAGCACGAGGAATCTGTGAGTGCAGCTGATCTGTGACACCAGCACTCAGGAGAAGCAAGCAGATCTCAAGTTGAAGGCCAGCCTGGGCTGAATAATGAGGCTCTGTTTTTAAAAGTGGGGGGGGGATTCAAGGATACAGTGCTAACAAGTGGATAATCACAGGTGCGTGAGCATCTTTCTGTTATGCTGAAGTGTAAGGCCCGCTGCATTCCCGACAAGTAGGTTCTGCTTCCTAGGATTCCGCTCCCCTAAAAACGGAGCTTTAACATTGGACTCTAAAGTCAGGGTAAGGCCTGAGAATGCTTGCGGTACATTCTATTTATTTACCGAGACAGGGTCTCATGTAGCCAAGGCTGGCCTCAAACTCTATTTAGGTTAGCCTTGAACTCCTGATTCTCCTGCCTATACCTCCCAAGTTCTGGGATTATAGGTGAGTATCACCACAATCAGATGGAAGGGTCTTGCATTTTAAAACAATTTCATGAGCTCATTTTAGACTTGTTGGATCTGTGTCCTCAGTGTGCAGCTTGGCACATCCATATTTGCTTGTTTGTTTGGCCAGCTAGCTAGTATGTGTTTATTTTATTTTTTGTTGTTGTTGGAGGCAGGGTCTATAAATTTCAGAGTGGCCTGTAACTCACAATCCTCCTGCCTCTGCCTTCTAAGTTCTGAGATGACAGGCAGTGCCATCACACATGGCTTCCCCCTTGTTTCTTCCACCCTGGGTATCCGCTCTATTCATCTTGTCTCTTCTCCTACTCCAGGGCTCATGCTCCCACTGTTCCAACTCTTGCACCCCTCACATTTCTGACCCATCGCTATATTAATAACTTAATAACTTATTCTTGGCTCCTTCCCCCCCTAGTAAATTAGATTTGTGGATCTCAGAGAAAACTCATTCAAATGAAAAGAGGAAAAGGGAAATACTTCCCAAGGTACAAGGACAGACAAACAAACAAACGAAACCCTACCCAAACAAACATATTTTTTAAGTGAGAGCTAAATAAGTGTGGTCTTTCAATCTTTTTGTTGGCTTGTTTTTCTTTCATTCTGGGTTTTATTATATAGCCCTGTCTGGCCCAGAACCTGCTACATAGACCAGTTTAGCCTTGAACTTCAGCCATCATCCTACTGTAGGCTTAGATTTTTCAAAACCTACTTTAAGAAGAGTTCTTAAATGCTTTAACCTTTCCTTCCAGCCCACCTACTAAGGGTAGGGGAAAAGAAAACTTAATAGGAAACGGGGGTTGTGAACCTGTTTAGAAGTAGTTCTTTGGGGGTGATTCCAATATCCATTGTCAGGATATCAGCAACACAACCTAAAAGATCAAATAGAAGTCAGTATCAGGAGTCAGTACAATCGGTGAACACCAGACATGAATCGTAGCAGCGGCTGATCCAGAAGAAACAGCGAGGCCCTGCCCATCCGCACAAATCTGTGGAAGCATCAAGAAGCAGCCAGAATACCAGGAGAAATTCTCTGGTGCATTTCTCTCTATGAAGTCACAACAATCGAGGATCAGAGAAGACTAGCAAAGCATTGCAAGGCAAACCAATTCAAGAGCGTTGTTTCCAGAAAAAAAAATCACATAACACAACTAAGTCTCCAAAGAAGCCAGAAATTTCCACTTCATCCTGCCTGTGCCCCAAGTGTAAGGCTCACAAGCTTGCTTCTGCTCCACACCTGGCTCTCAGCCCTTTAATTGACTAAATGTTCTATGGTCTCTGCCAGCAATGGTCTGTACAGATTGTGATGCTGACAGGAGATGGGAGCGCTGAGAGCCCCGCCTCAGAGACTGCACAGAGAGAGCATCTGGTTTCCCTTAAAACCTGCCTTAAAGGTATCTAACAGTGATTCCGTCTAATTTGGAAGATTGTTTTATTCACCCACTATATCCCCAAAACTTTGGAAACTCTAGGGTATGGCATAAGGAGGAATATGTGTAATTTTAGAAGCAAGACCACCAGACATTTAACATGGAGGCTGCTCACACTGGTGTCTGGGTCATTGGGGCCCAACCTGCAATCTGAGGTCCCTAGGAACTCTTCCAAAAACCAAGTGCTGAGGACCTAGCATGTATGGGATGCAGACCGAATTCTAGAGACCAATAGGTCTTTGCCCTAAGAGAGCTGGAGATGGTTCTGGGAAGTTAAAGATACCTAGAATCCCAAGCATTTTACTGATGAGGAGGAGGATGGTGGTGGTGGTGGTGGTGGTGGTGGTGGTGGTAAATGGAGGTAAAGTTCAGTGGTAAAGCTCTTGCCTAGCCTACTTGGGGGCCTGGACTGGATACAGAGGTGAGGAGCGGGGGAGGAGAAGGAAGAAGAGGAAAGGAGGGTGAAAGGGAATAAAATACTCCTAGGTTTAGAGGGCAGGATCTCTATGGTTTACATTACCTTAGGTTTCAACTTTGAATAAAAAGGGGTTTTGGAAGTTGGGTGTCTTAGTCAGGGTTTCTATTCCTGCATAAACATCATGACCAAGAAGCAAGTTGGGGAGGAAAGGGTTTATTCAGCTTACACTTCCATGTTGCTGTTCATCACCAAAGGAAGTCAGGACTGGAACTAAGCAGGTTTAGAAAGCAGGAGCTGATGCAGAGGCCATGGAGGGATGTTCCTTACTGGCTTGCTTCCCCTGGCTTTCTCAGTTTGCTTTCTTATAGAACCCAAGACTACCACCAGCCCAGGAATGGCACCACCCACCATGGACTGGGCCCTCCCCATCAATCACTAATTAAGAAAATGCCTTAGGAGGCTGGAGCAATAGCTCAGCAGTTAAAAACACTGACTGTTCTTCCAGAGGACCTGGGTTCAATTCCCAGCACCCACATGACAGCTCACAACTGTCTGTAACTCCAGTTCCAGGGAACCTGACACCCTCATGCAGACACACATGCAGGAAAAATGAAGTGAGTTCCAGGACAGCCAGGGTTGTTACACAGAGAAACCCTGTCTCACAAAAGAAAACAAAAGCAAATCAAACAAGAAAAAACAAAAAAATAAATCATAATAGAAGAATAGAAGAAAGAAAGAAAGGAAGGGGGGAAGGGGGGATGCCTTCCAGGGAGGCATTTTCTCAATTGAGGTTTTCTCCTTTCAGATGAGTCTAGCTTGTGTCAAGCTGACATTAAGACTAGCCAGCACAAGCCGGCCAATGACGGCACAAGCTGGGCAGACTTGGGAGGCAGAGGCAGTTGGATTTCTGAGTCTGAGGCCAGCCTGGTCTACATAGTGAATTTCAAGACAGCCAGGGCTACACAGCGAAACTCTGTCTTGGAAAAAAGAGAAAAAAGAAAAGAACAACTAGCCAGCACACTTGCTCTACACTTTAGTCGTTGAGGGATGTCGGGACTCTGCTTCCTTCTGTTGTTTTGTTTGTTCGTTTGTTTTGAGACAGTGTCTCATATATGCCATACTAGCCTTAAATCCACTGTGTGGTAGGGTGAAGTGAACATAGGCAGTTGCCACTACCTTGGCAATACTGGGACTGTAGGCATGCACCACCATGCCTACTTCATATGGTGCTGGGGATCGAACTCGGGGCCTTGTACATGCTAGGCGAACACTACTACTTGAGCTGCCAGTCCCTAGACTATACTTGAATTTCTTAACTGGTGATATATATATATGAGTATATATCTATTTTGCTACATTATCAGACGGCTTGATTAAGTTAGTTATATCAAACTAAACCAACTTAGTGAAGGGCCTGGCTTTTGAACATGCTGTTTAAAGGGTCATTCAGTCATCTAGACAGTCCTATCACCAACTTGAAAGAAAGAAAGAAAGAAAGAAAGAAAGAAAGAAAGAAAGAAAGAAAGAAAGAAAGAAAGAGAGAAAGAAAGAGGGAGGGAGGGAGGGAGGAAGGGAGGAAGAAAGAAGAAAGAAAGAAAGAAAGAAAGAAAGAAAGAAAGAAAGAAAGAAAGAAAGAAAGAAAGAGAGAAAGAAAGAGAGAAAGAAAGAAAGAAAGAGAGAGAGAAAAAAGGTTCCATTGCCTACTTGGTTTGGAATTGCAGTGGAGTCAACACTGGACGGTGTTTTTATCACAGTGTGACATTTTGACAAAGCAGGGCAAAGTGAGAAGAGAAGGAAAGAGAGAGGCAGAGAAAGGACAGGAGAGGAGAGAAGCAGAGAGGCAAGGGACTGCCAGGCCCTGGAAGAAGTGAGTGGGGAGAGGCTTGGTGTTTGCTTTGACAGGCCGTTCAGGGCCCACACAAAGGGAAGCAAGGTGGAACAGATAATTATTTAGATAGCATCTGCTTAATCAGTCCCAAACGGGACTCAATTACTAGAGAATTAGAAATTCTTAATTATTGGTGTGGAATTTCAAAAGGAGAGCCTAGGAAGTATGCAAATGTTCCCAAGGGGTGCCCAGGTGGGACTCAGGCGTGCCAGGCTGCTGCCATTCATTTCCTGGGAGAGGTGCTGTACCTGTTTTCAGAGAGCAGTCTGGGACAATTACAGGTGTGTTTGGAGCAGCTGGAGACCCAAGGGCACACTTGTAATGAGGTGAATTAGTTAAAGCTTCTCCTGTAATTCATTTGTTCAGCATAAGTCATGGTTGAAAGGGGGAGGGTAGGAGAGGGAGGGGAAGGGAAGTGGGGGAAATCATAACCATTGGCTGAGAGATGAATGACAGCAGACACCTTTACCAATTTACCCCACCCCGCCCCCATTTTATAAAACAGACAAAATAAGATGGAAGTGGAAAAGGAGATACAAGTTACAAGGTAGGAACTAGGTGTTATGTAGGCGCTGGCCAGACATGGTGCAGTTCTTCTAGGTAACTGCTCAATTGGACAGGGAGGCATGAGGTTACTTGCTCAAGACTACACAACCTGAGTAGAGCTGAATGCCATTAATTCAGTTCTACA
The DNA here is from genome assembly GCA_028551405.1 of Uromys caudimaculatus. NCBI lineage: Eukaryota > Metazoa > Chordata > Mammalia > Rodentia > Muridae > Uromys > Uromys caudimaculatus. The sequence goes on along the minus strand of CM052700.1, from coordinate 69,959,316 downwards.
ATCCGAATTATTTCTCCTTTTCCTTCTCTTCCTTTTCCTCTTCCTTCTCTTTTTCCTCTTCTCCTTTTTAGATTACTTTTTAGTTTTTATTGCGTGCATGTGCCTCTGTGTGTGTGTGTGTGTGTGTGTGTGTGTGTGTGTGTGTGTATGTGTGTGTGTGTGTTCATGAGGTCAGGTACCCTTGGAGTTTAGAAGAGAGCTTTAGGTTTCCCGGAGTTGGAGTTGAGAGCTGACCAGCATGGGATCTGGGAGCCAAACTCAGGTCCTTGGGAAGACCAGCTTCTACTCTTTTTTTTTTTTTTTTTTTGGTTTTTCAAGACAGGGTTTCTCTGTGTAGCCCTGGCTGTCCTGGGACTCACTCTGTAGACCAGGCTGGGCTCGAACTCAGAAATCCACCTGCCTCTGCCTCCCAAGTGCTGGGATTAAAGGCGTGCGCCACCACTGCCCCGCTCAGCTTCCACTCTTAGCTGCTGGGCCGTCCATGGCTTTCTAACCACCATGCAGCACATCCTGCAGTCTGGACAGCCACAGTCCTGTCCCTGCAGCAGGGAAGCTGGGATGGGGGTGTGGTATTGCATCATTGTAGCTCAAATGTGCAGTAAATGCCCACAAGGCCACCTGTGCTGTCTATCTCTGATAGCTGGCTGTGGTATAGGTTTTAGGCCTGTCTGCTTCATCCCAGCCTAGGTTTTAGGCCTGTCTACCTCATCCCAGCCTGCCTTGATTTGTTCCCTGGAGTCTGCTCTGTACCACCCCCCACTCTCTCAAAGAAGTAGGATACCATATGTAACTTTAAAAAAAATTTTTTTTTTTGAGACAAGGTCTTGCTATGTTAGTAGCCCAGGCTACCTTCAAACTTCCCATCCTCTTGCATCTGCCTCTCCAGTGCTGAGATCGCAAGGGTGAGCCATCATGACCAGCCTAGGTGTAACTTCTTTAGAGAGTCATAGAATACAGCATACCCATTTTGGTTGACATCTTCTCGGCGAGTTATGCCCTCCCCAATTTTGGGGATGTTTCCACACCAGGGCCATACAGCCCCATCATAATTCAGATGTCCAAGCAATGTCTCTGTGGTCACTTCAAAGCTATGCCAATGGATTACCTTTTGAATGACCAACTGAAACCTTAAGTAACAACTGTGGGCTCTTCCGTGATGGAACATTAAGGACGGTTTGCCAGTAACAAGCGCTTTTCGGGGGTTGGCCCTGTGGCATTCGAGGGAGCAGTGGCAGGAGGCTCCGGGGAGCTCTGGCAAGGCACTCCTTAGGCCTCTCTTCCCACCTTGCTCCAAGAATTACCACTCAAAGGCTGGGGGGATGCTCAGTAAGGTGTTCTTCTTGCAGAGGACCCTGGTTTGGTTCCCAGCACTCACAACAACTATTACCTTAGTTCCATGGGCTCAGACACCTTCATCTACAGGCTCTTGTATGTATGTGCATAAACTCAGGCACATATACATACATGTCAAATAATAAATAAACACTAGAAAAGAATTACCCCTCAAGTTAAATGATGCTCAGTTAAATTTTCCAAATATATGTGTATGCATACCTCCCTCCTCCCTCTCTCTCTCTCTCTCTCTCTGTATCTCTCTCTGTGTGTGTGTGTGTGTGTGTGTGTGTGTGTGTGTGTGTGTGTGAGAGAGATGGATGTAGTTTACACAGCTAGGAGATCTGAGAGGTTCTGCCCTCACTTGCTGTTGGACTTTTGGTCTATATGGGTCTCTTTGAGCTTCATTATCCCAACTTGCAAGGCTGGAGTTAGAGGAGATTTTGTTTTGTTTTGTTTTGTTTTGTTTTGTTTTGTTTTGTTTTGTTTTGTTTTGTTTGTTTGTTTGTTGTTTGGTTTTAGACATGTAGATCCAGGCTGGCCTTGAACTCACAAACGTAAGTCTGCCTCTGCCTCCTGACTGCTGCCATTAAAGGTATGTGCCACCCAGGCTAGAGAAGATGTTTCAACCTGGGGCATACTTTAGGATCTCTTGGAGGTGATATGGGCCTGGAGAGCCACTGCCTTGGGTGCCTTTGAAGCACCTCTTCTCAGACCCTAAGTGACTTCCTTCTTACCTCAGTTGCCACCTCAAGGTGGCCACCCTGAGAATCACTTCTGCCTGTGTTGATGTTTCAACACTTCTTTTCCCTCCTCACCCCGCCTTGTTCTGGGGGCCAAAGCCACAATCAAGGCAAGCATGTCCAGACCTTGCTTTCCTAGCAGTCAGGCTGGCTGTTCTCAGGGCTAGCCTATCCTGACCCAGACTTCCAGCCCAGGACTTATCTGCAGACAGCTTTGTCCCCTAGGCCCAAAACGAAACTCAGTTTCAACATAGCCAGCAGATCATAGTCTAGGTGGCCACCCCAGGCACTGCCTCCAGCACCTTGCTCACCCCTCTGAGACTTGGCTCATTGTCTCCTGGGACCTGCTTCCTTCCTCAGCCTCTCTCCTCAGCTGTCTCCTGTCCCTGGCAGGAACTGTGGCAGCAGCATCTGCGAGGGGATTGCACAAGCCTTCTCTAGCAGGCCAGTGACAGCATCTGTTTATTATTTTCCTGCTGATTTATTGGTTGGTAGAGCCCTGCATGTGGTGAGAAAGCTTTGGAAGTCACTGGTACTGGTACCCTCCACACCCGAAGGAGAGCAGCAGAAACATGGCAGCCAGGAGGGCTTCAGACATGGTCCCATGGGTCGGGGATGCCTCGCATGCACAAAGCTCAAAATTGTTTCCTCACCACTGCATAAACCACTGTAATCCTGGCAGTGAGGAGGTGGAAGAGGACCCAAAGATGGAGTTCACCTTGGTACATAGTGAATTCAGGGCCTTCCTGCCATACTATGAGAGAGAAGAGAGAGAGAGAGAGAGAGAGAGAGAGAGAGAGAGAGAGAGAGAGAGAGAGAGAGCGCTAGTCAGACACAGGAGTGGTGGGTGGGGATTTCCTGCCCAAGCTCAGAGGAAGTCCGAAGTTTGAAGCTGAGGAGAGGTAAGTAGCCGTGTGGCAGACATAGAATAGCATAAACGAATTAATATCAGTTATGAGCTAGTTGGGGAACAAACGTACCTTATGGCCTAGGCATTTATTAAATAAGCCTCCCAGTCCTTATTTGGGAACTGGGGTGAGGGTGGAAAAGCCCTCAGTTTCATGTGTAGCATGTGTGTCTGGTGCCCACAGAGGTCAGACGAGTGCGTTGGATCCCCTGGAACTGCAGTTAAAACTGTTAGTGAGCTTCCATCTGGGTGCTGGGAACTGAACCCTGGTCCTTTACAAGAGCAGTGCATGCTCTTACATGCTGGATCACTCTCCAGCCCCTTGCTTTCGTCTTGAGACAGGCTTTCATGTAACCCAAGCCAACCTCCAACTCTGCGTGTAGGCACAGAAGTCCTTGAACTCCTGACCCTCCTGCCTCTTTTATTACCAAGAATTTACAGTCATGATCTACCACGGCCAGATTGTTGCCTCAGTCTTTCTTCAAGTCCAAGTCCAGCATCGGCTTCCCGATCCCCTTTTGATGTCCATCCCAGACCCTACCGCTTGCCTTCATGGGCTTGCCCACACCACTTGCCCTCAGTCATGCCATATTGTCTATTGTTCCATAACTCCTTATCACTGCACGTTATCTCCCTAGAGAATCAAGGCGACTAGCATCCTATCCTTTATTTCTTTTGGAGCCTGTCTGGCATTAATTCCTGGCACAGTGCTGAGCACAACGTTGGACTTAATAAATGTGTACTTGATGAAGAAAGATAATATGTTGTCAATAGATAAAAAGAAATGAGAGATAAGAAACAACTGTTTCAGTTCCACAGAGAGACAGACTTGTTCACAATAGTGGCCCCAGCTTCCCTTCTTTCCCTGGTCTCCTGCCTGGGGCTCATGGGACAAGGTCTAATCAGTGGTCTGGGAGAACAGCAATAACTAAACCCCTCTTTCCTATGGTGGTTTGAACGAGAATTTCCCCCATTTGCTTAGATATGTGAGTACTTGGTCCCCAGTTGATGGTGTTATTTGGGTACGTTGGCGGTCTTGCTGGGGAAGTGCATCACTGGGATTAGCTTGAGATTTCGAAGACTCATGCAGTTCTCTGTTTTCTCTGCCTCTTGCTTGTGGTTTAAAATGTGAGCTCTCGGTTTGTTGTTCCAGTCACTATGCCTGCCGCCACACTTCCCCTTCGTCATGGTGATGGTTCCTCTGGAAATGTCAGCTCAGCCAAACCCTTCCTTCTCTAAATTGTCTTGGTCATGTGTTTTGTTGAAGCAATAGAAAAGACTTAATGCATCACTAGAGGGGCTTCAAGCCACTGTGAGTTTTCCCATGCTCCTCTCTGTCTTCTGTTATCCCCCTGCTGGTAAGTCTGAACAACCACGTGTTGGTGTCCTCACCTGTCTGAAGCCTCCAACAAAGCCTTAGGAAGCAGTGTCCCTACTGGGAAAGTCATGGGTGTCATCACTCATGCATTTTGATGTGCATGTTAGTTGCTGGCTTTGATAACAAAACAGCACAGACAGAGTGTCTTAAATAATAGATTTTTACTTCCCACTGCTCTGGAGGGTAAAAATCCAAGATCAAGGTGTATGTGTGTGTGTGTGTGTGTGTGTGTGTGTGTGTGTGTGTGTGTGTGTGTGTGTGTGTGATGTTTTTAGAGGCCTCTTTCCCAGCCTTGCTGAAGTCTTGCTATGTCTTTCCAGTGTCTCTGATGTCCCAATAGCCTATTAATAACCACTAGTCAGGCCAGGCATGCCGGCACATGCTTGCTATCCAAGCATTTGGGAGGTAGAGGCAGGAAGATCAGGAATTGAAAGCCACCTTCAACTATGGTGATTTTGAGGCCAGCCTTGGCTGCATGAGACCCTATGTCAAAGCAAACTAGAAAAAACAAACGAACAAAAATACCAGACAGGAAAGGATACCAGAAGTTGAGATGTCTCATTTGGTAAGGAGCTTACCTGAGTTCAGTCCCCAGTGCCCAAATAAATATCTGGTCCTGGTGATATGTTTGTGATCCCAGGGCTAGAGCACTAGAGAAAGGAGGATAGCTGGGGCTCAAGGATCACCTAGCTGGTGATTTCACGAGGGTCTCAAAAGAGGTAGACAGTACCTGGGAAGATGACACTACAGGTTCTCCTCTTGGCCTCCATATTCATGCACACATGTGCACACACACCCATATACACATATACTCTTACACACACACACACACACACACACACGTAAAAAGTATGAAAAATAAAGGACACAAGTTAAGATCATTACAGACCATTCATTCTCTAACATGCTTATTTACCCCACTAAAGGCCAATCTCCAATAAAGTCACATTTTCAGGTACTAGGGGGAATAGGTTATTCTAAACAATATGTATTCCTTGAATGAAGGCTTTTGTTATTTCAAGAGTCTTACATCACCAATATAATCTTATTCATGCACACATATTAATCTAAATATATATGTTTATATATTCAAATACATACACATATATGTATGTATATATGAATGAAGTGGCCAGCGACATGGCTCAGTGGGTAGACTCAAATAAAATATAATAATAAAAAAAAGAAGTACAAAGAATCTGTAGATTGTAAAGGACATACAGAAGACAAAGAGAAATCATTTTGTTCCAGTGTAGACCCAGAGATAACATCTCTCATTGGACATTACTTCAAGTGTGGTCCATGTGCCATGCCTTAGAAATCAACTAAGTGACTGGAGAGATGGCCCAGCAGTTAAGAGTACTCACTGATCCTCTAGAGGACACAGGTTCAATTCCCAGCACCCACAGGATGGCTCATAATTGCTGATAACTCCAGTTTCAGGGAATCTGACACCCTCTTTGATGCTGCATGAATATTCTACAGACATAAATACAAGCAAAACACCCATACATATAATTTAAAAATTAGGAATCCCCTGAGATGGTTAAACAGCACCTGAGCATCTGTTCTTATAGAACTCTCCCAGATAGTTGCAAGGCACTGTTACCTTTGAGAGTGTTCCACCCATTCCACCCCCTTTAAATAAGGCAGTCTCAGAGCTCAGGCTCATGGCTGAGTCAGGGAGAGTCTTTAGGAAGGATGATTCTCCTCTCTATTCTTCTATTCTGTTTTTTTGTTTGTTTTGGTTTTGTGAGACAAGGTCTCACTAGGTAACTCCAGCTGGCCAGGAACTCATAGAGATCCACCTGCCTCTGCATCCGGAGTATTAGGATTAAAGGCTTGTGCCACCAAGTCCAGTTTATGTATTCTAATTTTAAAATTACATTTATTTATTGTGTATGTGTGTTTACACATACATGCATGTGTATTAATAGGTCATAAAACTAGAAAGAGGATCATAAGCGGGAAGGAAGAGATCTTAAGTGGCAGAAGAGAGGCCAATGAAACATGACATGGAGGCAGACACCAACCAATCTTCCTCCCCTCCCTCCTTCCTTCTCTCCCTCTTTCCCGATTCCCCCTCCCTTCCTTCCCCCCCTTCCCTAGAGCACCACTCAGTGCTGGGCAAGCCCTCTACCACCAAGCTGCATCCCCAATCAGATTATTGTCACCTTTAAGGTCACAGTTAAAGAATTCCGTGTACTTCACTGGGACAGGGGCCTCATGAGGAGCTTGGCTGCTAGAAGCAGGAAGTACTACTGTACAAAGGGTGGTAATTTTCGTTAACTGAAGACAAAATATCTGAGAGGAATTGAAAGGACTTTTGGTTGCTACTTTATGAATACAGATTCTCAGAGGCATGAGAAGAGGGAACTTGTAAAGGAAATTAAGACAAACTATAGACTCTCCTTATAAAAAGAATCCATTATGTGTTTCTCCTGGTAGAACTTGGATTCTTAGAAAGTGAAGGATTCCACTAATTATGAATATGTCTGCTTTTGTAATGACATCAGAAAATTCCAACTCATGAATTTGCTAAGAACCTGGAATTTGTTTTATTTGGTTTTTGATCCATAGCTGTACATACAGACTGCCCTACGGGCCTCAGTTATGAAATGCCTTATTTTGAACTTTACTTTAAGGAACTTTGTTATAAAACCATGTTTTCCAGAAAATTGTTACTCAAATTTCTGTGTGATAAATCATATGTGAGCAGAAGGGGCAGGCATGTAGAAAAGCAGGCACCTTCTCTTCTCTGGGGGAGGCAACCTATTTAACATGTAAGCCAACAAAATAGGTGCAAAAGCAAGGAAAGCCAGCTGATTTCTTCCTTAACAGTCGGCAGTGACGATCTAGAAGCTGCTGCAAACCTCTTGTGCATTATTGGCTTGAGATCTTGCACAGAACCACATCCAGGGCCACGGATTTACCCGAACAAATAGACAGAGGCTTTCCAAAGCTTCAGTCTAAGTGCTGTTGACACTGTAAATAAGAGAGACACAAACAGCTCTCAGAAGAGCTACTGTCGATGGCATCTGGGCTGCTGCGTGGGAACAGTCCTGTTGGGAGGCTTGGCTGGCTGGGAGTGCTAAGATCTGCCCAGCTGATAAGACTTGGAGATGCAACCGATCTGGAAATGTACATTTTCTCTGCTCTCTGCAAACAACACAGGGCTACTCGCTCACCTGTTGTTTCTCTAAAAGCTGGCCAGATGGGCAGGTAACGCAGGAATCCCCACAGCCGTCTCCAGGCTCACTCTGGTGCAGGAATGCAGTCCCTTCCTGTGCTGTTGGTCTATCCCGCTCCATATATTAGCATTCAGTATGTCCATGTGTTCTATACTCCTGTGACTATGTGGGTTTGTGCACATGAATGTGGAAGCCAGAGGTTGACTTTGGGCATCTTCCTTAATCACTCTCCACCTTAGTTTTGAGACACAGTCTGTCACTGAACCTGGAGCTTGCTAATTGGCTAGACTGGTTGACCAGCAAGCCCTAGGATCTTCCTGTCTTCACATCCCCAGCACCGAGGTTACAGGTGAACAACACTGTAGAACCTGACCTCGGGTTCTCAAAAATGTGCCAAAAGTACTTTGCAAACTGAGATATCCCCTGTGTAAAATTCTGAGCTTCTTGTTGTGGTGAACACAAAGCTGTGTAGACAGCTTTAGTCTAGTTGAGTTGATAAACAAACAGGGAGACTTTCAGAAAATAGATGGAGACTAAAGACCCTCCATGACCCCTTGACACAGGCTGCAACCTGTTCTTCATTATCTGACAGTGTAGTGTTCTGCTGGCTTCCACTGAGTCCTGGACAGGCACTGCTTCCATTTCAGTGAGCTCCCATTCCTTCTTTTTCTCTCAAGCCAACAAACCAGGCTCCAGGTTCTTCTCCACAACACCTCCAATACACACCTTCATGGGAAGTGTTTCTTTCTTATTCTGAACACTCACTGCCCTCATAACATAGCACTGTAAGTCACAAATCATGTGCAGAGATGCTCACGGTGATGTCAAAAGTCCCCAGAATATCTCAAAATATGTTAGATTTTTCTCCAAGAAAACCAAACCCCTCTCTTGAGAATGTGCACTTTTAATCTTAGAGGTCATATCAAACCTTTGTTTTTCTTTTACATTCTTATTCCCCTATTTTCTTTTACATTCTTATTCCCCACTACAATCTTATTCCCCTACGGATCTAACACAAACTAGATTTCTGCATGGATGGCATTCTGGCTGCAGAGTTGACTGAGAGCTATGGTTAGTTCCCAGACCTGCATTTGGAAATAGCAGGATCCCTTGCCTCCTAACATTTGGGTGTATCTCAAGAACCACAATCTATTTGATGACCCCCCAAACTCCCCTCCCCATTGCAATAAAAGAAGAAAATGTTCCTTATGAAAATCAGTGTGAAACAGGAAGCAACAGTGGATGCAATCAGCCTGATTCTATACTGTGAGAACAGCGCAGTACCCATAAACAAGTCTCTGTAATTAATTAATAATGAAATACAAATATATTTTCTTTCAAGCTTTTGTGTGTTAAGTTTTCAAATGGCTACCAAGTTTTTAAGCCACAAATACTTATTAAGTCATTTGGGCCTAATTACATAATTACTTCATAAACGAAAGCGTTGGTATTTCTTTTGCCAAGGGGCACCATGAAAAAAATGCCTGAGACACTCAGGGTTCAGTGAACACAGACCCTTTGGGAACCTCTGGTCCAGTGCCTCTGTCACACTGGCTACATGAATTAGCATCTATATCCTTGCCTGTGTGCATGCCTGCAAAGCCAGCCAAGCTCTTAGGTCTGCTTATTTGCTTGCCTTGGGTCAGACCTGAGAAGAAAAAGAGAAAGTGTTTTTGTTTTTTGTTTTTTCCAGAAGACCCAAAGGACCTTTAGGAGAGGAGGAAGACCAGCAGGTGCTTCTAAGGGAAAGGACAAGCTTCAACCAGAAGGAAACACAAACAGGGCAAGGCCAGAGAAATCTTAAATAAGATTAACTCTAATTAACTAAGTGGTTGGAGGCTTGTATGGCTCTCACTCTGAGGCGTGTCCCCACCCCATCAGCCGAGGGTCTGAGCAGCAGACATTTCCTCCTCTTTCATAATGAGGGGACTATTTTAAGTAAACTTGTTTTATTGCTATTAATCCATGTTTTAAAGTTAGTAGTGATGAGGGCATGAAAAGTTGTTTCCATGTTTGTTAGTTTGTTGTGTTGTGTTTTCAGTGCTTTATAGCCAGAGTTTCCTATGTCTAGAACATTCCACTTTCCGATTCAAACAAAGCATCAGTTCAGCTGATGCTGACAGCTCCATGAGCTTGGGAAGGCTCTGCCCGCCACGGATTTGTCAGCTCCTCATCAGTTCTGGGATAGCGTTGCAAGCTATGCTGCTCTGACTTCCCGTGGAGTGTCTTTAATGCTAAATAGCTGTGGGGTTCTGATTGAACCAGGAGGGATCATCAGTGAAGAAAACCTTGGGAACTTATAATGATGATTTAGAACTTAGAACAGCTTGAAGGCTGGAGACATTGCTCTGTTTGTGGAGTGTTCGTGTGGCATGCGTGAAGCATGGGTCCCATCCTCCATACCTCATATACGGGGCATGGCGGTGCACTCCTGCAAGCCTGACACTGGAAAGGAGTGGGAGGAGGCTCAGAAGGCAAAGGTTATTCCTGGATATATATAGTAAGTTCGAAGCTAACCTGGGATACAGGAGACAGGCAGAGACAGTTTAGACAGTCTGAGATAGGTTTTTCAAGCCCTTTAGTAGAATTTCTGGGTGGTAACAGACTCTCTAAAGCATTGATAGAGACTGCATCAGGCTTATGACAGGATAGTACATAAAATAATCACTCATTTAAACACATTTAAAATTAAGGAAATAGGATGTGTGCTTCCTGGAGACAACACTTATTTTCAGTCTTGTCTTCCCTTTTCACATTTTCTGGTTGCAAATTGACCATATCAGAATGACTTCCAGAGGTGTACACTTTTAGTTTGTAGTCATCAGACTGCCCTTCAACCTCTGGTGTTTGCATTTGTGTGTCTGGTACCTCAGGTACCTTAGGTCTGGATTCCTCCTTGAGGGTCCTCAGCCTGCTATAGGTACATGTAGCAGCTGCCTCTGCAAGGATTTGGTGGGGATAGGCAGTGATGCAACTGTGATCACATCGTCAGAGCTTAACCACATGGACCCACTCCCCAGGGGGAAAAACCCAACTCCAAAACCCATAGATGAGGATTTCTTATGAACTTAGAAATTTACTTATTCATCAATGTTGAGGACTGCCTGTTACCATCACATTACCAAAATTGCTCAGGCTGGCCTTGAAATCTCCCCGTACCCCAGGCAGACTTTGAACTTTCCATCCTCCTACTTTAGCCTCCTGAGAAGCTGTGACTACAAGACAGAACCGCCATCCAGGCCTGGCTAGGCTTCGATATTCAGAATCAGGCAGTGGTTATGTAGCTAGCCCTAGTCTAATACCACCAACAGCTTTGTGGTCTTAACCAAGTCACCTAACATATCAGAGCTTGTTCCCTCATCAATCAAAATGGGAATAAAATCAGCATCTACTTCATAGTCACTGAAGATTCAACACCAACATATGAAACTGCTTCGCACTGTTCTAGGTCCAGTGGAGGTGTCATTTATCAAGGACCCAACTGTAGTCTATACACCATGTGTGACCACGACCCAATCCCTGAGCATCTCTTGGCCTCAGGTTTCTTCCTTGTGTTGGTGGCATCTAACTTCTTCACTGTGGGATTAAGATAAAAATGGAGTGAAGTTTTTGTAATCTAAAATTTCTGTATAAACACAAGACTCTAATTTGTTATTAGTGCTTATTCTTTGATTACAGGCAGAGGAGACAAGATAAGGGACTCCTTTGGAGGAAAGTTGCTGAGTGATGGACATGTGTGCCCAGGATGAGCCAGGCATCTCTGGCCACTGTGAGTTAGTCTTATCTCTTCAGGAGCACCTGAGAGACCATTGCCTCAGTTCCTCAGTGGACGCAGAAGCAAGTCCAGAGCCTGATTTTGCATTTATCCATTCCCCAATTAGGGAAACAGGCAGACACTGTCGGTTCTTCTTCGGGTTCCAACAAGCCCTGGGCTGCCCTGGAGGGAGAAGGAGAAGAGAGAGACGGAAACTCTCCCTGTAAAACTTGGCTTTGATTGAATAGCTTCCAGTTGCCTTGAAATCTAATCTTCTTTTGAACGTGAATTTGCCGCCGTCAGTCACATTCTTGGAAGGCTATGAGCTCCTGCCCTTTTCAGAGGGGTAGAAATGACAGACCTTTCCAAGGAGCCCTCTCCTGGGGAGGTAGAAACTGTCGGTCCAGCTTCCTTTCTCCTGTTGATCATGACTGGAGTTTCTGGAGGGTTTGGCTTCGGGGACTGTATGGACATCTTATTCTCTGGATTTAGAGAAAGTAGTCCCTTTTCTCCTTGGAAAGGAACAGGTTGGTGTCCATCCCACACATCCTTATTAAATTCTTAAATGCTCAGCTTCTACTCCAACTCACGACACTTGTCCTTAGGTTAAGATCTATTAACTCACGACATAATCAATTCAACAAATATATACTGAGTGCTTACTGTGGGCTGTGGGCACTGGGTAAGCAGTGGATGATATGAACATTAGCACCCACTGTCTGTGATGTGCACTCCAACACTCAGTCCACGGTAGGGTCAGGAGTGAAGCCAGTTAGAGAAATCCTGTCTGGAGTAAGGGTAAGAAATCTTGGGTTGGGGGGGGGGGGGATAGATTTCTAAGATGTGAGAGGCATGTGATATTGGGTGAACCACTTCATTTCTATGACCTCTCTTCTCATCAGTAAAATAAGCATTGTCTTAGTGAGTTGGGGCTATCTTGACAAATGACCATAACTGAGTGATTTAAACAACTCACATCTATTTCTCATTGTTCTGGAAGACTGTCAGGTTCTTGTAAGAGCTCTGTTGGTTTGGAGACAGCAGACCTCTTTCTCTCTGTAGCCTCTACATGGCAGAAAGAGGTGAGGGACTTCACTGGGTCTTTTTTAGAAGGACACTGCTTCCACTCAGCAGGACTCCAGCCTTATGGCTTCATCACCAATTAAAGTCTCAACTCTTAAACATAATATTGGAGGCTTAACACACATTTTACATATATATAAATTTTTAAAAAAAAATAGGGTCTCCCAGTTTAGCCTGGGATGATCTCATATTCACGTTCCCCCTGACTCAGCCTCCAAACACTAGGAATACAGATGTATACTTTCATGTCCAGAAAAATATATGAAGTTGGGAGGTACATGAACATTCAGAATGTAGCCAACACGTATAACACACTTATCTGCTCTCATTACAATGATAAAGTAAAGAAAATATTATTTTATATATTGTATGACATTATGTGCAAATTGGCCCAACTAGGCTCTATTAAACATTGTATTTGTTTATTAAGGAGCATTTAAGGAGCATTTATTTTTCAACCCTCAGACCTTGTGCTTGGAATGCAAGGATGAGTAAGAAACAGACACTGAGTAGAGCAGATACAGTTGTAGTTGTAAGCTATGAGCAATGACAGACATAGACATGAAAATTACAGGAGCGAAGAGGAAGGTAAAAGGGAACTCCAAGAAAAGAATTAGGTCCCATTACAGCACCCATCCATGGCCAGGCAGTGGTGGCGCATGCCTTTAATCCCAGCACTTGGGAGGCAGAGGTAGGCGGATTTCTGAGTTCAAGGTCTGCCTGGTCTACAGAGTGAGTTCCAGGACAGCCAGGGCTATATAGAGAAACCTTGTCTCGAAAAACCAAAAAAAGAAAACCAAAAAACCCCCCAAAAAACCCCCCAGCACCCATCCATGGTCCTAAAGCACCAAATGCTGACAAAGGAGTACTGAGAGAACAGATACTAGGGGACTAGGTCATAGAAGACCCTGTCTACCAAGATCAGAGTGTCAAGGTTTATCTTTTCAGTGTTTTGATGCTGAAAGCTTTAAGTGATGACTTCATAGTGCCCCACCACACACTGTTGTTTAGTTAATGGTGGTGTGTGAAGGCCTGGTGAACAGGAAATGCAGAGGCCGTGAGGAAAGAATATGTCCAAGGGGATGAGGGGTGGTTTGGTGGTTGAGAGTAATTGTCGTTCTTGTAGAGGACCTTGGCTCAGTTCCCAGTGCCCATATGATAGCTCACAACCATCCATGACTCCAGTTTCAGGGGATCTGACATCCTTTTCTGACCACCACAGGCACTAGACACACCTATGGTGCACATATGCAAAAACCCACCTCACTCAGAAACATAAAATAAAGAAGCCTAAAAACACCTAAAAATAAATACCCACTTCTCAAATAAAACTTAAAACAAACAAAACAAAACCAAAACCAAGAGTATCACCAAGCATAGAGAGCAAGATGGAGACCTGAAGGGTGAGAGGCAGAGGGAGAAGGCATTTGGGACAGCTTTGTGAAACAATTAGGTGCCAGACTGGCCAGGTTGTTTGTTTGTTTGTTTGCTTGTTTGTAAAATTGACACAAGCTTGAGTTATCTGGGAAGAAGGAACCGGAACCTCAGCTGGGAAACCGTCAGCAGACTGGAGGCGACAGCAGGTAAGTCTGCAGGGCATGCTCTTGATTAATGACTGATGTGGGTGGTCTCACACCTGGACAGGTGGTCCTGTACAAGGAAGCAGGCCCATCACTGTGAGGAGCAATCCAGTGAGCAGCCTGTCTCCTGCCTCTGCTTCTGACTGAGTTCCTGTCCTGACGTTCCTCAGTGATTGCCAGTGATGGAGATATGAAAGCCAAAGAAACCCTTTCCTTTTTAGGTTGCCTTTGATCAGGGTGTTTATTTATCTCAGCAATAGAAATTAAGCTAAGACAGTTATAGTTTGAGGGATGACTAGACATATACAAAGCAGGGTTAGGAGATGAAGACCCTTGCCTGAGTTCATAGAAGTAAGGTGTCAGGAAATCAGAAAGGAGAGATTTGCACAGAGAGATGACAGGCGTGAGGCACTTTGTTGGGTTCCCAGGCGGAAGGCTGTAGCAGCTTCAGGTGTACAGATAGCTCTTCATCTGAATTATTCCAACACACATGGATTTTAGATTTATTTTATCCATGTACTTACATTAATGTGTGTGTGTATGTGTGTGAACACATATGTATACAGGTGGAAGTTAGAAGACGTACGTCATTAGATGCTCTGACTCCAGAGTTGAGCTGATGCTGTGGGTTCTGGGAACTGGACTCTGGTTCTCTGCAAGAGCAGCAAGCATGCTTAACTGCTGAATATCTCTCTAGCCCCTGACACATTGATTTTAGATACAAGTCCACCAAGTTTGACTTTCAGTTGTCACAGCATATTAAACATGAGTGATGACACAGAGGACCAACTTAACTGCTAGCTTTTGTTTGTTTGTTTGTTTGTTTTGAGACACAGTCTCTCTATGTGGTCTTGACTGTTCAGGAACCCATTCTGTAGAACAGACTGATCTTGAGCTCACAGAGATCTGCTTGCCTCTGCCTCCCTAGTGCTAATATCAAAGGAGTCCACCGCCACACCTGGCTGGCTGCTAGCTCTTTAGTCCACAAATCCTCCACATAAGTAGCAGATGTGCACCACAATCCACGGCCAATCTTGGCATCAAACAAGACCTGCCAAGTGGGCCAAGACAAAAACATGAGTACCTGCCCAAGTCTGGCAAACAACTGTCTCTGGCCGTCTGTTCCCAGCCCCTCACCTGGAAGGGCTTCCCAGAAGAAACAACACAAGCCAAATCTTCAGTCACCACTTCCAATGTGGAAAGTGAAAGCTTCTCTGGGCCAGCTTGGCAGAGAGTTTCTCGTTTTGTTCAAACAGAGTTGATTTCTCATCCACCATATCCATAGGCTGCACCTGAGGCCAAGTCACTGAAGAAAACAGGATTAAAGACAAATACCATTGTTCATCTCTCTCTTTGCATCCTAGCAGGTGTCTGGTTGCTCTCCTTTGAGGCAAAGTGGAAGGGAAATCGTGCAAGCTGGAATGGATGCTTAGGAACAGTCCTGGCCTAGGAACCTCCATTCCCTTCACGGCAAAACCAGAAAGAGATAGAGTGTGAGGGAAGTTTCTTGACGGTGGAAGACTGCTCAGAGTTGGGTGACAATGACAGTAGCTGGACAAAGGAAGAACAAGTAAAGGAGTTGTAACACACACACACACACACACACACATACACACACACGGTCTCATCTGTATGAGGCATTGTTCTGTAATTGTATTTGTTTTGTGCTTAGAGCAGGTGAGTTGAGCTTTGCAGGTTATCTCATGCAGTTCTTCAGAGGTTAGCAATATAGCAGACAATTCAAGAAGATACAGGCCAGGGAGCAGACATAGCAGTCAGGTGTATGAGCTGCTTCTGGATAGCGGGGCATTCTGTTTTGCAGTAAACATCTTTATAAGCAGAAGTACACTTTAAAATAATAATACAGATAGTATTGTAAACACACAAACAGCTAAGTTTATTGTTTTCATACTTTATGCACTGTGCATAATTGGATGTACTACATTTTTATAGGACAGTATATAGCAGGAGGTTTGCTGACTCGAGATCTCCTCTCCCCATTAGTAATGAAATGCTCTGTGGCAGCTTATGGGGCTACCATCATAATGGTGAATCACTTTGGACAGAAGGGTCATTGGGCAGTGAATACTATATGTCTTGACAAGGTCTATAAGAAAAAAAATTAAGGGGGGGGAGAGTGGACAGGGAGGGAGGGTAGGAGAAGGAGATACAAGGTTTTCTGGGGAAGGAACTGTAATAAGGGGCTGTTTACAAAGAAGTCTGTGGGGTGGATTTTGTTGATGCCAGCAGCAAGACGGTAGCTGGCAACATCTACACACACCTCTCCGCTGTCTATAGACAATCTGTCATGTGCTATGAACACGTGGGAATGTTTGTCAGCTCTGATAGGACTTAGTTCTTGATCTTACACCTGACAGCTACCTGCTTAGCATCACCTCCTGCCCCAGCTCCAGTCTGGACATCTCCTCTGCTCTTCCTTTTATCACAGATTACATGTAGTCAATTTCCTCTTTCCTCTCCCAGCCTTTCACAGACCATGTGCTGGGCTGAGGCATTGAGGGAGAGGGGGAGGGAAGGGGAGGGGCGGAGGAAGAGAGAGGCGGTGACAGCGTCTTTGTGCTCTTTTCTCCTGCATCCCTTCATGGAACTTCATTGTCCAAGGACCTCTATGAGCACACCCTCCCTGGTGCCCTACCTTTGGAGGGACCCATCTTATTCTTGTCTCCACACTCCCTTCTTGGGCGATGCATCTAGTCTGGTTTGCTTTCCTCATAGTCACCATCTAGCATGTGACCTTTTTTCAAACACTGGGGTAAAGGCAGGAAGGGAGAGGGGAAGAGCAAAGAGGGAAGGAGGGAGGAAGGGAATACAGAAGAGGCAGATTCTTTAACAAAAGTAACATCTCTGTGAGCTTGGAAACCTCAAAGAACCAAGCCAACGCCTTCAGAGACTCAAGCTTTAGTCACACTTTAAAGTCCCTTGTGATCTGTTGTACTGCGCTAGCTGTACGGTTGCACAGACTGACAACAAGCTGTCAGGAAAAACAGACAGCAGGAAAGGGAGGGCAAGCCTGGAGCTGCTTGTGAGGATGGGGGAGAGACAGCAAAGATGGCAGAGATGGCAGAGACCTCTGCCAACAGAAACCCAGATCCTAGCTTTTTGGTCCTAGCCCTCCTTGACATGCCCAGTGCCACTTTGTGGGGAGCCAGGCAGTGACGTAGGTGGTAAAACCCCAGAGAGACCTGGGGTCTACTCACATGGGCCAGAATGGGCTCCCAGACTTCTTTCTTCACTGAAGGGCCACTATGCATCCTATGAGGAGCAAAGGGAACTGCCAAACCCATTTCTGCTCTGAAGTCAAAAGAAAACCTAGTATAAACACAGTGGGCTCTTTGAGTTATCCACATGAAATACTTAACGTGTTTAGCCTGGAGCAAATTTAGTTTAACAAGGGAGTGTTTCCATTGTTTCCATGGTGATTTCATTAGAAACGTTCTTATTCAGCTACCACTTAGTGAGTGCCTGTATTGTGTTAGCCAGTGGGCTCCAGGCAGCTCCCTGGCAGGACCTCCCACCCTGAATATGTGTGCCTATGTGTATGTGTATGTGTGTGTACACACACACACATACACACACACACACACACACACACACACACACACACACACACCCTTAGTAAGGAAACTTCTTTGAGGTTCCACAATCTTCAGTACCTGGCTCAGTCATGCAAGTCATAGGTGTCTGAGTCACAGTTAGAACCCAGCCCAGCAAGCTCACCTGCCATGGCCTCTCTCCTTGAGTTGTCTGGCTTCTGTTTACATCTCATAGATTTCCAGACAGGTCAGTGCAGCCTCTTTCAGCTGATTTGTAGAAAGAAAATTGACAACCAATGGCATCTTCACTTCTACCGTTTTCTCCTAAAAATCTAAGCAATTAAATTATTCTTAAATTTAAAAACAAACAAACAAAGGGCACATTTACCCAGGAGGTGGAAGTAAGAGGGCCTCTGTGATCACGTTCAAGGCCAGCCTGGTCTACATAGTGAGTTGCAGGACATCCAGAGTTACAAAGTGAGACCTTGTTTAAGAATAAAAAAATAAAAAGGCATATATTTTTGAGGATTTATTTTACTTTTAATCGTAGTGTGTGTGTGTGTGTGTGTGTGTGTGTGTGTGTGTGTGTGTGTGTGTGTCACACGTGCAGGGAGGGGTGTAGTGAATGAGCTGGCCAGAATCCTCGGAGACCCTGGAGCTAAAGTTATGAGCATAGTTCTAGGAAGTGAACTTCAGTCCTCTACAATAGCAATACACATGCTCTTACCTACCAGGTTGTCTCTCCAGCCACCAAGCAATTCTTCAAGAGCTTCAGAAGGGAGCAACTCAGAGATATTTAAAACCCCATTTAGAGGTAAGCACTAATACATGCAAGAACTTTAAACAAAAAAACTTCTTAAACACTTTATGTTTTCTTTTAAAATTATAATTTAGCTAGACATAGTGGCTTTCATCTGTAATTCTAGCACTTTGGAGGTGGAAGAAGGATCAGGAGTTCAAGGGTATCCTTGGCTAACACCAACCAGGGTTACATGAAATTCTATCTTAAAAAATATCAAGGGCTGGAGAGATGGCTCAGAGGTTAAGAGCACTGACTGCTCTTCCAGAGGTCCTGAGTTCAATTCCCAGCAACCACATAGTGGTGCACAACCATCTCTAATGGGATCTGATGCCCTCTTCTGGCGTGTCTGAAGACAGCCGCAGTGTACTCATAAATATAAAATAAATACATCTTTTAAAAATATGTCAAAAGAATTGTAGTTTATGTTACATGAATGTAACAATGTTGTTACAAGCCAAAGTATAAGGAAGAATTCACCGTCAATCTTATCTTTTCAGTTTGCTCATTCAAATGTTTCCTAGAAGACACAGTTTGCTACAAGTAAAACAAGAACAAATTATTTGAGTGAGTCTATACTGAACTTTTAGAAAGATTTTAATGTAGTATTTTAAATTATGTATTTGTTCTTGTGTGTGGTTCATAAGCATGGCATGCATGTGGAGGTCAGAGGTCGATGTTTGGAAGTCAGTTTTATCCTATCTTAGAGTAAGTCCCAGGTCCTTAGGCTTGGTGGCCAGTGTTTTCACTGATGAATTCATCTTCCTAGCCCCTAAACAGAATTTATCAAAAGCAAAAGGGCTTGTAGACACATCTTTCTGACACACAGAGCTACTGTAACAAAGCTAGGCACACTAATTTCTTAGACAGTTCCAGTTTCATTGCCTCAATGCCCCACCCCTGTGTCCCAGCTCCAATTGTTCATCTTCTACCTCTTGTCCTTATCTCCCACTGCCAACCCTAGACAAGCCACCACCTACTCTAACATCCCAGCCTACTGAAACTATGCTTTCTCTGTGTGTGCGCTTGTTCTCTCAATCATTTCTTCACGGCCCATAGAAGGCAATCTCCTGAAGATACGAATCCCCATGTTTTCGTAGAAACAGAGCTTGCCGCCCCCCCCCCCCCCGGTGTAGCCCCTGGAACTCCCTCCCTACACAGACCAAGCTGGTTTCCTGCCACCTGCCTCCTGAGTGCTAGGATTAAAGGCATGTGGCCCTGGTCCACTTTTTAAAATTAACTTTTCTTCTTTTTCTTTGAGAGAAAATTTCTTTTGCAATGTTTCAGTTCCTGGTGGTAGGGTCTTGACAGAGCAGCTTGCACCAGGCTGGTGGGCAGGAAGGTGGGTGGAGCCAGGCTCAGTGAGCAAAAGGCCACCTGAGTTGGATGCCTGCAATCTGAGGAGAGGTTACAGGAGACAATCAACTCCACCAAGCTGGCCTCTGACCTTCAGATGTGTGTCACGGTGTGCACACATTTTTTGAGCACAAATACATACACACATTAATTTGAAAAGGAAAGGAGGGACAGGGCAAGACTCTGCCTGTAATCTACTTAAATTTGGTAGATTAAACCATTTATTAGGTCAGAGAGCGAGAGGACTAAGCTTCTCCAGAAAAATGCCGACAGGATGTATTCACAAGTGTACCGTGATGTCATTAGAATTGTCATCACTCCTGTCTCTGAGTTTCCAGCAACCCACCCAAGCGCACCCACCGGGGGCTCAGGTTTTGACCATGTATGAACACAATCCCAGCTCCTAGATGATACGTCATCACTACTTGTCTAAGCTGTATAAAACCCCCTTGCTTTACCTGGATGTGTGACTTCATGGACCTCCATGTGTGAGATCAGTGAACCTACCAGGCAGCTGCTCCTAATAAATCTGCCTTTATCTACTTTTAGTCTTGTCTAAATCTGGCCTATATCTGTGTCACCAAGGAAGAGAAAAAGCCCATCACTGTTGGGATAGGATCTCATGTACCCACACTGACTTTGAATTCACATGAAGCTAAGACTGGCTTTGATCTTCCTGCTTCCACCTCTGAAGTGCTGAGATTACAGGCATGTGTTACCTTGCCCAGATTATTAGTCCTTTTCCTTCCTTCCTTCCCTCTTTCCTTCCTCCTCCTCCCCTTCCTCCTCCTCCTTCTTTTTTGAGTCATGTAAGTCAGACTTGGAACTCACTAATAGCTCAAGTTGGCCTTAAATATATGACAATCTTTCTGCCGCAGCCTCCTGGGTGCAGATTGCAGGTGTGAGCCTCTACACTTGACATCTTATTTCTTAGGCCAGTCTGAAATGAATTTCTGATAGTCATAACTACAGCATACTAAGTAAAAAGAATAAGGCTGCATGCGACCATTCTGTGGTCTGCCTCTCCACATAGCGGCATTTAGAATGTATTTCCCTGCCTGGAGAAAGTCGCTTGACTCTCCCTAAATGGAATCCAGTCTCTTTTGTTATGTGATTTTGCACCAGTGCATTCTGTGTTCTGGGGCTTTGGTCAGAGACTTCAGGCAGCCATCTCTTTGTCTCCGTCTCTCATCCAGAAGAGCGGCTCATATCTTCCTGCACACCGTGATATCCACAGTGCTCAGCAGAGTGCTGGAGCAGGATCTACTCTCAATGCGTGATCACCGAGTATACGAACAAGTCCAGGAAAGACACGTGTACATCTACATAGGCGGGATATCTGAGATCCTGAGAGCACGAGGTCTCCCAGGAAGGATGTGAAGATGTGAAGATGAACCTCGGCCTGATGTTCCTCCACCTGCAGGGGGTGGGAAGAAAGAGACTCAAGCATCAAGGTCAGTTGGCATTGGAAAGAATGGGAGATCTTTAATAACAGGAGGCATGAGTATGCAAAGATGGGGGTCTCAGGGTGTCATCCAAGCCAGTCTGCCAAAGAGCAACTCAGAGAATGAGGCCCAGAAGGCAGCAAAGCAACCTACTTTCTGAAGCTAAAGCTCTAGGAAGGGCTATCCCCCGTCCTTGAACCTATCTCTCTGTGCTTTTGTTCCCTGGCATCAGGAGTCAGACAGTGGAAAGAAGCAGTTTGAACACAATGCCAATCATAGCCTTTTGTAACATGAAAAGAGTTTTCTCCCAAAACAGATTCTAACTGCGGCATCCATCACTGCCACCCAGAGGAGGCTGTGCCAGCCCCAGAAGGACCATGGTGTTGTAACCTCCCGGGTGCTGAATGAGGGCACTGAAGGACTCACCTCTACCGACTTCGAAAGAGCTGGGTCTCAATTACAAATTATCCCACTAGTCATTTTATCTTTACCTTTGTTCAGACCCCTGCCCCTCTCCCCCGTCTACCTGTCTGATAGACCCTGATGCCCTACATGTTTATTAAAACTATCTGTTTGGTATTATCAAATGAGTGAGCCAGACCCTGAGTCACACAGTGCCCAAGTGCGTAAGTCAGAGAGGAAATCTCCAGATGTGAGACTTTGCTTCTCATGGAAATAAAGCAGTCTTCAGTGGAGCATCCACACACGAGTGTGCGTACACATGCACACACGAGTGTGCGTACACATGCACTCAGTTTGAATGCAACCTGACACGCCATGAAACCACCTTCCTTCCTTCCTTCTTCTTTGACGGTATGGGGATGATATGGGAGATGGTGGGAAAGCAGGAATGAGAATTCAGAGAAGGGGAGAAGACTGACCCCAGAGGAAATTATCTAAAGTAATAGAAAACAAACTTTATCTGTAGAAGTCTGATAGTAAATATTTTAGGTTTGATGGGGCACATAGTCTCTGATATAACCATGCCCCTCTACCATTGCAAATTAAGGCAGCTATAAATGATACGTAAGCAAATAGGCTTTGTTCTGATAAAATAAATTGTAAACATTGAAACATGAATTTTGTAGAATTTCCATAGGACACAGATTATTATTTTTATTTTGACTTTTTAATCTATAAAAAACCCTAAGTACGTGGTTTAGCATACATAATGTGAAAAAGCAGATGGTGGGTCACACTTGACTATGGGCTGAAGTTTGCTGACCTTCCAAAATAAGAATGAAATCGCTCCAAGAAGTCTCTATGCTGCCCTGACCTGTCATCTTCTTCCTTCCCGGACCAGGATAGTAAAACTTGCATACTTGGCTGGAGAGATGGCTCAGTGGTTAAGAGCACTGGCTGTTCTAACATAAGTCTTGAGTTTGATTCCCAGAACCTACATGTAGCAACTGGCTAAGACTTGCATCTTTCCTCTTAGTTCCCTAGTGTATGCCTGTCTTAGCATTCAAGTGGTTGGGCCTTAGCCACATGCACACCTTTCTGTACAGGATTAAGGAAAAGTCAGGGCATCCTATAAAGTATGAGTTTTAAGAAATGTCATAGGTGGATGTGACAATATCTGGGAGGTGATATTTCTCTAAAGTCTAGATATTTTCAGCTGTCTAAACCTTGAGATGAGATAAAGATTAGGTTTAAGAGAGTGCCGTAGAGAAGGAGCTAACTGCATGTAGGTGCTGTGCGTGGATGCCCTTTGCAGAAATTTCATTCTAATGGATTGAGACAGAAGACGCCATGGGAGACCAGTATTTAGAACCAGACATGCCTGTGTCTAAACCCTCAGTCAGCTGTAAGACAGTGGTTCTCAAACTTCCTGATACTATGGCCTTTTAGTACAGTTCTTCATGTTGTGGTGACCCCCAACCATAAGTTTATTTTTGTTGCTACTCTATAACTGTAATTTTGCTACTGTTATGAATAGTAATGCAAATATTTGATATGTAACCCCTGTGAAAGAGTCATTTGAGTCCTCCAAAGGGGTCACAGCCCATATGTCGAGAACACTACTGTAGGGACATGCTTAAAATAAAATAAAATAAGATAAAATAAAATAAAATAAATCTTTAAAAAATTAAAACAAAGAGATTGAGACCTGCCTTGGCAACATAGAAAGATTCTGTCTCAAAACAACACCCCCGCCCCTGGTACAAAACAAAACAAAAATCAGACTTATTTAGAGTACAATCGCTTGGTATCAATAATCAATTTTTATTTTATTCATGACTTCCCCCTCCCCTCTTCCATAGGAGCAGAGGAATCCTAAGCCAGTAACAAAAAGTCTTCAAAGTCAAACCTCCCAGACTGGAGATAATTTTTTCTTTTTAAGCTGTCTCAGACTGTTCAAGTTAGAGTCAATCCCTTGAAGCAGCAATTAATCTCACATTAATACACGAAGCTGTCTTTCTGAAGTAATGGGGCTGGAGCCTAACATGAGCTCACGGCTGCTCTTGGCTCTTAAATCTTGGCCAAGGAAGGGAAAGGGGAGCTTGCCAAGGAATGCTGGGGGGAAATTATCACCAGCCATGTGTGTTTGCCAGAGCAGCTTGGGGGTGCAATGCCGCTGAGGGAGATACTAGAAGAAAGGCAGGAGCCTGGGAGGTGGGGGGCCTCAGGGGAAGGACCGAAGGACAGGGGCCTTCAACCTCAGGTGACTGCAGTCTCACTGTACAGAGGACCAAAGTGAGGCTTGGTGTGCTGACACACAGGGTGCAGGCTGTGACAGAAGGAGCCTCGGTTTTCAAGGACGACTTTCCTAAAGGTTATCTTCAGAGGAGGCAAGTTTAAGACAAAATAAAGTGCTGAGCCCACCTTGTCTAAGTGCCAAAGCTGTGGCCAGCTACTTGGCAGACCCAAGATGCCCTTGGAGAGTTTAACCTCTGGGATCTGGGAATCAAAACCAACTGTTTACAATTAAAAAACAAACAAACAAACCAAGACAAACAAAAACCTGTGGCCATGGCAACAAACACTTCCGATGTCTATTAAGTGAAATAGTAATACTTCTAAGAACTAAGCATCAGTTTATGGAGGTAACTCAGCTTCCCTGGTCCATTTCCTGAGAAAGGGACATGTAATTGAACACTGGGGACCAATCAGGGTTGCTCCTGAAAATATTCCTCTTGATCACCCTTCTAACTGGTCTCCCAGGAAGAAAAGCCCTCCCCTGCCACAGCAACATTCCTGGCCTCCGTTTGGGAGACATGAACCTCTGTGAATAGCTCCTACCCTGGCATTTCTGCACAAGCTGGCATCCCCCAGGGCTGAGCTCCCCCCAGAGTACCCTATCCCCAGGAGGGGGCCTGGCAGTGGGGAGATGGTTGGTGGGATTTGCTGGAAGAGAGGTGCCAATTATAGCCTTTATTAGGCTCACACCCGCCATCTCTCTGCCTTGCGACTACTGGAGACCACACACACGCACACTCTTCTTCCCTGTGCTGGGACAGGAGACCTGTGTGGTCCTGCCGACTCACTTATAATAAATCTGTGAGCCTAATAAAAGGCATCACTTCTATCTTTTGATCTCTCTTGAGTTACTCATTAGCTCTAGGTAACACACTGCTTGACTGACAGGCCCTTCCCAGGGAAAACCCAGGTTTGGTGGGTGATTCTTCAAACAAAAAGTGGTGTGGAGTGTGTGTACGTGCACATGTGACTGTGTATATATGTGCATGTGACTGTGACTATGTGTATGTATGCGACTGTGTGTGCATGTGACTGTGAGTCTGTGCATGTGACTGTGACTGTGTGTGTGCACGTGATTATGTGAGTGTATGCATGTGACTGTGACTGTGTGTGCATGTGATTGTGTGAGTGTGGGCATGTGGCTGTGTGTGTATGTGTATGTGACTGTGTGTGTGCATATGACTGTGTTTGTGTGTGCATATGACTCTGTGTGTGTGCATGTGACTGTGATTGTGTGTGTGTGTGTGTGTGTGTGTGTGTGTTGGAGTAAAGGTTAATTTCAGGGTAAAAAGAGAGAGGAGGATCTTGGTAATTCCAGGAGGGGTCTAGGACATGGTCTCCAGAGCACCTGTTGTAGAAGGTTCTAGAATCATTAAGGCTGATTCAGGATTCCTTTTCTCTGTGAAATTTCTGTTTCTACTCTGCCTGCTCTAAGTCTTAGCTCTATCCAATCTGTATTGGCTTTCAATACACTGAGGCTATGTTCTTATGCAACCTCTTGCTTGTATGTTCCTGGAGGGAACAGCATTCTGCTCTCTCTCTCTCTCTCTCTCTCTCTCTCTCTCTCTCTCTCTCTCCCTCTCTCTCTCTCTCTCTCTCTGGTATACCCAAGATCAGCCACCATTTGTGGGAGGTCACTGTGCCTACGGTGGGTCAGCTCAAGACTAAACACTGGTTTCTGTGTGTCTTTATAACAACTCTGAAGTAGGGGCTCAGAGAATGTAGGCATCTTGTCTTAGGTCACATAGCTAGTAGACAAGGGCCAGGGATCCCATCCTGTGGCTGCTGAAATCCCCAGGCTCTGCTCAGACCTCTCCTGGCCCCTACTAGCCCTGTTGGACTTCTCAAGGGTTTATAGCTGTATAAGGTGGGCTGGTCCATGTCCTTTGCTTTCTCCAGTACCCAAGCCTAATGTGAAGGTGAAGTTTCCAGTGTTCCCTGGGACTCACACCATGCCTACTCCCTGCCAGTGACCTCACCCTAGGCCGCAGGCTGCTCTGGGAAACCACAGCCACATAGGGAGCTAGGGAGAGGACGCTAGACTCAATATCAACTCACTGTGTGTTGGCGTTTCAGCTGAGAAAACAAAATTACCAGTGGTGTTTGCTTCTTCTTAGCATACAAACACAGCCCTCTTTATAAGCCACCCTCATGGGAAACCACAAGAGCAGGGGCCACAGGACCACAAGCAGCTGGGGTGGCATTGGCCAGTGGTTAAGGGTGTAGCCTCAAGCAGCCTGAGGTAAGGTCAGGTGACAGCTAAGCACCTGTTTGGCCTAGAGCAGGTCATGAAGCTTTTCTTCTCAGTCTCTTCAGTGTTCCCTCTCCCCCTTCTCTCTCTATTGCTCCATCTCCTAAAGGTTAGGTATTTTTTCTTATGGATTTGAATATATATCCCCTCCCCTAGTCAAATATTTAATCTCCAGTCACCTGTGACTATAACATTATTTGCAATAGGATCCTTATAGATGTCGTCAAGTTAAACTGAGGTAATCTGGGTGAGTCTAATCCAATAGGATCCATGTCCTTAGAAAACGAGGCAGTCTAGGACTGGGAGATGGCATAGTTGAAAATATGTTTGCCATGCAAGCATGAGGACCGAAGTTCAGATTCCAGCATCCACACGGACACAGCAGCTTGCTAGGAAGGCAGAGACTAGAGGGGCCTGGGGCTCGCTGGCCAGCCTGTCTTGGTGAATGGGTGACTTCCAGGTTCAGTGAGAGACTCTAGTTCACAAAGAGGACAGAGGTAGGTGTTGACTTCAACCTATGGTCTTTATGTACCCCCCCACCCATGCACACAGACACACAGACACACAGACACAGACACACACAGACACACACACACACACACACACACACACGTTTGAGGGAAAGGGGAGAAAATGAAGTCTGGACAGAGTCACAGGAAGGAGAGCATGATAGATTTGCATCTTTTGATGCATAGACTGCCATGTGAGATGGAGTTGATGTCAAAACCTGAGAACTCCTGGTCCATCAGAAATTGGAAAAAAGGGCTCATGAGATGGCTCCTCTGGTCAAGGCACTTGCTGACAGAAATCAGAAAACATATCAGCACCCAGGTGAAGACAGGCCCACAGAAGGGAGTGACTGCTCCCCAAACCCAGTGAACCTCAGTTACTTCATCTAAAAACAAAAGATAATTATCCCTGTCCTGTCTGCTTCCCAGAGCTGTGCTTGAGGTGTCAATAAAATCATTGAGGTAGACAGTTATTACAGGCATGCCAACACACACCACTGTTAGTATCTTTCCTGGGATTCTGGTTGATTCTGAAGGAGAAACCAGGTTCACAATGAGCTTGTAGAAGCAGATGAGACCAGTAGTGTCCCATTGACTTGGGCAAATGTGGAGGAGCTGCCATGTGAGAGACAGGCTGGGCAGCATACAGGCATCTGCAAATGAAGGCTAGGTCTCAGAGAGAAAGGATGATGCATCCACAGTTGAGTCTTGTCCCTGGAGCTGCTATTCAACTCACTGTTCATTCTCACTCAAGTCCCTTACCCTCTCTGACCCTGTTCTTGTCCATTTATAAAGGATGTATAGTGGGACTCAAGCTGGTTTGAGTCTTAAATCCTAGCTACCATTTTACACTGCCCCAAATAAATTGATTTCATTTCATGTGTATTGATGTTTTGATGCATGTATGTCTGTTATGTGCATGTCTAGTGTCTTTAAAGGCAAGAATAGGGCATTGGATCACTTGGAATTGGTGTTACAGATAGTTGTGAGCCACTACATGGGTACTGGGAATTGAACCAAGATCTTTAGGAAAGACAGCCAGTGCTCTTAACCACTGAGTTATCTCTCCAGTCCCCATGCCAAAAGGAATTAATTTTTTGCTATTCTGGGGACACAGATAGGGCACAGTTGCATGTTTGGAAGTCATAGTGCTAACAGGAACAAGAAGTCACTGGTTCCACTTGCCACACAGTCATTAGGAGGAGCTTCTGGACAGTGCAGTGACAGTTTCCTTGCTTTGGTCTTGTTTCTTTGATCCTGTCTCAGTAAGAGCTCCAAATTCTCTCACTCTCTGCACACTGTGGGTTTCTATGTTAATTCTCATCTACTTCAATAAGTTTCTCTGGTGAGGGCTGAACAAGATACTGATGTGCGGTGTAGCAGTATGTACTCAGGAGTCTTTTTATTGCTGTATTTCTTTAGTAGGATAACAATAGTAGGTTTTCCCCTAGGCCCATGACCTATCTAGTTTTACAATCTTGACCACTGTAGCAGTGTTAGGTATAATTTCCTTCTCATGGAGTAGGCCTTAAATGGAATTTTTAAAAAAGTAGTTGGATGTTTCCATAACATCTGTGCCATTATTGCATCTGTATATCTATTATAGGTATATTCTGTTTATCCTGTGTCTTAGTCAGGATTTCTATTCCTGCACAAACATCATGACCAAGAAGCAAGTTGGGGAGGAAAGGGTTTATTCAGCTTACACTTCCACATTGCTGTTTATCACCAGAGGAAGTCAGGACTGGAATTCAAGTAGGTCAGGGATCAGGAGCTGATGGAGGTATGCTTCCCCTGGCTTGCTCAGCTGGCTTTCTTATAGAGCCCAAGACTACCAGCCCACAGATGGTACCACCCACAAGGGTCCCCCCCCCCTTGATCACTAATTGAGAAAATGCCTTACAGCTGGATCTTATGGAGGCATTTTCTCAACTGAAATTCCTTTCTCTGTGATAACTCCAGCTTGTGTCAAGTTGACACAAAACCAGCCAGTACAATTGACCCCTTGTCAACTTGACACACAAATACATCACTATTAAGCCTCAACCCTTACTTTCTTATTTATCCCCAAGATCTAAATAACTTTAAAAGTCCCACAGTCTTTGCAAATTCTTATTATTAAAATTTCAATCCCTTTAAAGATATCCAATCTCTTATAATTCAAAGTCTTTCAAAAGTCTCTTAACTGTGGGTTCCACTAAAATACCTTCTTCCTTCAGGATGAAAAATATATCAGGGCACAGTCACAATCAAAAACAAAATCAAACTCCAGACCAACAACCGTCCAATGTCTGGGATCCACTCACGATCTTCTGGATTCCTCCAAGGGCTTGAGTTACTTCTCCAGCTCTGCCCTTTGTAGCACACACCTTGTCTTCTAGGCTGCTGTTCTTGGTGGTCATCTCATGGTACTGGCATCTCCAAAACACTGCAGTCTTCCACTGCAACTAGGCTTTACCAACAGCCTCCCATAGGCTCTCCCCATGGTGCCAAGCCTCAACTCCCCTGCATGACCCCTTCAATCCTGGGCCATCAATTGCAACTGAGGTGGCACCTTCACCAATGGCCTTCTGTGGCCTCTCACAGTGCCCAGGCCTCAGCTGTTCTTCATGACTCCTTCATGCCTTCAAAACCAGTACCACCTGGGTGACTCTTACACATTACCAAGTCCAGCCACAGCACAAGGTACAACCCTGGCTATCTCTGGAACACAGCCTCTGTGCTTTCAGAAAACACTTCTCAGAAGATTTCACCTCATTGATGCTGGTCTCTTCCCAATCACTGCCATTTTCCCAGCTCCAGCTAGCCAGTATCAGTAGTTCCAATAATGCAATGGTTTTGCTTTAGTAGTTCTGGTATCTTGTTAATCACAGCTTATTTCTTCAGCCCCAGCTAACCAAAACCACAGAATCTTAAATCAAACTTGCAATGGTCCTGATAA
>CM052700.1:69911714-69929693 GCA_028551405.1 Uromys caudimaculatus | reverse complement strand
ATTATCTTCCAAGCTCCTACAGAACATTCCACAGAGCTCTTAACATCCTGTTGACTCTTCTAGCTCAAAGTTCCAAAGTCCTTCCACAGTCCTCCCCAAAACATGGTCAGGTTGTCACAGGAATACCCCACTATGCTGGTACCAATTTGTCTTAGTCAGGGTTTCTATTCCTGCACAAACATCATGACCAAGAAGAAAGTTGGGGAGGAAAGGGTTTATTCAGCTTACACTTCCACATTGCTGTTTATCACCAGAGAAAGTCAGGACTGGAACTCAAGCAGGTCAAGGATCAGGAGCTGATGCAGAGGCCATGGAGGGATGTTCCTTACTGGCTTGCTTGCTTCTCTTGGCTTGCTCAGCTGGCTTTCTTATAGAGCCCAAGACTACCGGCCCACAGGTGGTACCACCCACAAGGGGCCCTCCCCTCTTGATCACTAATTGAGAAAGTGCTTTACAGCTGGAGGAATTTTCTCAACTGAAACTCCTTTCTCTGTGATAACTCCAACTTGTGTCAGGTTGACACAAAACCAGCCAGTACATCCTGTATATCTGGGTTTGTAGTTAGGTGATATTGACAATTACTTTTCTCTTCAAGTAACAAAATACCTTTCAGTACCATGAACAGTCAGTAGAGTGAAGCTTCTAGTTATGCACCTGCTTGACTTTTCCATGTTTAATGACAGAAGCAAATGTCCTCAGCAGTAAGTTCTAGCATAGGTTGTGGACAGCAACCAATAGCTGTGGCAAAAACCTGTGGTTTTTGAATAATTTAACAAGATGCAATCCATTCCTGACACAAGAGGCTTTATTTGGATGTCTAGTTGGGGCTTTATTTTCCCTATTATTTGGTAGCACCAACATCATCCTTGTATTTCATTATTATTTTCTTTGTTACTATACAATCATGTAACACATTTTTATTAATACTAGAACTTACCATATTTTTCATAAGTGTGCCATTTGAAACTTCAACAGATTGATAAGTTAATATTATTTTGGTTTTACAGATAATGAATGTTACTACTCTCAGAGAAACAAAGGGCTCACATTCTATGAGCACAAAGGCAGGAACCTGAGGTCACATGATGCCAAAGAATCAAGAATGTCTTCTTCAATGGCATCAGCTGTCCTTAACAAGTTTATTACCCAGCGAGCTCAGACTATGCAGGAATGAGTAGAAATTTATGTTCTTTGATGAGATGTGATATAGTCCTTTATGGCCATGGGGAACTGACTTTTCAAGTCTCCAGGGAAGATTTTTACATTTGGGTATGTGAGCATGTGTGTATGTGAGACAGGAAGGGAGAAGAGAGGAAAGATACATCCTTGGAACCGTCTAGGGCTCTCCTCCTGCCAGGTAAGCGTGGGATTCGGCCTACACCTGCGAGATTTAGATGTCTTTTGTCCTGAGCATCTCACTCTGCCTGGCTAATCCATTCAGCACTTCCTGCTACCTCCTCACAGGACGCCGTGCAGACCAGAATATTAATGGAGATTACAACAAGAAGAGGATATGTGGGTGAGGGAACAAACTGGTAAGGCAGCCAGGCATGCAGATGGATATATTTTACAGAAGACCTTGAACATAAGAAACAGAAGAGCAGTTGGCCCAGTGGTTTTAAGGAATAGCCTATATCCTGAGCTCTGTCCCTAGGACAGTCTGTCCACAGCCTTTTTTCCCCTCCACGTTTATGAATTACACGGTGTGTGTGTGTGTGTGTGTGCGCGCGCGCTTGTGCATATCTCCCTCTCCTTCTCTCTCTCTCTCTCTCTCTCTCTCTCTCTCTCTCTCTCTCTCTCTTTTTCTTACTCTCTCTCTGTGCACACTTGTCTGTATGTGTTTGTGTGAACATACACGAGGAAGCCAGAGGACAACTGGTTGTCAGGCTTGGAGCAGGCATTTAACCCATTGACCCACCTTTGTGGTTCAACAGAATTACATTTTTCTTTAGCTGCAGATATTTTATTCTCTGCTCTGCTTGCTGAAATCTGCTTACTACAGGTAAGACAAGCACACAACCCAATCTGAACGGGACAATCTGTTTCTTTTGTGCTGCCAGCCCATTCAATTTCCCATTTGTCACATAAAAAATGTCCCTATTTGGGGCTGGGGAATGGAAAGGTAGTTCAGTCAGTAAAGTGCTTGCTTTGCACACACAAGAGCCTGAGTCAATCCTCAGAACCCTTGTAAAGTCCAAAACCATGCACGGCGGCAAACACACTGTAATCCTGGTACAGAGGAGATGGACACCAGGTCAGTCCCCGAGGTTCACTGGTCAGCAAGACTTGCCTCCTTGGTGAGATCCAGATCAGTGAGAAATCCTGTCTCAAAAAATAAAACAAAAATAGTGGATGGTGTAGTGGTTATTTCTGATTGTCAACTTGATTATATCTGGAGTGAATTATAATCCAGAATTAGAAGGCTCACCTGTGATCTGGATCTTGAGACTGGAAGACACAAGTTTCAGGTGTGGTGGTGCGCACACCTCTAATCTGAGCCACACCTGCTGTTGGAGATCTACATAAGGACATTGGAAGGAGGAAGATTCAATCTTCTTCACCTGCGAGCCTTGTGGGACTAAGCGACTGCTAGATCCGCGGGTTTTCATTCACAGCTGCTGCCGACTGTAAGTCATCAACAAACTCCCTTACTATATAGAGACTACATATAAGTTCTGTGACTCTAGAGAACCCTGACTAATACAGATGGTGACTAAGGAATGACTCCTCAGGTTGTCTTATGGCCTCAGCATGCATGTGCTCACACTTGAACACACATCTGCACACATACCATACACGCACGAACAAAAATCTCTCCTGCTTTGAGTATTGACAATAGAACACACTTCCAGGTATGAGTATCAAAGAAGGCAAAGTGACAAGGCCAATCAGATTAAGAGTTTGTCATTTGGCTCAGCAGGAAGAGTACTGGACTTGGAGTCTGAGGACTGAAGTGCATGTCTCGGCTGAATAACTTCCTGCCTACCCCAGGTTCAGTGATGTCATCTGGAAAATGTGTGCAATCCTTCTCGTTCAGCCATCACCTTTAACAACCTGTTTCACTTTTACTTTCCAGAGTTGGCTGAGTAAGTTCACCTAAAATGTTTCAGGGCATCTGCCAACAAGGGACCATTGAAGACCTTGAACCAGACGATGGGCACTTGTGGGTCCCCTCAGAGAACTGTAAGAACCTAGGCATGCTTGGGTGAGTCCAGCCCATCTCTCGGTGCATTGGTAACTGGAGCAGCAATTTGGGTGGACAGCTTTGGAAGATCTGGAAGATTACAAAACGCAGTCACTTGGAGGAGGTCTAGGAAACTGCAGCCAAAAAAGAAGAAAGTGGTATCAGGAGGTGGATTAGCTATAACAAAGGACTGGATTGTGTGAGGAAGGAAGGGGTTGGAGTCAGCCCTGTAGTCCCATGTCCCTAGAGAACCTGGGCCAGAGTGCTCTTTCCAGTCTGGTCACTTAGCACAGCACTACTCACTAAGTAGTTGAGGCCATCTGGGGCCCCTGAGCTCTCCTGATGCCTAGCCAACAGGGATGCTCACCAACCACCACCCAGACCTGTTGGTTATACATCTCTACTGCTAACTATGTACCAATTGTGTGACACAGGCCTTGCCTACCTAAGCAAGACAGAGCCCTGCCAGCCTTTGCCCTGGCTCTTCCTGTCATGTAAATGCATCTACCTTTCAACACTCAGTGGAAAACTGCTGACTTTTCAAATCTTTCCTCTGCTCCACCTGTTCTAGGTGGTGGCAGCCACTCCCTCATCATTGGCTTAACAAGAACTTACATTCCTTTGTGATGTAGCCAGCCTGCTGGAAGAGACTGCTTCTAGACCTGTATCCTTCTATCCACTGTGAGTGTGGAGGCAGCAGGTACTCTTGCTGTTCATCTCTGTACCCTTAGTGTCCCCAACAGTGATCTTCATCCAGGTGGCCTCTCTAAGTCTCTATCTGGACACAAGATACCCCACCATGCTGGATGCTTAAAGGT
The DNA here is from genome assembly GCA_028551405.1 of Uromys caudimaculatus. Taxonomy (NCBI): domain Eukaryota; kingdom Metazoa; phylum Chordata; class Mammalia; order Rodentia; family Muridae; genus Uromys; species Uromys caudimaculatus. The sequence goes on along the minus strand of CM052700.1, from coordinate 69,925,691 downwards.
GCTAGTGAATATCCCCACCCCTGTGTATTCTCTGTAATATGTTACAGGGTCTTAGAGACCTACGAACTACATTTCTTGGACTCACTTGCCAGCAAGCATGTGATGACATTCTGCCAACAAATGAACCTGCACAATATTTTAAGGCAGAGTACCGTAAGCCACCTTCTAGTTCCAAGGTCATCTTTGGTTACATGGTGAACTCAGGGCCAGCCTAGGCTCCATAAGACTCGGATATAAATAAATAATCAAACAACAAAAGCATCTTCTTTGTGAGAACTCAGAATTAAGTTTCAGAGGGACCCAGCATCAACTTCCTTTTATGAATGTGAGACAAATTTCAGTTTGAGCTGCTCCTGAAAGGCGGCAGGAGCTATTTTAAAGTCGGTTTTCGGGCAGTGGTGGCGCACGCCTTTAATCCCAGCACTTGGGAGGCAGAGGCAGGTGGATTTCTGAGTTCGAGGCTAGCCTGGTCTACAGAGTGAATTCCAGGACAGCCAGGGCTACACAGAGAAACCCTGTCTTGAAAAACCAAAAAAAAAAAAAAAAAAGTCGGTTTTCAAAGGAGAAATGCTGCTTCACTGACTGTGGGGCTAAGCTGCAAATGGAGCAAGTTAGTACAGCTGGTAGCTGTTTCAGTGGCCACGGCATTTGTACGGGCACACCGTTCCTAGCCACTCTGATGGATGTTGTGGTCACCTCCACAGGAGTGTCATCTCACATGGCTTTGCTGACTTTCCCCCTAACACTGATCTTTATTTTGTGCTTGTATTTCTACCCAATCTATTTTTAAATAAGAGTCTATAATTTTCAATTTTGCCAAGAAAATTTACTTATTTTGTCTTTCTTTTTCTTTCCTTCCTTCCTTTCCCTTTCTCTCTCTCTCTCTCTCTCTCTCTCTCTCTCTCTCTCTCTCTCTCTTTCATTGAGTCTCAGGTAGCCCAGGCTGGCCCTGATCTTACCCCCTGTACCAGCCCTCACAACACCCACACCTTCACCATCCCGCTCTCATCTTGTGTTCCCATATCACCTACATTCATTCTATTGCTCTGCAGGCACCCAAAGTGTTGATGGGGGGGAGAGTCACATGTCTGTCCCCCACTCATGGGGATTGATATCCACAGAGGACACAGCAGAGATTCTGTCAATGACAGCAAGAAACATGACTTCCTCTCTTCTTTAATTCATTTATTTAGAAACTGGTCTTTGAAGCTAGGCAGGGGTGGCATGTACCTTTAATCGTAGCACTTTACTTATAGCAGAGGCAGGCAGATGTCTGTGAGTTCTAGGCCAGTTTGGTCTTCAGAGCAAGTTCCAAGGCTACACAGAGAAATCCTGTCTCCGGTGGCGGGAGGAGAACTTGTCTTTGAGTACATATTACCCATCAAGCATTGTGTTAGATACAAAGGATCTATCAGTGAATTGAACAGACAGTAGTTCTACTTTTAACAAGCTTTGTTCCAAGGGGTAGGAATGACTAAAATCTTTAAACACATCAAGAAGTAAACAAGAAGCTGAGAAGATAGCTAAATGGTTAAAATGCTTGTCGTGAAAACATGAGGACTAGATTCAGATTTCCAGAACCCATGAAAATGCCAGGTGGGAATAGGGCCCAATCTGTAATTCCAAATTTGGAAGCCAGAGCAGTGGATTCCCCAGTGAAAACTGTCTAGTAAGACTAACCATATGGATAAGCTCTGGGTTTGATTGAGAGACCTTGCTTGAAAGAGTGATTGAGGGATGGTTGTTCTCAACATCAACCTCAGGTGTCCACATTCACACACCCACACACCAACACACAGACACAAGCAAACAAGTATAACACACACACACACAGAGAGAAATAGAAAATGGAGGGAAATAGAAATAAGATTATTTAGGACAGTAATACTTGTCATCGAGGAGGATTATAGACCAAAGAAGGACAGGTACTGGAGAATAGGAGAAGAGCAAGGGTAGAAACGACCTACAGTGGGGTCCTTGATGCTTCTGCTGAGAGATGAAAGAATGACTTTCAGCCAAGCTATGGTGGAATCTGTTTCCCTCATTAAAACACCATCAGGTATTTACCAGCAAGGAGAAGTTCTAAAACTGTCATGCGTAGGTGGTTGTGTTACTGTATGAACGCCACAGTATCCACTTTCACAAACCTAGATGGTATGGCCCACTGGATCTCCACGCCCCTCCACCTAGGCTCTATGGTGTTTATATATAGGAGAGCCTATTGCTTCTAGGACCACAGTGAACAAAACCACACAGTATGTAATTTGGCCCAGGAGAAACTGATGCAATCAAGAGACAATAAACAGTTATGTGAGGCTCCCGCCAGGAGAAACCGAACTGTTCACAGCAAACTGTTCTGTAAGCAGGAGTGACTCTAAATATGGAGCTGAGATTCATAGCTACATAAGGCAGCTATACAGCTGCCTGTCATCACTATCGAGTGCAACATGCTCTGTACAATTGTATGTGCTGTTCTGACAGTGAGATGCTGGTGTTCACACCGGCATCAGCACAAATGTGCGAGTAATGACTTGCTTAGTAATGAATGCTATGGTAGTTATGATGTCACTAGAAGGTAGGATTTCTTCTCAGTTCCATTATAGTCTTACGCCATCATATATGCAGACTGACACTAACTGCAATGTTCTTGTTGCGTGTGCGATTGTGTACTCTGTGTGGATTTGGGATGGCAGCTATGGTATTTGTCATTTCAACACAAGCTTCTCTGATATATCTGAAATAATTGTGGACTCCCTACACACACACACACACACACACACACACACACACACACACACGCACACACAAATTCTGAAACAGACACTCAGCAAGTACTACTGCCATTAAAGGCAAAAGTTCTAGAAGTGGCAAAAGACATAGCTAGCTAAAAAATGTACCACCAGGTTAGGGGTCGGAAGCCCTGCAGTGATGTTTAATTACTCTTGTTTATAAAACAAGGCAACAAACAAGTTAAAACAAACCAAAACAAAGGAAAACTAGAGATGAACATCTTTCCTTCCAGGTAACCCTGTTGAAAAGCAGGTGAGCTGACCCTCAAACCCACGTCAAGGGCAATGTCTCCACGACTCTACGTCAGCAAACAGCACATGTTGGGGGATCAGGGTCGGTGATGTAACTGGCTTCCTCTCACTGTTATCCACAGTGACCCACAAACCATGTGCTGCTTCCCTAAATTCAGGTTTTACTCATCTACAGGTACCCCAAGGGAAAGACTTCCACAAGGAAGGACACAGAGCAGAGATTCCATGGAGTAGAAGTTGAGACCCACCTGGCCTCATTGGCATCTCGTATCAACAGGGCCAAGAGGTCTAGCTCTCCTCTCATAGAGAAATCAGGTCTGGGTGATGAGAAGAGTGAGACCTCTGAATCACCTCTTAAGACTCCTACACCCTATGATAAAATTCAATAAGAACCACAACCCAATTCAATCACAGTTGCTATAGCCCAGGCCCTTCTCACCAAAAAATGGAATAGTCAACAGAAAAAATTGATTTAAAACCCAGCTAACATCACAAGACCAGCTGCAAAAACAAGACAGTGATACTTTTATTACATATGTTTGTTTACATATTAACTAATTTTCATCCATCTTCCATTCCCTTGCCATCCAAAGTAAGACGTGTTCATAGCAGTTAGCCTTGTGTGTCAGTATTTATAGTCTTTATGGTACAGGATACCAAGGGAATCTGAATTGGCTAGGAGAAGAAAGAGCAGCCTCCTGAGGAGGGAAAGGGACTCTGAGGGAAAGAACTTAGTGTGTTATCAGTTGTGTATGAAATAGCTGTGTGCCGTGGTTGTATATCACAGTTGTATATGACAGCTATGTGTGATGGTTGTGGAGCAGATAAATATCTGTTACGGCTTCTATTTGCTAGATGTGGTCTTCCAAGTTATCAAATAAGGACAAGGACACACTCCAGAGTCTTTGTAGTATGTTAGCGATTCCTTTTCCTGTATGTTTTAAAGGTAAATGACAGGATACCCCTAAAAAGGCAAAGAGGAGGAAGCATCAGAGAATGTGTGAGCTGCAGGGGCACTGAGCAGTCCCACTGTCACTTATCTGCTGTCACACTTGGAATGCTTCTCCATCTCCAGGGAAGAGCATATTCAGCTTTACTATGGGATCTTTGCAGGATATCCCATTGTGGCCATAGGAGGCAATGAAGCTGGTATGAGCTGAAAACTTGTCCTACCAAGGTCCTGACTTCCAATCTAACTGAGCACAGGGATTTCACTATGGTTTGAATCCAAAGCGCTCCCTGCCTTGAAAGAGGCAAAGTTCAGTGATGTTTCAAGGTTAGGTCCTAATCCCTTAGGCCTGGTATCTTGAAAAGGCTGACACATTGATATTGGGCTCATAGCCTCTGGTGCTATGAGAAATCAAGTCCTGTTGTCAAAGTCTGTGATGCTCTGTTTTGGTGGCCAGAGCAGACTAACACAGGGCTTGACATGGGCTCCAGCTCAAGTGTGCAGAGCCCAGATTGTGTGACTTCCCTTCCCTGGCTCTCTTCCATTCTGCATCAATCTCCAGCTGTAGAGAGGACAAGCTAGCCAGAGCCATTTGCCCTACTCTATCCAGGGCGTCATTAAGATCTGACAACAGAACCTGGGGTTCTGCTTCCCTGGTGTAGTTTGGTAGATAAGAAGAGGGAGGCTCCAGCACAAGCTTGTTTGGTATCCTTGCAGATTAAAATGTTGAGCCTCATCTATGGCCATATTGCTAACATGCCCTGAGTGTTGTTCTTCCAGCCTAGGCAGGAGGAAGACTGCCTGTCTCTAAGACCTGTTCCAGCCACCTCCATAAGAGAGCCCATGCAAATAGAAGAGAAAGTACAGCCATGTACCACTAAGCAGATTCATAAGCAAGACTCTCTTCAGCAACACACGTAGTTGAATCCTATTCTTTCTCCGAACTTCTCTATTAATTTCTGTTCATAAAACAATGTTAAAATCTCTTTTCAATAAATCTCAACCTTGCTTCACACTGGTTCACTCTGAAATTCTTTTTTGCACCAAAATCATGAATCTTGGATTCACCTGAGTCTACGAAAAGAACTCCTCAGGCAGACAGCAATGTGGAGCTGAGTCTGCCCACAATATAAAGAACACAACCCATGAACCCATCAGTTGTAACATGCCAGGGACATTAAATGTGAGTTTCTGGGCTGAGACTGTGGCATGGTGCTTCCCTAGTAAGTACATGGTCTAGGTTCAACCTCCCAGAGTCCTCTGCCTCTCTCCACACACCCAGTTTTATTTCTGCCTCACTTCTGAGAGACAGCAGGAAATACGTAGGCCCTAACGACTTCCTAGGAAGCTAACCCCCTACCTAGAGAGTTCTAGCAGCAGGAAGAGGCATGGTGCTTGTGGGCTTGTGTGCTGGTCTCTACCTTTCCACAGGTCATTTCTTCCACACTCCATCACTAGATGAAAACTCTCTTCTTAGGCAACTGCACAGTGTGGTCACGCCAGCGTTCCCATGGTATCCTTAGGGCTTCTCTGACAGTGCTGAGGTTCCAGGTTTCTTGAAAAACAAAAAAGAATAAGAAAGCAGTGGGACTTGGTATTCAAACCCTTGTCCTCTTAAGGATAATAGTGGTGTCTAAGGGTCTCTAGAGGGGGACATTATGGCACTGTTATTGTTGGATAAAGGCCATTGCAAGATTCTCCCAAGGGATCTCTGCTGGGGAATGTAGGTTTTGATGGCCTGGATTTCAGCAGGGCTCAGCAGCTGCCCAGCTGTGTGTCCAAGAAGTCAACCTACCTCTCAGAAGTAAGGCTAACTATCTGAGGCTGTGACTGTGAACCAAGATAGCAGCCCTGGTTGTTATATGTGGAGAAAAAGCTCTGGGTGCTCTGATTTGGCAAATAAAATGAAGAGCATTTCCTGACTTCACAATGAAGAGGGGTTTATGGGCTGAGGATGTAGCTCGGTGATCGATTGCTTGTCAAGCATATGCAAGGTCCTGGGCTTAATCCACAGCACTGAGCGAACTAACTAACTAATGAAGGAAAGAACAGACAAATAAAGAAATAAAGGTATTTGTTTGTTTGTTTGTTTGTTTGTTTATTATAGAAATAGATGTCACCAAGAGTAGGGTAAATAATAGCATGATTCCAGCTGATGAAAAGGTTGAGGACCACATCAGCCCACAGGTGCTAGACTGAGCCTCTAGTTCACCTTGGGCTGAGAATGGTTGACTCTCAGAGGAGAAATAGAATGATCTGAGGACTCCTGCTCACAAGCATTCCTGGGGGAATTCAACATTCCTTCTGAGGCTCCCCTCTGCCATCCATACACTTCCAGCCGCCCGAAGCTCCTTTCTTTGGGTTAAGTCTCACAGACTGGATGGTCAAACGTTAGAAATCCCTCTGCAGAGCAAGTCAGGATCAGGCCCCTGGGACCTTCCTTGTACCTTTGGTCTCTCCCTAGTCACATGCTAAGTCCAGGCCAATCACCCTCTAGGTATTTGACACAAGCACTGGAGTTGGGCCAACGAAGTCTCACTTTTGTTTTGAGTCCATGGCCCTGGGCAACCATCACTACCCTCCCTCCTACCCTTAGACGATGTTGGCAGGGTCTAAAATTAAAGTTAATTAAACCATGGAGAAAATTTCATAACCCCAACCATGCTTAAATATCTAAGATGTAATACCAATGCTTACCCCCAGCCCCACCCCCACCTTCAAAGTACTTCACACTCTTCTATACACTCTCCTGTTCTGCCAACGCCCAGAGAACTGGCCCACAAGGATAGCCCACGAGGGACTATTATCCTCATGTTGTAGACTAGGAAGTAGACTGGAGAAGCCAGATGATTTGTCTAAGGTCACTTGCAAGTGTGGGGTGGGGCTTGTTACCTCAGGGACTCCTGACTCTGTGATTCATCTTCTTTCTACTACAGCTCATTATGACAACCAACACCAAGCTTTTCTTTTAAAAGAAAAAAATGTTTCTAGGCTGCGGACGTAGCTCAGTTGTTAGAGTGCTTGCCTAGCATACACAAATCCCTGAGTTCTATTCCAAGCACTGCACAGTAGCTCATACCTGTAATCTCAGCACTCAGTAGGTAGAGGAAGGAGGATCAGAAGTTCAAGGTTATCCTCAACATAGTAGGTTGGAGGCCAGCTTGTACTACACAAGACCTCGTCTTAACAAACAAAACAAAACAAAACAAAACAAAACAAAACACCCCAAATCCATTTATAAGATTGTATGGGGCAGAAACATAAAAGAATGCACAACTTTGTGAACAGGGCAATGGTCACACCATATTGCTTCTACCTAAATAGCTTGCCACTGGTTGCTTATATCTGAGAGTCAATCAATGGAAAATTGGTTAAAATGATGGACCAGCCATTTAATAGAATTCTGCAGAGATTTGAAAACTGGGTAGGTGATGCCACGTGAACTCACAGGAGAAGTGTGCATGCTGTCTGGCTCATCCATGCAAGGTGGAAGAAGGATCTACTCCTGGCTCCTGTGGTGGCTGGCAGCCTTCAGTTCCTGGCAGGCTGTCAGACAAAGGGCTTTAGTTTTTGGCTGGCTGTTCTCTCAAGCTGCATTCGGTGTCTTGCCACCTGGGCCTTTCCCTAGGCCAGCTTGCAACACAGTGGCTGGCTTTGTCAGTGCTACAAAAAGACAGTCAATTAGCAAAGTAGAAGGTGCAATCCTATGTAAAATAATCACAAGAGTAAATATTGCTCACTAGATTCTAAGGGTTAGAAACCACATGTTTTTCCACTCAAGCCTGGTGATGAGCATCAGGGATCTTGGGGGTCATCTTGAGTTTGTCTCTGTGGGGCTCAACCAGCTTTTCTTTTTCCATAAAAGACTAGAGAGTACACAGTGGGGCTTATAGATCCAGTGAGTGTTTGTTGCAACTATTCAGCTCTGCTTTTGTGGTGCAAAAGCAACTGTGAACAACATGTAAAAAACGAGCCAATTTCAATAAAACCTTTTCTGTGGACAATAAAATTTGGATTTTGTATAATTAAAAATAGATTTTAATTTTAGTTATACACATGTGTGTGTATAGGGGGAGTAGTGGGTCTGTGTACATAGATACAGTGCCCATGGAGGCCAGAGGCTGTGGATCCCCCAAAAAGCTGGGTTTGTGAGTCACACAACACGGGTGCTGGGAACCGCACCGAGGTCCTCTGTAAGAGCGGTCTGTCTCTCAACCAATGAGCCAATCTCCAGCCCCATACATTTTGTATAATTTTCAACTCACAAAATATTATTAGTCTTTTGCTTTATAAATTTTTGTGGCACTATTTAATTGTGTGTGTGTGTGTGTGTGTGTGTGTGTGTGTGTGTGTGTTCCCATGTACAACATGGTGTGCTCTGAGAGATCAGGAAGCAACTTTTGGGAACTGATTCTCTTCTACCATGTAGGTCCTGGGGATCAAACTCAGGCTGTCCGGCTTGGCTACATGAGTCTTTACCCACCAAGCCATTACCCTGGCCCTTGATCCTTTTCTTTTTTAGGCTAAACATTTAAGAATACAAAAAACATTTTTTAGGTGGCAGGCTGTTTAGAAACCATGAGCTGTATTTGGCCCACAGCCAGACTTTCTCAGCACCTATTCAGTTTCACTTTTTGCATATTGAGCACTCTTCATTGTAGTTACTGCAAAATCGGAGGACCTGGTGGGGCTGCTCTCTACAATTGTCTTCTATTGGCTGTGACTGTTCAGTTGACAGACACCACGTCCGAATTAAGGAACATAGATGTCCTTTGCATTTGACGAGCCTCAAGTCTCTTTTCGTTTTCACCATGGTAGATGGAACAAGAACAAAGACACATCTTTAACTCACTTGTCTTAGGCTAGAACATGCCGCCTGGGTGACTGGGGGCAGAGGGGGGTTCAGTAATGTGGTGGCCATGTAAGCACAGGAACCTGAATTCAATCTGAGAATCCACATTAAAAAAATTAAGGCAGGAAGAGCAGGGCACATCTATAATCCTGGCACTGGGGAGATAGGTTGCTGTGGTTTTCTGGTTAGCCAGGCTAGCTGAATCAAAGAGTCCCAGGTCAGGAGAGATCCTGTCTCAAAAGACAAGATGAGGCCAATAAGAGGGTTCACTGGTTAAAGGCACTTGCCTTCAGCCCTGATAACCTGAGTTCTATCCTGGAGACCCACAAGGTAGGAGAGAATCAATTCCCACAAACTGCCATCATGTCTGGCTATCAATATAGTTTAAAGTACCCATAAATGATTACTTCTATTTTATAAAAATCTCTTTTATTTTCTTTGGTATATGCATGTATGTCTATGAGTGTGGTGTTATGTGTGTGCTCTATGCACAAGTGTGCCTGTGCCCAGGAAGAGGCCAAAGGAGGACACCCCATGTTTCTCTGCTTTATTCCATTGAGACAGCATCTTTCACCAAACCTGCAGCTTATCATTTTTTGGCTAGGCTAGTGGCCAGTGAGCCCCATGAATCATCATGTCTCCCAGTTTCCTAGCACTGGGTCATAGGTATATGTGACTGACCCTGCCCCACCCCCAGATAGGGTTTTTCTGTGTATCCTTGACTGTCCTGGAACTTGTTCTGTAGACCAGGCTGGCCTTGAACTCAGGGATCCTCCTACCTCTGCCACCTGAGTGCTGGGATAAAAAATGTGTGAAGGTACTGGGCACTCACAGTTGTCGATAACTGACACTGAGCAGTGGCTCACACCAAGGGAAATTAATGACACAGACTCTTCCAAAAGTTTTCAAAGTGAAACAGGCCTTCATTAAGAAGTATTATAGAAGAGTGCTTACTTCGGCAGCACATATACTTAAAAAAAAAGGAACGATACAGAGTAGATTAGCATGGCCCCTGCTAAAGGATGACACTCAAATTCGTGAAGTGTTCCACATAAAAAAATTTAAAAAAAAATTATTATAGAAGAGTATGAAATTGTGGAAAAGCGTAAAATCTAGGAAAAGTGTAACTCCCAAGAAAGGGAGAAGTTTCCAAAAGAGGAAAAAAGTTGTTGAATTTCTCTTGTCTTTTTATAGCACCAAGATAGAAGCTGGACACAGGCTGTGGTCATCTCTGTTGAAACTCGTTAATTCTCTGGGTTATCATGGGCTAAGCCAATGGAGGGTCCAGACTCTATTCTATCCCCTTAGCCCAAGCAGATGCGGTCAGATGCTATTCACACACTGTTCACCTAGTTAGGGGGTAACTGGAGCCCCACTTTGCTCCTCTCTGACTCTGGCTTCATTTGTTGTTGATCTTGACTAGCTGTTGGTAGTTAGTTACTAACTAGTGTTGCTACCTTCACCCTTGCAAGTGTCCCACATGCTGCTATTAATTATTTTAAGTCTTTTTTGCTTTTATATCCACCAAATATCTATGGCACGGCCTGGGGTCTGTTTCCTAAAATGGAGACAGGCTTGTTAGAAACCACCCTTACTTACAGCTTAGTCTATTATAATTAGCTACATTAGAAGAAACATGTTAAAAGCAAGGATATGTTACAAACAGTAGAGCCTAGTGTTTCTCTAAGAGGGAGAGCTTTCATGGAAGCTAGCCAGCCAGCCTGCCATTACTAGCCTTGCTTCCTAGGCCCTATTGGTCTCTTGTCAGGTCTGCCTGGCTATCTCACACCCAGGTAGCAGAGTCTTTGTTCATTTATCATCCTTAGCACTCCTGGCTCCACCGTTTTAATCTTATATTCCCCTTTTATGACAGCAACCATTCCCACTCTAGTGCACATGGGAAACGTATCTTTTACCATGAGGTCTTCCCCTTACTGTTAGAACTAACCTAACTCCTGCCTCAACAGTAAGCCCTCTTGTCCACTCAGCCATTTATCTCCCCAGCTTCTTTGCCTTTTCTGTTCTTTTGAGCGAGGTCTCATGTAGCCCAGGCTGGCCTCAAATTCACTATGTATCAGAGGATGACTTTGATCTTCCTGCTTCTACCTCTCAAATGCTGAGATCACAGGTGTGCACTGAGCCAGGTTTATGTGCTATTGGGGATGGACTCAGATCTTTGTGCAAGCTAGGACACACTCTACTAAACTGAGTTAAAGCCCCAGCCCTGATGATTTTTCTTTTATAAAGAATAATTGCAACCTAAGTGTCCCATTACGAGTGAATGGCTAAATCAACTGGGTTACCTCCACTCCATCATTACTACACAATGGTGAAAAGGTGCAAGATTTGATACACACAGAGGCAGTAAATCTCAAGGAAATGAAGCTCAACAGGAAACAAACCCCACAGTTTATACATTGAGTCTGTTTCTGTAACAGTCTTGTTGCCAGGAGTCAGGGATGGAGTTCTGGACTTGGACTGCAGCACAGCTACATTGCAGTTCCACAGCCCTCCTTGCCCTTTGGGTGTGGGAACACTGCTTGGGCTTGCAAAATGCTGTGGTGCTAAACTACCTTCCATCCTCTCTGCCATGGTGGCGCCAGGCTCACTGAATGCCAACACTAACTGGGGGTTGGGGATAAGGTTAGGCGGCCTAAGATGGCGACCCCAGCCTGGGTGAGAAATGGGCACAGGTCAGTGCTGAAGCTGGTGTTCCCTAACTCCTGGATGCAGCTCTTAAGCGCGAGGAGTCAGGAACGGGTCCTTGGTCAGCGAGGATAAGCCCGGATCCCCAGTAAGAGGGACCTCCAACTTAGCTCAGTGGGTGAGTGCCCGGGTGCCTGGAGGGGCCTTCTGCGGGTAATAGGGACTGCAAAGGCTTCCTCCCTGGCCCTCACTGCAGTTCTTCATGAGAGAGACAGTTCCTGCTTGTCCGAACTATTTATTCACTGTTCATCATGGAAAATGGGTGCATACAGCTTCCTCAGGATGGACCAGAAATTAAATATATTACTGGAAGGAATGTCCACAAAGGGAAGCTTCGGCTAAATGTTGGCTACGCCCGCATAACCAACCCACCCTAGCAACGGCGAGGACCTGTGGATTAATCAAGACACACACACATGAAGAAGGTTGTGTGAGAAGTGTGTCTCTTTCTTCAAGACCTCAGCTCTTATATACAGTGAACAAAACAGCCCAGAAAGCACAAAACAAGGAAGTTGACAACAAAACAAGGAAGTTGACACCTGGCTCGCCAGTTTAGGAAAAAACAAATATGAACTCCATCTGCCCTTTCGCAAAACTCAGCATAATAGGATGTTTTCACACTATTGTAGGCTATAGAGAAAAACAGCCAAGCACTGGGAGGCTATCCAAGTAAGGAGGCCCACAAGTCCCCCCTTTTTATTTTTTATAAGCGCATCTGTCTTAGGTCGATCCTGCACTGACCTATCTTACCCGTCGTTGGATAACCGTGTCATTCTCACGGCTCCTGTCTTAGGTTGATTAAGTCAGTAGGAAAGTTGCCCGTCTCTGATTAACGCTTATCTAACATGGATAGCCAAACCCCAGCTGCGGCGTCTCTTGCATCAAGACTAGACCTCGCACAACGGCTTGGGAATGAATCTGTTGGTTTTGAAGCCTACAAAGTATCCACAAAATAAAGACGATAATCAAACAAACGATCAATAATGATAGAGTTCCTACCCATTCCTTAACCAGGGAGCCAAGACGTCCAGAAACACTAACAATATCAGAAGCATCAATAGGTGCAACATGTGTCTCATTAACCGCTATGATTTCTAACATAAGCTTCTTGGTCAAATTCGTATACCTAACATTCCAAGCTGAATCAAGAATTCCATTCAATTGCTTCAAGGCTAAAGAGGCATTTTTTAACATTTCCAGGAATAACACACATAGAGATAAAACTGGGGGAACAGGTAACATGTCTAGTGGCAAACAAAAATCCAATTGTTCTTGTAACAACATAACTTGCTGATTTAAATTCAATATAGCATAATTCACATGAATATTTAAATCATTTTGAGTCAATAACATCAGCCACACGAGTGGCTAATTGATTAACAGTTTGAGCTGTTTTCACTTGGCTGGCCAGGTTGCAGCTCCAACAGCTGCAGCGATGGAAATGGCAATGGCAGCAACAATAGCAGCAGTTACTCCAAAATCTCCTTTTTGACAGGAAAGAACTATAGCAGTTTCTCTTGAAGTATTCACAGGAAGGAAAATTGGCCCCGGTATTCTCACAATCATGCCTCTGGAATGTCTTTGGGTATTTCAACAATTTGCTAAAAAACAAGATCTTAAAGAACAATTTAGAAACCCCCCTTCCCCAACTGTTATCATTATATACTACCCAAAAGAAAGGTGCTATAACACAAGGTCGGGATAACAACTACAACTGATGGGTAGAAAAAACATTTATGGAATTTTCAAAAATACCCAATTTTAAACATACCTTTAAAAAAATTTTCCCCTAGGTTGGCTCAAGTCAAGTTTTCTGTTGTGTAGACTGACTCAAACCCTAATTACCAGTTTTGAATCCCATCTTTTATCACCAAGTTTAATTATTTTTTATTATACCCAATAATTTATAAGCCAATACTTAATCAAGCTATGTAGAATGTCATTATATTTTTAAAACCAATCAGAAGCAAAAATGAAGTAATCACACATTTACTTATTTAGGCCAGACAATTTAACCTTTTCTAATGGTAATTTTAAGAAAGGAACACCTTGTTGTTTGTTCTAGGAGAAACAGCCATCAGTTCCCTTACCAGTTGCATACAATTAAGCCTCTGACAGCTCTTGTGCTTGACTCTAGGGATCAATTGAGGCTGCTTTTGAAAACAAGTCACACTAAATCAAGAGGTAGATATTTTAGCCAGAATAGAGTTTTAACCAATTTTTCTTTTCTTTTCAACATAAAACACAGGACAACTTCCATTCATACGACATAGACAACATAAAACAGTCAGTTTTGACACATAGATTGGCACGCCAAGGACATACAATAGAGAGGGAAGAAAATTAGATGTCCCAAAGGGATTTAAGACATTCTACCCTAAAGACGCAAAACTAAAACTTAAGCATTATCTCATAGGGGCCAGAAAGGA
>CM052700.1:69883933-69911214 GCA_028551405.1 Uromys caudimaculatus | reverse complement strand
GCAGCCCAGACACTCCCGCCTTCCCCTAGAATGCAGACTAGCCCAGACACTCCCAGCTTCCCCCTCCCCTTTTCATTCTAGTCAGCACATTTTACATCGTTACTCCCCTGACACAGGGGCAGCTTAATTCAAGGGCAGTTTTAACCAAGGACGCCCTGTCTCCTCTGCCATAAGATAAGGATGAGCCACAAGGACATTCTATATCTATGTAACTGCGACCCTGTATTTTTCCCTGATGCATGAAAAATTCCATCTGCTCTATGATTTTTTCTATAAATACTCTTAATTTTAGCTGATAGGGGTCGACTCCTCTGGTCTCTGCATAGGCTATGAGTCGGCCCTAGTGCACTAGATTAGGCTCAAATAAACCTCTTGTATTTACATCAAGAACGGTCTCTCGTGCGTTACTGGGGGAGTTCGCTATCCCGAGGCTTGAGTGAGGATCTCCCCGGAGCAGGGGTCCTACAGTAGGAGCCCAAACAGATTAAGATAATAGCTTTTATTAATTTTTTGTGCTCCTTTCTCTTTTTTCTTCATTTTTATTTCATTGCCCAGGGCCTACAATAAAATGTTAAGTGAGGTTAGGCATCATTGCCTTGTTCTGCATAACCAGAGTGCCAGATTTTTTGATGTGGATTTTTTTCTACTTCTTTTCTTCCAAAACTATTTCTAATATTACAACTAATTTTATAGGCAATATTATTATTGCCATTGTGATATAAAGCATATCTGGTTCATTTTAGAGCTTTAAAAACACCACCATTGAGTTGGATATGGGAGCACATATTTGTTGTCCCTTGGGAGGCTAACGAAGGAGGATTTAAGATTGAGACCAAGGACATTTGGCTCAGTGATTAAGAGTCCTTGCTGGCCGGGCAGTGGTGGCGAACGCCTTTAATCCCAGCACTTGGGAGGCAGAGGCAGGCGGATTTCTGAGTTCGAGGCCAGCCTGGTCTACAGAGTGAGTTCCAGGACAGTCAGGGCTACACAGAGAAACCCTGTCTCGAAAAACCAAAAAACAACAACAACAAAAAGAGTCCTTGCGGTTTTGGCAGGGGTCCTGGGTTCAGTTCCAAGCACCCAGATGAGGCTGCTCACAGTCACCCTCAACTGCATCTCCGGGGAGCCAATGCCTTCTTCCGCCTCTAAGGACTCCTGTACACACAAGATGAAACACATACACTCAGGCACACACAAACACACCCGTCAAATAAATAAAACAAACAAACGTTTTTAAGAGTTGAAAGATGGCGATAAGCCTGAACTACATAGCAAAATCTATTCTCAAAAAACAAAGAAAAAAAAAGCAAGCAAACAAAAATCCCTCAAGTAATAACGCTTTGCCTCTAATATCAACGACCAGTTTCTTCGTCTTGTTTTGGAACTGATCTTTTTCCCTTGACCCGTCATTGGCATAGACAGTGATTTATTGGTTATGCAGGCTTCATTTCACAGGAGACTATTAGTACTGAGGCAGTGCTCGGCTTGACATGTATATAGTTTGGTAAAGTATGAATGGTTTCCTGGTTCCAATCTCCCCCTCCTTCCCCTTTTGCAACAGTGCACAGGCTTGGGTAGTTGTTTAGAAATTCTAAGTAAAGTTTAGCGTACTTAACACGTTCAAAGCTGAGTCCCTCACACATTCCCCTGGCACTGAGGACCCGACCAACCCTGAGACTAATTAGCATCACTTTCAAAAATCTCAAGGTGGGCTAAGAGAGAAAAGAAGTCCTGTTAGTTGTTGCTCATTTGCGGATGTTTTTCCTGCGAAACCACATCAAAGCAGAGAAGCCCACCATGGACTTGGCTGGAAACCAAAGCTCGCTGGCCAATCTGAGCAGCAGCAAGTCCCATCAGGCAGGAAACTATGTTATCTTCTGCGCCCAGATTTCCCGTGAAACGCTGGTGGAGGTACAGCATCCTTGGAGCAGCGGAGCTCTTCCTGAGAGCCCCCGGCTGTTCAGGGGGGGCACTCCAGGACCCACTTCCTGCAGAGGCCTGGCTCCCAGGGGAACGGAGGCCCAGCTCCCCGGGGAGTGGAGGACCGGACAGTCTTTGAGTCTCTAGTAGGGGTAATACTTGGTGAAGGTGATTTTAGGAGATTAATCCAGTCCAGTCCAGAAAACAGTAATATGTGTGTTCCCATCTTGCCAACAGGTATCTGTCCTGGTTTGCTTCTCTGTTCTCTGATGAAACACAGATCAAAAGCATCTTGAGGAGTAAAGGGTTTATTTCGTTTTACAGTTCATCCTCAAGAAAAGTTGGGGCAAGAACTCAAGGCAGGGACCTCAGGGCATTAGCTGAAGAGACCTTGAAGAAGCACTGCTTGCTGGCTTGCACAGCCTGCTTTCTTACACCACCCAGGTCCACCTGCCCAGGGGTGGCACATCCCATAGCAGACAGGTCCCTCCCATAGTAATCGTTATGAAATTTATTATTCCAATCTGATGGAAACATTTTCTCAGTAGAGAGGTTCTCTCTTTCCCAGATGATCCTGGCTTCTGTAAGTTCACCAGAGTAATAGAAATAAATGAAAAATCCTGACCAGCATAGTGTCATCACACATGTTTTAAAGAGAAACTAGACAGGCCATCTCATTCGCCAGTGTCAGCAGGGCACCACCGGAGGCAAAACATTGAAATCACCACAGCGCTTTCTCCCCGTATGCCTCAACTTCTTAGGAGATGCCAGCACTTGGTACTCACAAAGAACTCTCTGAGTTCTCTTGGCCCAGGACTCTAATTTGTGTTTAAAGGAGGCATAAGATACAGGTAAGGGAGTGGGAAGGGTGGGGCTGCAGTGCACTCTCCCCCACCCGCCACCCCATCCCCTCCGACGTGCACTAGGCGCTAACACACTGTGAGTCAAGCAATGAATAATCAGACGGATGGAGGATGGCTTGTTCTGATCAAAGGGACTCTAACATGGCCCTTCTCTCCCATTCTCTCTTGCTAAAAACTGTTAGATTACACTCCTAAAGCTAGCCACCAAGTCCAGCAATCAAAAGCCCCCTTTGGCTCATGTAACTAACACACCCAACTAAACTAAACACTTCATCCTAACACAAGGTTTCCCTCTTTACCTTTATAAATGGCCGCTTGCCTGTGGGCCATGTCTGTCTCCTCTCTAACTAGAAGCACTCCTTCATCCCTTTCCTGGACAAATAAATATCCCCCCCTTTGGTCCCTTCCTCTTCTCTCTGATCTTTTTTCTCTCATATTTGTCTCTTATTCTCTGCCCTTCATCTCTCTGGAGCAATTAAATCTCCTTTGTGCTGAGAACTTGGTCTTAGGGTTCCCTAGCTGATACTGATCCCCTTCCCCATGGATCTACCATCCCCATGGATGGTAGTGGAGATTTCTCAGTGATTTCTGAACTATGAAGCGACATAATTTTACACCCTTAAAAACACCATCTTGGCTGCTTTGTGTAAGCCTTGGTAACAGGATGCATCTGAGGTTCCAGCTGGGTCTTCTAAATCTCAAAGGAAAGGTAAGACCCATCAGTCCTCCCCCACATCCCAATCTGACCCCAATCCTGTAAGTACAGAATCCACTTATTACAGAGTAGGAGGCTTGTTTCTCATACCACTTTGCCAAGTTTTATGGGGGCACCGAGGATCAAACCTAGGTCTTTGTGCTGGGCAATCACCGTACCAATTGAGCTACACCCCCATCCCAGTCTCTGGATTTAAATTTAAAAATTACATCTGTGTATTTATGCCACATGCATGCCACAGCTCATGTGTGGAAGTCATAGGACAACTTGCAGGAGTCAGTTCTCTCCTTTTACTTGGTGGGTTCCAGTGATCAAACTCAGGTCATTAGATTGGGAAGCAGGTGCCTTCTCCAACTGAGCCATCTCATGGCCCTCGATGGACTTTAATGAGTCACTGATCACACCACTCCACACCTCAGCCATGAATTTCCTACAGCATAAAGGATATCCAGGTAAGAAAGGGTTAAGACCGAAACTAGGGAAACCCAAACCTGCACCCTGTAGCTCCAAGGACTCCTTCCTCAGGTACAGGGCTTGAGTATGACAGAACCTTTCTCAGCCCAACTATGCATAACCTAGGGTCCTAAGGTGCCAGGTACTCAACTGTCCCTGAAGGTCATTGTCTCACCTAAATGAAAGCTAAAGGTATAGACCTTCCCAGAAGTAGGCAAAGCAGAATTAATCATGCTTTAGTAAAAAAGAATTACAGAAAAGTGAGAAGTTAAGAAAAAGCGAGAGAAACTCTCCAGAGGGGGGGAAGATTTCTAAGTCTTTTATTTGTTTGTAGCACCATGGCAAAAACTGGATAAAAGCTGAGAAAATCTATTGCTATTACTTAATTCTCTGGGTTAGCATGGGACAAGCCAACAGAGTTTCCCCACCCTCAGTCTATGAATATACCCCTGATCCAACCAGGGAGATAGTCATACCGTGTTTATGTGCTGACCGCTCAGGTGTGGTCAAAGCCCTCTGTCTGTCCTCGATCTGGCTTTGTTAGTTACTGACCTTTAGGGTCTGCTGCTGTCAGTCACTAAGTCAGTGCCACTGCCTGCTGACTGTAGTACAACCAATTTAAGCTTATCCCTGACTAGCTTACAAATAAATGAGACTCAGACTATGGTTACCTTATTTGACTTTAACAATTACTGGGGGGTAAACCCTACTCTGCTCTTCTGCTAACCTGGCCGCCTCCCCAGTGGTGTACCTCAGATACTTGCTGTTCCTCCTGGCCATGTGCTCTTTGTCCATCTCTCCCCTCATGGCAGATTCCTCTGTCTCTCCCCCTTTCTTCTTCTTCCTTCTCCCCCTGGTCTCTCCTCCTCCAAACAGGTCACTTCAAACCCACCTACCTCTGATCCCTCTAGTAATTGACTGTAGCTAATTTTATTTAACCAATGGTTTTAAATCAAGGAACAAGATTTGCACAACAAAAGCTTGTAAGCATGAGAAGTCACTTGTAGCAATAGACCAGATTTCAACAGCTGGCCTCTCAGGTATGTCGAGTGCACTAAATTACACTGAGCTCTCTTCTTTCTCACGTGTTCATAATCAGCTGGACGCTTTGCCATGACAACGAGTTCACTCTGTCATAGTCATCACTAGATAGCCGCCATCTTTTTTGATTACCTTGTATTTAGCTCCTTGGCAGTGGGGTTGTCTGAGATAGTCTCCCAGGCAGAAGCTTCCTGTTTGAAGCCATCCTTACTTACAATTTAATATTACAATTAGCTGCATTAAAAGTAAGAATATAAAGAAAGAGCGGTAGTGCCTTGCGTACATCCTGCAGGAGCTTTAGGGCTGTATGTGCAGGCATCGATCCAACTACCACTGGCCTAGAGCCCTGTGCCTCTTCCTCTTCTCTGTCTAGCCTGGTTATTTCATATACAACTACAAGCTGTCTTACTTATCTTCCTCAGGGTTCTAGACCTTGCTGTGTTAACCTTAACACCCCCCTCCCTTGTAACCTCAGACTATTTTAACTACAACATATGTGAGCAATTTGTAGTTTTTTATCCTGGGTTCTTTTTTCTTACTACTTACAGAGAGCTGGGTCCTGTGTCCATCTGTCATAGTAACCACAGCTTTGCCTCGTCCTGAGAGACGCCTCCTTAAAGGAGAAGCAGGGCAGAGACAGAGCCTTTGATTGTCAAGGGCATGCCTTGATTCACACTTCCAGCTCTGGATATTGCTAGAGGGTATTGGAGAGGGTATTTCCCCCCCCCTTTCCAGTTTTTCCTGATGATCTTGTTGTGCTCATTTTGTGAACCCCAAAAGACCACCAAGGAGCCGATTGTGATGCAATCGTAGTAGGATCTCTATACCAGTCTGGAGCTCGGACTTATTTACTGCCGATCCTCAGCAGGACAGGTTGGTAAAGTAGCCGGAGCCCTCAATAGCCGGACAAGGTTTTATGGGAAATGGCAAGCATGTAATTGAATGACTATGGTAAGCTGACAGGTGGGTGCTCTGAAGCAAAGTCATGAACAATCACAAACAGTCTGAACACACATCTGAAACAATCAGACTAATTTTTGATTGACTGTTGCTAGGAAGTAGCTAGGGACTAACTCTGGGGTATGGACCAAGGACAAGCCATGGGGTCCTTCCTGGTACTTGGGTGCAGCTTTGGTTCAGCTGCAGGCCAAGTTCTCAGGCTTTTTTTCTTTTAAGATGGAGTCTGGTCCCAAGATGGAGTAGGTTTGGGCTCTCAATCTCGTCAGCTCTGTGGCAGTTTTCTCTAAGATAAGTTAAAAATCGCAACTCAGATTTTAGCTAGAAATAACGCCAAATCAGACAAGCTATTTTTTGGCCCCTGGCACCCCGTGAAAGCAGTTCGCTGTGGCTGCTAGTGTTGTCAGTAGCTGGAAGACTCCTTGAGAGGTAGAGATAGGGGAAAAGAAGAACTGCTTCGTACCTGCTGAGCTGGCTACGTTTGGGGAAGGGATTAAAATTATTCACAGAACCCCTGGAGGCAGAGGAAGAAGCAATGGGAGCTTGAAGGTGACATGCTTGGCCTCATCTGAGACTTTCCAATAATAATCTGAAGGCATGCCAAGGTTGCTCAGTGAAGAATAAATCACCTATGGAGGAGGCATTTAAGCCAAGGCTGGAGAAACGCGGTGAGCTGTCAGAGGAGGGTTAGACAGATTTAAATTTAAACAATAAAACCTCCTCTTCAGGTGAAATCCTCTGTCAATCCCAGTTCTGTGTCAAGGTGCCCCAAAGGCATGCTGCACACAGGCTCAGAACACCAGCTAAATGCGGAGCAAGAGAGTACAGTGTGAATAATTGCCTGGGGGGGGGGGGAGTACACCATGAACAAATA
This sequence comes from Uromys caudimaculatus, assembly GCA_028551405.1. NCBI lineage: Eukaryota > Metazoa > Chordata > Mammalia > Rodentia > Muridae > Uromys > Uromys caudimaculatus. The sequence goes on along the minus strand of CM052700.1, from coordinate 69,904,391 downwards.
GTTGCCTGGAATAGTTCCCAATCCTAAACCTGAAAAGTTGAGTAATGGGTCAACAACTCAAGCACAAGGTCAAAAATCACAGGAGGCAGACAAACCCCACGAATGGTCTTAGCTGCAGATTGGAGGGTACAGTGCTCCCTCTAAACAAAGAAAAGGTGAGGAACTTATTAGGGAAGCCTATACAAATTTATATGTGGGAGGCACCTTAGGATGCGTATGTTCCTGCACATGCTCAATTTAAGTTAACACTCTTTTAAGCATGCTCAGTTAAGGTTATGTGGTAATTTGGGTGAGAATGGCTTTAATGGGCTCATACGTTTGAATGTTTGATTCCCAGTTGGTGGACTGTTGAGGAAGAATTAGGAGAATGTTCTTTGTGATGACTAAAGAAACTCCTTTGTATGCTAGGCATCCATCCTGGTACTCGCCAGCTGATTGTCTCTGACTCCAGGCCCTGGAAAATAAGTTCCCAGAATCCCTGACTCAGTAACAGGGACAGCCGTGACTATCTACTTGTTATATGACTAACTACTTTTTTGTTTTTGTAACTTGCTTATGTAGACACCCAAAGGTTGTTTTGAGTTGCCTTAACCACTTCACTGGGAAAAACAGAGCAGGTTTTGTTTGCTTGCATAGATATTGAAGGTCCTCTTGGGCTTTCCCCTTTAAAAAAACCAACCCCACACTCCTCCTTCACAGCATGCCTGGGATTAGGATTTAAGGCTGTCCTCCTGTTAGCAGTTCTATGAGTCAGGGTCTCTAGAGCCACAGAACTTATGGGAAGTTCCTATATATTTATAGGAATTTATAGGAATGACTTACAGTCTGCAGTCTAACTAATCCAACAATGGGCAGCTATTAATGGGAAGGCCAAGAATCTAATAGCTTCTCAGTTCTATGAAGCTGGCTAGGCATCTCAGCTGGTCTTCTGTATGTTCTGGAATCCTGAAAAAGTAGGTTTCAAAGATGTGCTGGCAATTAAATGCAATCAGGCAAAGAAGAGTGAAATCTTTCTTTTTCCGTTGTCCTTATGTAGGTCTCCAGCAGAAGGTATGGCCCAGAATAAAGATGTGGACCTAAGCTTTTCTTTAACTAGAATTTGCTCTGTTCCAGGCTGGTCTTGAACTCAAGAGTTCTGCTTTCTTCTGTCTCCTGGGGTTAAAGGTGTGGACCACTTTGCCTGGGCCTAAGCTTTTCATGGCCACTAAATCTCAAGATCTGGATCAAAAGCATATGACAACCCATGTCACGATTCAGATCAAAAGGCTATGTCTTTCAGTCTCAAGATCTGGATTACAGGTGTGCCCTCCATTTCTGGATTGTAGTTCATTCCAGATGTAGTCAAGTTGACAACCAGAAATAGCCATTACAGCAGCTAATCAATAAATATTTTAATTATAACTGGATTGATTCTATGGTCTTTTTCCAGGGGTCACAAACTCCATAACATGTGTCAGGATGGCCTTTGGAAATGTCAAAGCCCATGATAGGCTCAGCCCCCCATAGCCACCCCCCCTGCCTCCTGCCTTAGGATGAGGAAATATGCTCTCAGCTATTGCTCCAGTGCCATGCCTGCCTGCCCTATGCCATGCTTCTCACCATGAATCACGGACTTAACCCTCTGAAACTGTAGCAAGTCCCCACTTAAATGCTTCCTTTTATAAGTTGCCTTGGTCATGGTGTCTCCTCACAGCAATACAACAGTAATTAAGATATGCTATGATCCAAGAAAACATGGCGGAAAAAAGCTTCCCCATATTCATTGGCTCGATCCTGTAGAGACAGTGAGGAGAGAGATGCTTATTGGAAACAGGACCGTGCTGGTCATTTCTGGCTCCCATCATCAGTCCTCCACAGTCAGCAACCACAGTAGGCTAGGTGACAGAAAGTAAAACCAGACCATTGGAAGAGACAATACAGAAGCTGCAGTGGACTCACCCCCCTCCGCAGTCCACTCAGCCGATCCCCACAATCAGAAACCCATACTTTCATGGCCGACAGCATGCAAAGAAGCCCTGTGTAGGAAGCAGGCCCATGTAAGCCTCAGGGTGTAGGTTTGGGGGTCAGGAAACATCTTAATTTGGCTTGAATCAAGAAAACATTTTTAGAGAAAGCAGGAATGAGACCTTGGAGTCTTCTTGTTCTCCCTAACTCTGAGGACTGCAGGAAGCCACAGAGCCCTACCTGAAGAGCCCAGAGCTGCTTCCATCAGGAGTGAGACATTTTCCACCTTTATGCACTGGTACAAATCAAGTTCAAGGTTTGGTGCTACTTCAGTTTAATTTGCTTAGTAATTTTAGTGTTTCCGGGTTTTTTCTACACCTATTATGTGAGTGGTACTCTCATGCTGTTCTGGGAGTTGGGAGGAGGTGTTGACAAGTGAACTCTTTTTTCTTATGTGACACACAAGGAAATATGATAAATACAACCTATGAACACCTATGAGGAGAAAAGTTTTATTTATTTCATAGCTTGGGTATTCAGATCCAAATTAAGTGTCCCATTGTTTTAGGTTTCAGTGAGGGTGGGAGGTCGTAATGTCGAGAACACATTAAAGAAAGGAATTCCAGAGGGTCTCACTATGAGCCCAAAAGCAAAGTGGGAGAGGGTGAAGGGCCACATATGTGTTTCCTTCTTTAGGCGGAGACTTGATAAAATACAAAAAGCAAACAGAATGTTATGACAGGCCTACTGAGAGGCCACCTCATGTAAAGGCAGCTGCTGCCAGGCCTGAACACCTGAGTTTGATCCTTTGGACCCACATAGTGGAAGGAGAAAACCGACTCTGACAAGTTGTCTTCTGACCATGCATGTGCCCCCTATAAATGAATGTAAAAAAAAGGTAAATTTATATTTAAAAAACCATGTTCCTAGTGTGGAGTTTCCTTTCGTTTGGACTTTGCTGATTGCATTCCTCTAGGGTGAGTGTGTGTGTGTGTGTGTGTGTGTGTGTGTGTGTGTGTGTGTGTGTGTTTGAAACAGTGTCATGTGACCCATGACAGTACCTGGCTTCGAACTAGTTATACAGCAGAGGACCACCTTGAACTCTTGATCCAGTAATAAGGATTACAGGAGTGTGCACAAATGGCTTCTTCTAGGATAATGTTCTTTTCTCCTGTTTTCTTTGCATTCTCTGTCAGTTAATATTTGGTTCTAGAAGCTCAGGTCAGACTTTGATCACACCATTATTTAAGGAAAATGTGGTGCAGTGGAGTGGAGCGTACAAGCCTTGGATATGTGCGTGGCTTCCATCTCTGATACAAGGGGGATTCTGCTCCCGGGCCATTGCACAACACAGGAAGACTGATATATAACACACTGGCATATAGCTTCTAAATTGCACATGTGTTACAGTTTGAGTGTGTAATGCCTCCCCCTTCCCACTCGTATATTAAGCACTTGGTCTCCAGTTGGTGGTGCTGTCGTGTGGTTGGGTATTGCCTGTAATTTTAAAATCATGCTGGCTCTTTTGCCTGGGACTGCAGAGCTTAGCTCCGAGATTGGCTGCTGCCAGCCTCAGATTTGCCTGTTCCTCCCAGCTTAGCTCTACCATGCTGCCAGCTACTGCCCTGGTTGCCGTCTTTTTCTGCCTACCTCTGCCCTGTGGATGGACACACTAGACAGCTTTATTATCTTAGAACTTGCCAGATAACACATTTGCTGGGCGCAGAATCTCCTGCCCTAACCGTATCAGCTAGCCTTTTCCAGCAATCTGCAGGTGGTGGGGGTCACTGTTTCCAGCCACCCAAGATCTTTCATGGTTGTTGCATGCTTTTGGTTCCAACATCTGGCAAAAAGACCCTTTCTCCTTCCTCGAATCTCTCCTCCTCCTAGGACCGACCTGGAAGTCCCAGCAATTGGCCTCTGCCTTTTTTATTGACCAAATCAAGCACCAATTAGGGAAATAACACCTCCCCCTACAGTTGGGGGAGGTTGTGAATCTCCTAGGAGATGGAGTCTACCTGGAAGAAGACATGTGTCAGTGTGAGACAGGTCTTGATGTTCTATACCCTGAGCCCTCTTCCTAGTCACTCTCTGCTTTCCTGTTCCACTAAGACGTGAGGAGGTGAGGAATCCCAGCCACACACTCTTGCTGCCAAGGAGGACCTGCCTCCCTGCCTTAGTCATCATGGTAGATCCCTTCAGCTGTGAGCTATCTGCTTCCTTCCTTGTTTTGTCTGATTTCATCAAGCGTTCTGTCACAGTATTGAGGAAAGTAACTAATCTAGCGGCTGATCCCCATCTTCTGTAGTCAGTGTTCCCTCATGGACATCAGTGAGGTCCATACACACATGCTCTCTTAGACCCCCTTACATGAATCCATCCTTACGCTTCTTTTCCAAACTTGACTGTGACCTATTTTTGCTCTTCCCTTGCCACCAAGAAACCAACCAAGCCATCCAACACAACCCATAAGCCTACATTTACTCTTCTCTTGGGTCGGCTTTTCTGCAGCAAGGTTGAGTAGATATAGAAGATGGAGGGGGGTGTTTTTCCTCTATTGCCTAGTCAACATAGAATGCTTCATCTGTGCCACCAAAATGTGTGCAGATGTTATCTTCCCAATACACTAGTCTAGTCGAGCAATTGCAGGTACACTGACTGTGTTAGATTCAGTTTAGCTCAGTCCTAATACCATCAACTTAGAGGTTAATTCAGATGCCCATAGGGCAAGTGCTCAGCCTCTTGGCTGTCCCTCACCTTGGGGAGCTAATCACAAGACTCCAATTGTTCTACATGTGTTTCTGATAGACTCTGTTGGGGTTCCACATCTTTCTTCTCCTCACATTCAATCAATTTGTTCACACTATCTCAGGAAAACACTTTATTCAGTAGCTTGTTGGTTTTTGTTGCTGTTTTATATAAAGGATATATGTTGTTTTAGACAACATCCTATTGCTGTGAAGAGACACCATGACCATGACAACTCTTATAAAAGGAAACTATTTAATTGGGGCTTTCTTATAGTTTCAGAGGTTTAGTCCATTATCATGGTGGCATGCATACAGACACTAGAGAAGTAGCTTAGTGTTCTACATCAGGGCCTGGCCACTCAAGTGCCTCAAGGGGCTTATACTTAGACCTCATGATAAATTGGTAAAGCAATTCCAACTTGGCCTGATATGCAAGAAGGTAGTAAAAAAAAAAAAATTGAACACCTTGGTTAAAAATCAAAATGGGCTGGAGCACCTACTACCTTGCAGAGGAACCAACTTTGATTCCCAGTACTTATGTCAGAAAAAGACACAAGAGGGTAGCTTATAACTGCCTGTCAACCCAGATGCAGGGGATAGTATGCCTCTTGCCTCTTTAGGCACCTATACTTATGTGCACATACCTCCCAGATGCAAAATTTAAAATAAAATTAATCTAAAAACAAAAGCATAGCATCTAGAGACGAGGAGAAAGCCCATGAAAGATTCAAGGTCCTGCTACATTGATGAAAGTTGTAAAGATGCAGAAGGATCAGAAGTTTAAGGTTATCCTGAGCTAAATAGCAATCTTGAGGCTATCCTGAGTGTTATGTGACAAAATTTTCCCTGGGGGGATGCACTACATGTCTGCTTACCCTAGAGAGAGATACCACAACAGACCAAAGAATGGATACCACCAAAGTTTAATGTGGTGAGCCAGTGAGTTTTACTGAGGAGTATGGGTGAGGGGGTTACTTACAAATACAGAAATTACTCCAAGACAGCTGCATTACAAAGGCCCACCCCAGCATGGGTGACAGCTCACAAAGCTGGAAAACTAGGAGCTCAACAGGTTGGAGAGTGTCCTTTCCAAGTGACTCTACAGAGTTTGACTGGTTTCTACTTCTGCCAGGTATGTGATATGATTTCAGAGTCTTTTTTTGCTGCTTAGCTCATCTGAGAGTCTTCTTGGCAGCTCAGCTTCTCTCAGTTTTTATTGCTTACTCTGGCAGGGAAGCTGGGTAGTGAATCTGGTCAATTTCAGGAACCTCCTAAAACTATGTTGAATTGTTTACCTTCTTGCTTAAGGAGCTTTCCTGCTGAATGGAATGTTTCAATCTTTGAGGAAATTTACACCCCACTGGGACACATAAGATTCTGTCTCAAAACAAAACAAAATGTAGGGAGAAGGATTTGACCATGTAGCTTGTGATAGAAGACTTACCTAGAAAACTCCAAGCTTTTGTCACTCTCTAGTACCAATAAATACATTTTAAAAAGTAAGAAAAAAGAAAAGAAAGAAAAAAGCAAAGAAGAGAAAGGTGAGAAGACCTGCCTGTGGCAAAGTGATAGTCTGTTACAACAACAATAAAGCCCTTACAGATGTTTAATTCAGCTGCAGCTCTTCCTTTGTTACAGTGTATTGGAGACAGAAATCAGATATAAAAACAGACTGGATTTTGAACCTGACAACAAAGATTAAAACTTCCTCCTAATATTAGACAAACATCGTTTTAAAATAATTCCTTCAAAGAGTTGGGAGATGGAAGGCTCAGTCAATAAAGTGCTTACCCCAATGAGGACCAGAGTTCAATCCCTAGTACTCATGTCAAAAAGTCAGGTGTTGGCTGCAGGTGCTTGTCATACCAGAGCAGAGAAAGTGGACTCTCTGGAGTGGATGGCCAATCTTGCTGAACTGGTGAACTCTAAATAAGTCTAAGACTCTGATCTTGGAAAATAGTGTGAGCAGAGCTTCCCTAGACGAAAAACTGAATGGCCACTGAGGAATGTGGAATGTGGAAGAAATTGTTCCCCAGGGAAGAACTCACCACACCAAATAGTTGGTGTCTTAGTTAGGGTTTCTATTCCTGTACAAACATCATGACCAAGATGCAAGTTGGGGAGGAAAGGGTTTATTTGGCTTACACTTCCACACTGCTGTTCATCACCAGAGGAAGTCAGGACTGGAACTCAAGCAGATCAGGAAGCAGGAGCTGAATGCAGAGGCCATGGGGGGATGTTTTTTATTGGCTTGTTTCTCCTGGCTTGCTCAGCTGGCTTTCTTATAGAACCCAAGACCACCAGCCCACAGATGGTACCACTCACAAGGGGCTCTCCCCCTTGATCACTAATTGAGAAAATGCCTTACAGCTGGATCTCATGGATGCATTTTCTCAACTGAAACTCCTTTCTCTGTGATAACTCCAGCTTGTGTCAAGTTGACACAAAACCAGCCAGTACAGTTGGCCATGATATTGTATACATCCAGGTGTACAATGGAAAATAGTGTATTTGTATATTTAGTAATGTACATATATGCATATAGATATACCTATACATGCATAGAGGTACATATGTAAGGAAAAAATATCAGCTCAGGGCCCCAAGACCAAGTTCTTAGCACAAAGAAAATTTATTTGCCCCAGAGGTACAGGTAGGCAGGGAATAAGTGACAAAGATAGGAGATAGAGGATGAGGGAGAAGGGGAAGGGAGCAAGGGGGAGCGGTAAGGGGTATTGTCCCCGGTGAGAGGTGGGCACAAAGGACTGCCTCTGGATAGAGAGGAGACAGACATGGGACATAGGAAAATGTACAAAGGGAGCTGCATGTTGGGATGAGGTGTTTAATTTTAATTAGGCGTGTTAACTACATATGCCGAAGGGGCTTTTGATTGCTGGACTTCAATACTTTGATAGCTGGACCTTGGTGGTCATCCTCAGGAGGAGGGATTGGCCAAATAAGACAATAGACCTTGGGGGCTGGCTTTGGGAATGTAATCTAATGGGTTTTTAGCAAGGCAGAGGTATGGGAGAAAAGGGTAAGGCCTGCCAGAGCCATGCTCGAGTGGGCTACTGTCCCTTCAACATATATATGTAACAACAACTAAAGAAAAAGAAGCCATGAATTTGAAAAAAAGCCAAGGGAGTCCATGACAGGGAGAGAAGAGGAAAAGGAGGGGGAGATAAGATATGATTATAGTTTCAAAAAGTAAAAATTAGGGCTGGAGAGTGCTCAGTTTAGAGCACTGACTGCTCTTCCAGAGGTCCTGACTTCAATTCCCAGCCAACTACATGGTGGCTCACAACCATCAGTAATGGGATCCTATTCTGGTGTGTTTGAAGACAGCTATACTCATAGGCATAAAATAAATAAATCTCTTTTTAAAGTAAAAATAATTATTAAAATATGTAATAGGTGTGAAATTCTCAAATGTTGCATGAAATATATTAAAAGACAAGGCACCCACGCTAGCGCTGGCCAATCTCCCCGCAGCCAGGGTCTCCATGGTCCCCAAGAGGCCATTCTCTTGTGCCCAGCCATCTGCCCCCTGTGGTTAGCTGTCACAAATCCCTGTGACCCGATCAAAACTCTAGAGGCTTATAATTTATCAGTCAGATTTCTATCAGTAAATTCTCAACCCACAAAACGCCCACACAATGAACTCAGAGTCAATCGATATTGATACAAGCTGCCCACCTAGATCAGACAAATTGTCCCATAATTACCCATCCCTTGTAAGATACTCATAGCTACCTGTGGCTGTTTAAAGCCACGCGGAATCTGGATCATCTTTCTCTCCTCCATCTTCCTTCCTTCCTGTGTGTCCCTATCTCTCCCATCTCTGAAACGCTCAGCCACCTTCTCTATTCACTGCCCAATCACAGGCTTTAGCCTTATCTTGTGCCTGCCCTCACCTGCATATAGACAGCAATCTACAGTCAAATGATTAAACAAATGAAAATATAACGTGAAGGAGCTCCGTGGTTGAGAGTATTGACTGCTCTTACAGAGGAACCTGGCTTGGTTTCCAGCACATAGACGGCTGCTCACAACCATCTGCTAACTCCAGTTCTAGGGATGTTCTGACTTCTTCTGGTACCAGGCACATATGTGGTACACAGACATACATGCCAGCAGAACATTCATACACATAAAATAGAAATTAAAAACAGTAACATGGTGAACAATTGAAGAAGAGACCCAGTGTCGACCTCCACATGCAGGAACAGACACATATGTACACACACACACACACACACACACACACACACACACACAAACCCATAAATATACAAATAAATTAATTAAAATGAATTATTTTTGCAGGGTACATATGTAGACGTCAGAGGACTAAATTAAAACCTTTTTTTTTCCAACACTGCTTCAAGATGGACACATGTCTATAACCCCAACACTAAGGAGGTTAAAGCAGTTTGAGTTTGGAGCCAGTGTGTGCAGTGTTTACACAGCAAGATTCTGTCTTTTAAAAATGGCTTTTATTATGATTTGAATGCGGAGTGGCTTTCACTGGTGATTAGAGCCTAGATCCCCACAGGGTGGCCTTGTTTTAAAGGTTCTGGGGATTTTAGGTTGCCGAGGCTAGTTTGGGATGTCAAGCGCTGAGGCTGGTCCTTGCTATGTCGTTCCCTGGCACCTTTCAATCTCAGTTTTCTATGTTCTTGGTCAACACTATAAACTGCTCTTGAGAATGCTCCCACCCATGTGGATTGCTTCTTCTGAAACTGCAAGAGAAAATGGAGTAAATTCCGATCCATCTTTCTTCTTGTTATTTCAGGCTTTAGACCACCGCAACAAGACAGGTAGCTGATACAGTTTCCCCTTAGCCTGTTATGCCATTTTCTTGGCAGGCTGAGGTAGGAGATAGTAGGTTCAAGGCAGTATGGGAGTCGTGAGTTCAAAGGCAGCCTGAGGAACTCAAATCGAAGAGTAAAAAGAGCTGGGGTTTAGGTCAATGGAACAGTAGGTGGGGGTTTGAAAATGGCCCCCGTAGGTCCATAGGGAGTTGCACTATCAGGAGATGTGGCCTTGTTGGAGTAGGAGTGGCCTTGCTGAAGAAGCGTGTCACTGGGGGTTTGGCTTTGAGGTTTCAGAAGCTCAAGCCAGGCCCAGTGGCTCACTGTTTCTTCCTGCTGCCTTCGGGTCCAGATGTAGAACTCCTGGCTCCTTCTCTAGCATCATCCACGTCTGCTTGCGTGCTGCCATGCTTCCACCATGATGATGGACTGAACCTCCGAACTGTAAGCCAGTCCCAATGAAATGTTTTCCTTCATAAGACCTGCTGTGGTCATGGTGTCTCTTCACAGTTATAAAACACTGACTAAGACATAGTGTTTACCTTGCTGAAGGCCCTAGGTTCAATTCCCAGTACTACACCACACCTCAGGACAGAGGCCACAGCCCTTCTACTGTTGGGGATTCTGCCACAGACACTTCTCCATCATCCCTTTTTGAAAATTGCCTCACTGAACAAAGACAGCTCATGAGGGTCTCTTTCCTGGGGCCAGCAAGCATCCTGGGCATGGCCATCTTCTTCCCACTTCTCTCCATGTGCACCCCACTCCTGGTACAATCAGTTACATTTTTCCATGTTCGTTCCACACACTCAAGACGCTCTCTGAGCACATCCCCTGGGCTGAACCTCTACTCAGACCTTTGTGGGGTTTCCCCCTCAAATGTGATGAAAGAAGAGGCTCCCAGAAGAGAGAAGGAAAAGCCCAGAGGGGTGAGAATGATAAAATTGTGTGTGAGTGTGCGCGCGCGCGAGTGCTCTCATGTAAGTACATGCAAGTGATAGCCCACACACAGAAGTCAGAGGGGAATTCGAAGGCATTTGCTATCTCCTGCTGCTATGTGGATCCCTGGGATAGAACTCAAGTCATCAGGTTTGTAGGCAAGCACCTCGTCCACCGAGCCATCGCACTGGCCCATGTATATGTTGGGTTGTTTTTTTCCTTTTTAAAAAATGTATGCGTATTTATTTATTCTACGTGTATGTATTTTCAGAACTTTCAAATGTAAATAATTCATTGCAAAATGCAAGTAAGCAAACAGGGGGGATAAAGTCATTTTTAAGAAGGAAGTGAGGCCCCAAGGGCAGAGAGCTCAACTCTGCTCTTAACCTGTTCTTCCCACCCCTTCAATCAAGAGTGCCCCCCACCCCCACCCCAGCAGCCAGGTCCCAGGGTTGCTGAAGGCAGAGGAAGTGAGGCTGGGGAGCTCAGAGGGAGCTCAACGCTGGATTTCTGGCCAAACAGATCCTCCCATTCTTTTCTTCCAGCCCCAAATCCCACAAGTACTCACTTCTCAGCCCCCACTTTTAACCTGCCAAATGCCGCTAAATCTGCAAATTAAACCTCTTATTGCAGAATTCCTTTTGATGTTTCAAAAAAAGTGGGGATTTTTAAAACGTGATTATTCATACACTAAGATTTTAATTGTACTGCTTTCTCCCTTGCTCGCCTCTTTTTTTTTTTTTTTTTTTTTTTCAGGACAAGGTGATTCCCCTTTGCAGGGCTTGCCTGGGCAGCGCTGGCCCTGGCTACAGGAAGCCTGCAGGAGTCCTGCCTTCACAGATGTATATGCTCCATCCCCAGGAGGAGGCAAGTGGTCTGGACAGAAGCTGGAGGCCTGTAGCTCCCCCAGCAACGTATGACAACTGAGTACACAGCTTGGAGGGAACTGTGTTGTCAGAGGTCTTTGATCTGAAACTCTGGGCCAGCCCAATGCCCACTCTGCCAGTCCATGCCTCCCTACTCTAGGGCACACCAAGATGAGTCTTCTTGGTTTTTAAATTGTGATAAGATATACATACTATAAAATGTGGGGTTGGGGATATGGCTTAGTTGATGGAGTACATCTCAGCCACTGTTCTATTGCTGTGAAGAGCATGATCACAGCAACCCTTACAAAGGAAAATATCTAATTGGGTGCTTGCTTATAGCTTCAGAGGCTCAGTCCATTATCATATTGGGGAGCAAGGCTGCAGACAAGGTGCTGGAGAAGTAGTTGAGAGCTACATCCTGATCTACAGGCAGAGAGAGACTTCTGAAACCCCAAAGCCCACTCCCGGTGACACACTTCCTCCAACAAGGTCACACCTCCTGATCCTTCTAATCCTTCCCCTGGTGACTAAGCATTCAAATATTAATTTATGGAAGGCCATTCTTCTTCACATGACCAGAGTGATTACTTGGATATAGGAGGTCCTGGGTTCCATCCCAGCACTGCATAAAATGGGGCAAGGTGGAACATGTCTGTAACCCTCACAAACCTGATTGTTAAATAAATAAATGTACTTTCTGTTATTGTTTGAGTCAAGGTCACACTGTACAGTTCTGCTGGCCTGCATCTCTATTCAAATTCATCATTCTCCTGACTCTATTACTCAAGTGCTAAGACTACAGTCATATGCTACCATACCCAGATAAAATATACTTTCCTATTTTTTTAAAGACACCATTTTATGTAGTCCAGGCTATCCTCAACTCCCTATGTAGCTGAGAGTGACCTTGAACTCTTGATCCCCCTGCCTCCACATCCTAAGTGCAAGGATTATAGGCTTATGCCATCATGACTGATTTTTGTGGTGCTTGCTAGGGATTGAACCAGGAAGGGAAACAGAGAGGCATGGGGTTTTACCCCACCATTTCATAGACGAATGTACTACAATTTTGAGAGGTCATGGGGCGTGTGGGAGAGTGCCCAGAGAGATGGAGATAGAAAAGAAATGGGAATGAAACTTCTTGACTACCAGAACATGTCCACCATAGGTCCCATCTCTAGCCTCAGAATAGGCCTCTATTTCTAGAGATTTCAGCCAATGTCCAGACAGATGACAGCATAGACCAAAGAGCCACAGAATGGCAAGCAAGCTTTTGCTCTTGATTTCTTTTTTAAAAAGGTCTGTTTATTTTATGCATGTGTATGCATGCCTGAGTGTATGTATATGTATATATGGGGTGTGTGTGTGTGTGTGTGTGTGTGCACGCGCAGGTGCCCGAGGAGGTCAGAAGAGGGCATCGGGTCCTCTGGAACTGGAGCTACAGGTGGTTGTGAGCCACCTAAGGTAGGTGCTGGGGACCAAATCTGGGCGCCCTGCAACAGCAGCAAATGCTCTTAACTGCTGAGCCCCAGCCCCAGCCCAGCAAGCTTTCTTTATCTTAGGAAAACAATAAGAGTTTGTTTTAAATTTTTTATTATTACATTTATTTATTTGTGCCAGACAGGGGTATGGGTGTACATGTGTGTAGTTATGAATGTATCATACAGGAGCTGTAGCACACATGAGGAAGTCAGAGGACAACTTTGGAGAGTTGATTTCTTCCATTTCCTCCCACCTGTGGATCTTGGGACTTGAACTCAGGTCATCAGTCTTGACAGTGTGTACCTTTACCTGCTGAGCCATCTTGCCAACCTCCAAAAATAAGGTTTTTAAGAAACAAGTTCAAGAGATGTACAGTACAGTTCGGGGACCATGACTAAGAACCGTGCTGGCAGAACTTGAAAACTATCAAGAGCAGCCACTTAAACCATGGATTACCAATCTGGAAAGGTGAGACCAGGAGAGCAGATTCCTGATGCCAAGAGGACTGCAGTCCTTTTTAGAGATGACAAGGAGCAACCTGAGCATCAGAGGCACTGGCCTGTCTCCCGTGCAGCCTGTGAAACTGGATCTGCTCCTAGGGCCCTTGGACGTTGAGTTTTATAGTAAGTCTGCAAGTTTGGCATGCTTACCCAGTTACTCCATCCCTTTTATTCATCAAGCTGAGGCCCACATAAGACCCTACCCCAATATGGTCACTTGCCACATGTCCTCGTTTGCTTCCTATTGCTATGGCCAAAAGCAACCTGGGGAGGAAACGGTTTGTTTTACCTTCCACAGCTAATCACCAAGGGAAACTGAGGCAGGAGTGAAAGCAAAGGCCATGGAGGAACACCCATCAGCAGCTTGCTCTCCAGTCTGTTCAGCTTGCTTCCTCATATGAACCAGGACCAGCTGCCAAGGGGAGGCCCCTTTCACATCAATCATTAACCAAGAAAAGGCCCCCAGACGTACCCATAGGCCCGTCTGATGGGGCGATCCCTTGGCGGAGGTTGCCTCTTCCCAGGGGACTCTCATGTCATTCTGGGTCTTTGCCTTTGTACTATCCTGTCCTCTAAACTGCCTTGAAAGTGGTCGTTCTGGTGTTTGAAGCACAGCTCTTCGGTCTCTCCATCCCATCGTTTAACCCCTGCTGCACCCGTTTCAGCTCTGTGGTCGGCTATGCTTGGCCCATGGGGCGTGGCACTGTTAAGAGGTGTGGCTTTATTGAAGAAGGTATAGCCTTGTTAGAGGAAGTGTGACACTGTGGAGGCGGGGCTTTGAGGTCTCAAATATATGCTCAAGCTGACCAGTGTGCTCCAGACCCCAAAGGACTAACCTAAGCTTCTTAGAATGACCAAAATGTCTGTCTTTTCTGATATGACCCCTGCTCTTTTAGATCTCTCTCTCTCTCTCATGCATGATGAGGGGGCATCTTTACCCACTTAGCTATCTCATCAATACTCCCACCTCACCTTCCTCTTCAAATGTAACTAACCTGGCTTTAAGTATGATGAGTCTTGTTATCTCCTTTCACAAGGATTCTAGAAATGCCCCCCTCCCTGCCGCAGTACTGCTCAGCTCAGGGAACAAATGGTGTCATGCCCTCTCTGCTCCACCTCCTCACAGGGACAAGGCATTTACATCTGCTCCACGTTTCTCCATCTTGCACCTATGGTATGAGGCAGAGCCCAGGTGAGCTTTCTCTGATAGCGAAAGGGCCAGAACCAGGTGACGATGGAGTCAGACAACCTGCACTGATCTGAATCTAGAGTGGTAGGTTCTTCAGCTTTTCCCGGGGCTGTGCACACCAATATTCTCTCATTTGCCCAGATTTGGAAGCTGGTGACTGGATACCTCCAGGGAAGTCCCCACACTGCCATGACTGTTCCCTCAAAGAATCCATGCCCAGGCTCCTTCCCCAGGACCAAGTCTGTTCTGACTGACTGAGGGTCTTACCAGGAGAAGTGGCTGTGCAAGGTGGATCTCATTTGCCCCACCCTGATGGTCTGTGTACCAAGGCTAAGGCAGAGGTCCCGTCTGAGCCTCAATTTGCTCACCTATAGAAGCAAGGACTGAGAGAGAGAGTTTTCAAAAGGGAATCCAGGAATCCAGGACTTGCTGACCAACCAGCTGCAGGCCAATGAAATATCATGTCAGGAAAAAAAAAAAAAGATAGCACCTGAGGAACAACACAGACACACACACACACACACACACACACAGACACACACACACACACACACACATGCACACACACTTCTACAGCAGCAATGTATTTCATGTGTGTAAGTTTGTACACTATTTTTCAAATAAATTTCTAGATCCATCTAAATGACTTAAAAATCAAGTCACCGCATAATTTCAGTGTCTGCGTTTGTATATAAATCCATAACCACCAGTCATAAGCCCTGTCACACAGGAGGCTGAGGCTGCTGGGGTAAGTTGACTCTAAGAGAAGGGTAAGTGACCTCCCAGCTGCTGTGACTGGGGTGTTCCTGCAGCATAAATGGGAGCAAAGCATGTCAACAGACATCTACAATGATCACGTGCCAGAGGACACTGCCGGACTCCCCTCGCACCACAGTCTTGGCATCAGCACGTGTGTGTTACACAGTAACAAGGTTATTTTGACTTTCTTGATTCTGTGTTTATGTCTGCTTTTCTTAGTTGAAGCGGTATAGAAATGTGTCAGTAAGAAGTTTTACATTTATGACATTTAAGTTTTATCACAAAACTAAAAACTATTTAAGGCACTATTGAGGGGCTGAGGAGACCACTCAATGTGTAAGAGCTCTTACTGCCCAAGCACAAAGACCTGAGCTGGAGTCCCCCAGCATCCACAAAAGAAGCTCCATGTATGTGAACACCTGAAACCCCAGCTCTGTGGTAGTGGAGACGGGATGGTTGTGACTTGCTGCCTGCCAACCTCCAGGCTCAGGACGGGGGCTGCAAGGGAATAAGGTGGAGAGTCACATGACCGGACACCTGACTCCTCCCTGGCCTTTGCGCAGACTTGGGCTGGCTTACTGGGCCTCCCTGCCTCCAGCCACTACTGCTCTCTCAGAAATCACAGACACACATGGGAAGCATATGTGAGCTTTTAAAAGGAGAGAGGCACCAGTAGTAAGTTAAGATGCAATACATTTTTTTAAAAAATTTTAAAGTTATTTTTGACGGAATCCAGGACTTGCTGACTCACTAGCTTTGCTGCTTAAAAAGCTCCAGGACAATGAAAGAGCCTGTCTAAAAAATTAAAATAAAATAAAGGGCAGCATCTGCTGAACAACACCTGAGGTCGCCCTCTGGGCCAAGCCTGAGGTGTGACTCAGTAGTAGAGCACCTGCCTAGCATGTGCAAGGTCCTAGGTGCAATCCTCCACCCCTTCAGGGCCCCTAGTCGTCAGAAAACAAAGTCAGACAGGTGGTTTGCCCGTGAGTGATGGCAGGAGTGTTTGGATTGGCCAGGCCCACCTACTTTAGAGAGAGGACTTTGGGTGTGTTCTGCTGCCCTCTGCTGGCTGTGAGAATTATTGCCAGTTCTTTCCAGTGGGTTTGGAGGGCTTATTTTCCCCTAGGGAGCCAGAAACAGCTCAACCTTTGCTTGCAGGGTTGCTTACACGAAGCTGGGTCTGAACCAGTGATACTTAAACTGAATCTGTTTTACAAGCAACATGATCGCTGATGAGGAGTGAGCCTTGGATGAGAGCCGATAAGAGATGAGGGAGAGGTGACCCTCAATAGGTGTCCCTAGCAGCCAAGCTAAGGAGGGGCTCCTTGCAGTGTTACCCTGATCTGGAGGACCCAAGCTCTGCTTTAATTCTTGACACTGCACCTGTTACAGGGCCTCGGCCTTGCTTAATTACCGTCCAGTGTCCATTTAGAAGGCAGGTGGCCAATTCTTTAATTGCAAACAGTCTTCGTTCTGTCTGTAGCAGTAACCCCAGTCTGGTGCCCAAACTGGATTTTGTTTTGTTTTCTTTGTTTGTGTTTTTGATACAGGGTTTCTTTGTGTAGCCATCACTGTCCTGGAACTGGCTCTGTAGACAAGGCTGGCCTCAAAATCGGAGATCCACAGGCCTGTCTCCCGAGTGCTGGGATTAAAAGGCAGTGTGCCCACTAGTGATCTGGCTGGATTTTTGATTTATAACAAATGACTGCAATGTCCAAGTCATTGAGGAGGAGACGGTAGGATGGAACCCAGGAGGCTCTCCTTGGTTCAGCTTTCTATAAGACCAGCTCGGCCTTCTCACACTGCTAGTCTCTCCTGTACAACAGTCTCCGCTCTGCAGCTCCTCCTACCAGACTGGCTCCAGTCACACATTCTCGGAGAAGGCCACATGTGGGGCTAGGTCCTAGCCTTATATTCTACGTATTCTATAGTGGGCTTTGAAGGAAGCGTAGAGTGGAGAGCATGCTCCAGAGCCAGTCACTGCAGCAGCTGGCTGTAATAGGGTAGGGAGGCTGCTATAAAAGTAATTTGGGGAGGGGTCTTCTTGTGCCTCGTCAGCTCCCAAATAACTGCAGGGTATTTCTACATCAGCTCTAGCCCATTTTAGCACCCAAATAAAAGACACAAAGCTCTGGTATTTGTATTAACAAGCGGCAAGCCTAAGCTGGGCAGGTTCTGAGCTATTCTAACCCTCTAGGCTGCCTATCTCCTGGCTCCATGGTCTGAGTCTTGCCTTGGCTTGTTCTGGTCCATGTGTGTCCTCATGGAGACCTCATGGTGAATCTTCCCAGTCAATCCACATGGTCTTTCTCCCTCTTCTCTCCCTCTCTACTCTAGTTTCCCAGGGACCTCCCCCCTTCACTGGGATGGGAAGTCTTGCCCTAGTCTCTTCTGCGCAACTAATTGGCTGATCAGCTCTTTGTTAAACCAACCAGAAGGCGGTAGAGAAGGTGTTTACAAAACACCGAGACAGGTGACGCTTCATAAAAACAACGATACCAAAGTCCAGATAGGACTACTTACTCTGCTGGTACAGAAGGTGACATTTGACTAATACAAAGACCATCTTTACACAGTGCACACAGAAATTATCCCAACAGGCTGCTAGGGCGTCTTCCCTGGAGAATATTACTGACAGCCTTGGGCAGCTCCTGGAGCTTGATTTACCCAGCTTTTATGCAGCCACGTCAGTTGGCTAATGGGATGTAGCTCTGTTGGTAGATTTGATAGAATGCTCGTCTGGCTTGAATAAAGCCCACTTGATTTCCAGGAGTGCATAAGCCTGGCTGCAGTCCTTAAGAGAGATGGTGGCAAAAGATTTAAAAGCTTGAGATCATCCTTGGCCATATATCAAGTTCAAGGCCATCCTGAGCTACATGAGAGCGTGTGAACACACACACACACACACACACACACACATACACACACACACACTTCCAGCCAAATCTTTTTCCTGATTCTCCCTAGGTACCCAGCACAGCCTAGGGTGTAGTAGGAAGTCATGCCTCTGTCTTTGAGCTTTGGCTGAGCCTCAGGTACCTGGAGGACTGATGGGCGGAGCGCAAAAGACAGATCTGGAAAGGAGGAGGAAGATAATTCTTGGGTAGGAGCAACTATCTCTAGGCATGGGATTGGCTCTGTCCTCTTTCCAGGAGGTAGGTTGTGCCACCCTCCCTAGGTTGCTCATTCCATATTTATTTTAGCTGGGAAAATCAACAAAGGTTCCCAAGGCCTCATTCATCTTTTCCTTAAACCAACAGCTAGCCTTTCTGGTGGAGACTTGCCTGCCTGCAGCTGAAAAATCTCACAGAACCACTGTCACCCCTTCTAATAGCAGTGCCCATTTCACTAAGCACACGCCCACTCACTCCCAGCCATTCCCACCATGAGACCAGCTCCTCTGGGAGCCTGAACCAGGACAAAGGACTCTGCTCTATGACCCTTCTCAGAGCAGCTGTCCATCCCTAATGATGCGTCATCCCCTCCCACCCTCAGGCACCAGGTTCTCCTCCTCTGATCCTCAGGCCACCACACCCCCTGGTCTGAAGGAGACTGGAGGTTTTCAGACCCAAAGGGCCTCCTCACATCCCCCCCCAAGCTTCATTTATTCATCTCTAAAATGAGTTTCCTGGTCTGTTGAGACAGGGTAAAGGCACTTGCTACCAAGCCCAGTTACCATAGTGCATGCCGTGGAGAGACAGCATGAGCACATCAAGCAAGCATTAATTGGGGCTGGCTTAGAGTTTCAGAGGTTTAGTCCACTGTCATCATGCAGGCCAACATGGTGCTGGAAAGGCAGCTGAGAACAAAACAAAATTAAAATGTATACATAGGTCTCAAGCAGTATGGTGGCCCCTGAGCGTCCAGTCTGCCACACTCAATAGGTAAGTGGCCCCTAGTGGTTCCATGGGTCTGATACTGTGGATGGTAGTATTCCAGGAACTGTGATGTGCTATTGCCTGTAAGGGGTCACTGTCATTCCTTTAGCATGGTCCTGCCATCCCCCCCCCCCCCCCCGGTAGGTCAAGCATCCCTACTCTTCCCTACTGAATGCTGGCTCTCAATGGCTATTTTTCTAGTAGTGAGTTCTCTCCAGCCTCTCCCTCAGGACTAGAGAGATGTGGATCTGGCATGTTCTGATGAGACACACCAATCAGACTGGTCCTGGTCGGCCAGCATTCTCAGACCTTCGAGTGGTGAAGCTCCTGAGGCTCAGGTAGATGAGGTCAGAGCAGCCGTAGGGTGGAGCAGCAGCATCCTCTAGTGCCAAAAATAATTTCCTCTACTCACTTCTACCTCTGTCTTTCTAGAGGGAAGTTCACTATCCGAGGCATGGGGGTTGCTACTGCTATTTGTGGGCCTGCATTTGCCTGAAATCTCTCCTGCCGCCAATAAGATCTGAACTCAGTAACGTAAATAACGAAAAGCTAGCCGGCTTGGTTGATACAATGATGCCACCATGACTTTGTCCCACACAACCTTCAATTTAGCGATTGACTTCTATCCACACCACCAGAACAGGCTTCCTTGCTCCCCTGCCTGTTCTGCTGAGCCAACCTGATGCAGCAGACGGATGTGGCCCATACCTCAGCATCACCTCTCAGAGGCCAGTTGGCGTGTGTTCAGTCTACAGCTCTGATCTGCCCAAGAGCCATTCAGAGCCCCCATCCAACTAACAGAGGAACGTTTCCCAGTGCTTCAGCAGGTTGAAAGCAACTGTCAAGAGGACCAAGGCTCTGAATTTGGTTTGGTGGTTAATATACAGAGAACCAGAGATGTAGGTGAGCAGCCTCCTGTCACAGGTCTGTGATTCTGACCCCTTTGAGCTGAAGTTGACCCCATGTCCAAAAGGTTCACCATGTGAAGCCTCTGAAACTTGCATATTAAGCAATGATATTGTTGAATATTACAACACCGGCCCCTCTACCCCAGTTCACTCTACCCCTCATAGAATAAAGGCAAGCGAGCAGATTCCCCAGAAAGGACTGCAGTAGCTTTTCCCAGGAGCAGGGACACATCTCCTTGGGATAAGAATACACAATTTGAGCTTGGGCCACAGGGCTCCACAGCTGATCAGCGCCGGGATCGCAAGAGCCAGGAGTGGGCCAAGGACACGCCCCACAGCTCACCAGGCACGCAGAAAAGCCCCTAGTGGGGGCAACGCATCCGCAGAGCTCACTGACTCCGCCCGCTTTCCGCGGCCCACAGAGAC
>CM052700.1:69869058-69883433 GCA_028551405.1 Uromys caudimaculatus | reverse complement strand
TCCAAGTTTCACTTAACAGTAACCGCTGGACTGAGAGTGAGGTACCAGATGGAGGAGTTGGAGAAAAGTCTGAAGGAGCAGAGGGAATTGGCAGCCCCATGGAGGGAGCAAGAGCGTCAATGGGCCCGACCCTCCCCCTGGTCGTCCTCTAGTTCAGACCACTAACCAAAGAATACACATCTGTGGACCCATGATCTGGGCTACATATGAGGCAGAAGAATCACCTCGATGGCCACCAGGGAGAAAGGAGAGGACTTTGGGCCTGAGGGTGCTAGTGGCCCCAGTAAAAGGGAATGGGTGGGTGGGTAGGTGGGAGGAGGAATTCCCTCACAGAGGCGGGGAGGGGGAAGGGACACGGGGTTTCCAAAGAAAAGGGGAATCATCGGAAATGTAAATAAAGTATCAAAAATAAAGAAAAAAAAAAAAAAAAAGAATACACAATTTTTAAAGACACAAATTTACCATGTAGATCTGGCTGCCTGGAACTTTCTATACAGACAAGGCTGGACTAGAACTCACAGAAGCCTGCCTGTCTCCTCCTCCTGAATGCTGGAACTAAAGGCATGCGCTACCACATCCAGCTGGAACAAGAAACTTTTAAAAAGAGGGTTTTTATTATTTTAAATTACATATATGTGTATGAGTGCATTGCCTACAGAGGTCAAAGGTGTCAAAAAACCTACAGCTGAAGTTATAGATGGTCGGAAGCCACCCTGACATGGGCACTAAACTTGGGTCCCCTGGAAGAGCAGCAAGAGTTCTTAACTACTGAGCAATCTTGTCCCAGCCAGCACTGGGACAAGAGTCTTCAAACCTGTTCCAGCCTGGTTATTCTGAGGGGTTCACTACACAACCTTGGCACCGCTGGGACAGACCCTCAATTGTGTCCCTCAGCATCTGTGTCCAGTCGGCTCCTCTCCGCATTGGGATACAGCGTGTCTCCTTGTGCTCCAGGGCCAGGATCTCTGCAGGAGTCTCTGGAGTCAGCCCAGCCGCCTGGACTGCTTTTGGGAATTTGACTGCTGAGGCAGGGGCCAGGCAACACCGGGGGATGCTATTGGGGATGGGGCAGGACAGGAGAGAACAGGCACAAGGATGGGAAAGGAGAAGACAGAGGAAGGAGGACCAGGGGAAAGGTTAGGAGAAGGGTAGGGCAGAGAGAGAGAGAGAGAGAGAGAGAGAGAGAGAGAGAGAGAGAGAGAGAGAGAGAGAAAGAGAAAGACATGATTAATACCTTGAACTAACCTATATAATAAGCCTCTTCTAAGCACAGCTTTAGTTCTTGGGTACAGAACCCATCGTGCCTACTGATGTCACTATCCTTAGTCTTGCATGCCCTGCTTGTAGAAGAGGCTTGACCCCAGTGCCCCAGATTGCACTGCTGGTACCTGGACTGCCCACTGTCAGTCTGCTGGTAATGGTAGTTCACCGCCGTGGCTGAGTGGGGGCACAGTAGGTACTGGTTCTCCTCCCAGCAGCGGGCCATGGTCTGGGTGATGGTCTCATCAGATACCGACTCAGATGTCACTGCCTCTAAAAGCTTAAAGGTCATAGGAGAGGGGAGGATGTTGGGATTGATGAATCACAGAAAGAGGGCTAGACCTGTGCTACATACACAGCCACACCCACACCAGGAACTCCGTAAAATCAATGTATGAGTTTGAGCCAATTACAGTTTTGAGCCTACCTAGCAGAAGGATTTGTAGAAGTTTTGGGTACATCTCGATGTATTTAGCAGATGAAGTGAATTAGCACACAGTCTTGTTCTACAGCCTGATACAAGTCATGGGTGTCTGAACATTTATGGCGTGAAAACTACCTTGTCAGTTCCTACCGTGCTTAGGAGCACCACCCCTGGGAAACCTAGTACTCACAGACAGAGGAAGACTCCCTTCTCAGGGCTCCCTGAGTGTGGGTGGTATGCTAGATCATTCTCTGAAGACGTTCTGCATGCTTACAGCATAGCAAATATCCTGCATGTACTTAATGGCATCAGAGACCACATGGTCCATCGACTGTTTATACAGCTACTTCCTGGTTAGGCTCGGAGATAGCAGCCAACACTTCTTGCCTCCTCTTCCTCCCCTCCCCTCATTCCTCCTTTTCCCAGTTCTAAGGATGGAATGCAGGCCCAATGCATATTAAGCATGTGCTCTACCATCTTGATGCATCACTCGGTGTGATGGCTGCATTTTCTCTTTGTATTTCCAGCGCCTAACATAGTTCTTGAACTGCAGCAGATAGATAATATGAGGGGAGGGATGAATGGATGAATGAATTAATGGATGAATTAATGAATGCCCTTCCAGCAAATGCAGTATCCTTAGAGTAGAGTGAGGGAGAAAATGAAGAAACGGGAGATATGGTGTCCAGTTTTTTGGGGGGTTTTTTGGTGTCCAGTTTTAATGGAGGGCCTCATTTACATAAGGAGAAGGAATATTGATGTCTGCACAAACTGTGGGCCAAACAAACTAATGTTTGGCTTTATCAAAAGTAGCAGAAGGCTGACGAGATGGCTCAGCTATTCAGAGCACTAGCTGCTCTTGTAAAGGACCCAGGTTTGGTTTTCAGCACCAACAAGGTGGTAACCATGGGTAACTCCCATTTCCAGGGAGATCTGATGCCATCTCCTGGACTATAGAGGCACTGCATGCATTTGGTACACATACATAAACAAGGAAACACTCATACACATTAAATAAAAATAATGAAAAGTTTTTATCTTTTTAAAGAAGTATAAATTCTAAAAGAGAGAAGTCCCATTTTGGTCTTCAAGGAAATAGCTCAGTCCAGATAACTGTGTCTGGTTTTGAGAAGGACCCCTCAGGAGGGACACTAACCATGGCCAATTATGTCATATAAAGGACTAAGTTAAAGGAATTGGGTAGGCCAAGGTGGTAAATAAGGATTCTCTTCAAGTGGAAGACACTGAGATAAAATCAGACTGTGAAAGCAAGAAGGAGTATATTCATTCTTTCTATCTATCTATCTATCTATCTATCTATCTATCTATCTATCTATCTATCCATCCATCCATCCATCCATCCATCCATCCATCCATCCACCCACCCACCCACCCAGCCAGCCAGCTGAGTGCTCTATCTGCATGTATGTCTGCAGGCCAGAAGAGGGCACCAGATCTCATTGTAGAAGATCATGAGCCACCATGTGGTTGCTGGAAATAGAACTCAGGACCTCTGGAAGATCAGCCAGTGCTCTTAACTACTAAGTCATTTCTCCAACCCCCACCCCCTGCCCTTGAAGCAAGCTTTAATTAAATACTGGCCAGGAAGATGGACTCCGGCCAGGTCCACCCCTGGGTTCCCAGCAAATGGCCACTAGGCTGCATTCAAATAAAAGCAATGCTTTCTAACTAGTTTCCTAAAATAAATAAAACTTATTTATTAACTAAATAAAGTTTCTCCTTCTCTAAAAGAGGCAGAGACAAGGACAAAGGGAGGAGATAAAGGTCAGCAGAGGCTACGGTTTCTGTCTGTACTGGAAGGGCAGAATGGTTTTGTTCTTGTACTGATATTGCTCTTATTGGAAATTAACAGCAGTAATAAATAAACAGAAATAGTAGCTGTATGGAACCGTACATTTCCAGCAGTATGTAGAGTGCCTGCATTTATCTTTGACCCAAATTTCACAGCAACCTTATGAGACAGGGGTTCTTACTATCCTTCCTCTACAGATGAGGAAACGGAGGCGCGGCATTTATAAAACCAGCTTAGCCTTTCACAACCGACTCCCCTCATTCAATCCGTGTTAACCGTGAACGTTCCTGGCTCACAGACGAAGGTGTCTCCTTCCCTTTCTCAGGTTTCCAAACCCCAAGTCTGACCTGTGGCTGTACCCTTTCCTTCCTCCATGGGATGCCGTCGGAGGCACAAAAAGAGGTCTTCCGTGCTCACAGGTAAGCACCAGGGGAACTGGAACGTTAAGCACACAGTGTTGTTTGATGCAACAATTGCCATCTACCTAGAAGGCTGGATGTAGACTTGTAGACTTGGCTACTAGCCTGATGCCCCTTGCTCTGTGTGGCAGAGACTTTTCCGGCACTGGCCCCTCCCCCAGACCTTTATCATGCAACCTAAAGAAACTTTACAATGAGTTTTGATGTAATTAGGTCTGATCTGTATGTAGCTTACTTTGTTTCTCATGGAGATTTATGTATGCTTTGTTGTGCACACAGGACTGAGTTAGTCATCACAAGAATAACGTTTACCACCTTGTACTGTGCTTAAATATGCTTAAAATAAACCACTAGAGGTCAGATTCTAGAAGTTTTAACCAATTCTGCCTACTGAGTCCTGTTGAACAAAACTGCCTTCTTGCTTCTCTCAGAGGTCACTCTGCTGGCTGTGGAGATTACAGAGACCCCACACCCACACCCACACCCACACCCACACCCACACCCACCCAGACCTCCTTAGGGTGTGGTCAATGACCAACCTTGCTATGTAGGTCCTTGGGTAGGTGCAGACTTTGGGTTCTTTCAAACTGCTCCATGAGGGCCCTTGTTGTCTGGCTGTCAGAGCCAGAGAGCAGCCAGAAGATCCTCTCCATGTTGTAGGGCACCTGAATGGAGAGGCAGAATCCTAGGCACCCTAATTCCAACCCTTATCCAGTCCTGCCCCACCAACAGTCGGCCAGATCTATTCTCCTGGAGTCCTACCTGAATGTCCATAGCAGATGCCAGGGTTGTTCTGACAACCTCACATAGCGAGAAGTCTCCCTTCTGGACAGTTCTGTGAATGATGTCATTGCGGTTCACTGCCACAACCAGATGGATTGGCAGGCCCATCTTCTGAGCAATGCACCCAGCTTGGGAACACAGGAAGACAAGAGGATGTTGGGGTAAAGGCAAAAATTTTTAAAAATTTGAGTTTAATAATAATAATAATAAAAAGACAAACTTTTTGCTTGGTGAAATGAGAGATGGAAGGAGGGACATAGGAGGGGAGAAGAGAAAGAGAAGTCGGATGGTCACTGTGCCCTGTGCTATGTTTCAGCCACTTACCAGGAACTAACATACACATAAATTATTGTGAGTCAACTTCAGCCCTTGAAGGTGCTAAGGGCTGAAATGCCTTGCCCAACTCCCACCAACGTGCAGGGTCTAGGTCTTTGCCTTCCAGCTTGTTTTAGGAAGATGGCTGCTGTTCTTCACTGCTGATATGCAGGGCTAGTGATCCACGAGCTTCTAGGGCTTCTCCTGTCTCTATCATCTTGCTGTTGGCACACTGAGATGACAGATATGCACTACCACATCTAGTTTCATGTGGGCTCGAAGGATCCAAACTCAGGTCTTCAGATTTGTGTGGCAAACACCTTACCTACAGACTTCTCTCTTTAGGTTCCTACTTTTTGGGGGGCAGGGGATGTTTTATCAACATCACACTTAATTTTGGAAATCCCATTCACACTCATGTCACTTGATCCTCACAGAAGCATTACAATGTTCTTCAGTGATGAGGAAAAACGGAAGCTCAGGAGGACCCAAAGGTTGAACGGGTCCTTGTGGAGAAATCCCAGATGGGAATGTCCTCCACAGGTATTGCCCATGTGTTTATTTGTGCCAGGTGCTATGAAGGGCATAGCTATAGGTAGCATCACTAGGTGGAAAGTGACATGAAAGGGAAGCACTCTGGGTGTCACCCTCTGAGCAGTGAGGACAGCAGCCTTCCTCGCCCAGCTGCCAGCACACTGTCACCTCTATCTTCCTGTAAGAAGTGAAGGGGTCTCCTACCTCAGATGCTTTTGTCATCTCACCCACTCTGTCCCCGATACCTTGAGTAGCAATGGCAGGGACAGAGTGACCAGAAACTCTAACACCATTGCCTCCTTGAGAGACTGAAAAGATGTAGACTCCAGCCTGCCTGGGCTGTCAACTTGGCTCCACTATCAACCAGTGTGTAAACAGAGGCAAGCTAGCTTGTCTTTGTGTCACTCTAAAATAGTAAGACAAGAACAGGTGAACCCTGGATCCATCTATAGGGTCTTCTTACGCATTGACAAAGTCAACTGACCATGAATCAAAACTATCTGAAGCAGGGTATGGTGATATACCCTATGTTCCCAGCATTTGGGAAGCTGAGGCAGGAGGATGGAGACTTTCAAGACTAGCCTAAGGGCCTTAGGGTTAGATAGTGAGACCTTATCAAGAAAAAAATTTGCATCTGTGTTAAACACCTTGAGACTTTTTCTTGCCATTATTCCCTAAAACACAATGGCCAATTAGCTAACATTTGCTTATTGTATTAGTTATTCTACAGCATCTAGAGGTGACTTAAAGTACATGAGTATACATATATAGGTCATATGCAAACATCATGCCATTTTACATATGGGTCTTGAATCTCTGCAGATTTTGGCATCTGCAGGGATCCTAGAACTAATTGTCCATGTACACAGGAGACAGCTGTGTTGTTCTAGTCCCATGAAATTGTTAACCCAGGAAGGGCACTTAGGACAGCATCACCTGGTGCACAGTTAATGCGTGAGAGTGTTCACTAGTATTCAGTGCCAGGACAGCACTTTCCCTGTACAAAGCTCATGTGCACCCTCAGTAAGACTTGTTCCTTACAGGCAGCTCTGAGCATGTGATTAGCTGAGGACTTGAGTCTGAGAAACTCTTAACAACCATTCAGCAAGTAAAGGGCAAAGCCAAGGTGGGCTTCTGATGCTAGAGCCTTTTCTGTCATCTCACATGGTCCCTGGATAGTGAGAACACTCTGCCAGGGCACAAAGTGGGTGTCCCTCAGCAGGCAGTGGGTGGAGCTGGGAGTCAACTGCAGATTTTAGGAAAGGACACTGAGCTATGTTTGATGACTGAGCCTTGAGTTCTGACTACTAGCGGTTGTGCAAGCACAGGCAAGGGTACTGAAACTTCCCGGGACTGAGCTCTCAATTTCTTTCTGCTTCAGGACCCTGGAATATTCCATCCTCAGCCTCTGCAAATTAGAAAGCATCTCATGTGGTTTTCTGTTCTCTATAGAACAAAACACAACTTTCTTTCTCTCCATGTTTGTAGGCAGAAGACAACTTGAAAGACTGGGTGCTTTCTGGAAAGTCCATTTGCATCCCAGGGTCTCCTTACCTGCAAGGTTACCCCCAGCCCCTGTTGGTACTACGACCTCCACTGTGGGCAGGGGGTGCATGTCCAAGGATGGTGTACACTGGAAATAAGAGAAGAAGTGGTGTGCCATCTGCACCAGGACCCGGGACCAGTTGATGGAGTTTAGGCTCATTAGGTTGTGACTCTGGACAAAGGCTGCATCAGCAAACACAGCCTTGATGGGTTCGTCAAGCTCATCACTATTTCCTTCCACTGCCAGGGGAGAGAGAAGCAGGCATCTCTCAGCAGTAGAAGACACTGGCACTCACTCCCGGCTTCGCAGGGCCCTCCCAGGCTCCGCCCATTCTCTCTCATCTGGTTTAGTCTCTGCTTTCCAGGCTCTGTATAAGCTCCTTAGGAATCCAGGTCTCTTGTTCTTATGACTCTAAGTATTTGTCCTCACTTGGGAGAAAAGAAAATGTGGTCAGAACCATTTCTAATGGTCTTGCATTCTATAAAATCAGATATAAAATGTCAACATTCTGGCATACTGGGAAAAGAATCCCCATTGTATTCCAAACCTTCACTATTCTGCAAAGAGTATGTCCTTCACTCTTCTGGAAAGAAGGGGGGATTGTTTACACAACAGAGCCCTACTGGGGCTGGGGGGAAATGGTCACTTCTCCCCGGTGGGTGAAGTGTATATCTCCTGGTCCCTGCTCCTATGTGCTAGGTAAGCTTGCTTCGGCAGAAATTCTCCCTAAAGTTAGGTGTGAACATTGGTTTAATTTATAGAGTGAATTATTGGGTAAATTATTCACCGGTTTAACATATTGGCACCCCAGTCTAGCTGCCTCAGTAATTGTACCAGAATTGACCCTTACCTGATACCTGTATCTAATTCTCCAACTGGATCCATACCTCAAGCAGAGGGGTGAAGATTACTGGGGGGGGAGGGGGGCAGTACCAGGACAGCCATTAGGCTTGTAAAGTGTTCTCTCCTCATCACTATAGTGAAGCAATACAGATGGGGGACCAGCTGTACCCCCAGTCAACCTGATCCAGTAGCAGTGGCCCCATTCCTTTGCCAAGGTCAAGCCAATTTGTGCCTGGCAAGCCCATGGAGTCAGAGTTCAGTCCAAGTTGGACATGTGAGAAGTTCAGGCCACCTAGACTCAGAAGGATAGTTGCTGGGGGGCTAGAGAAATGGCCACTGTTTTTAAGGAAGAACCAGAGGAAAAGGGAGACTTGATTGCCTCAAATCTTCATACTGTTACTTCAAGAGGAAGGAACCTAGAATTGGGCAGGGAAGATTGGGAAGTACTTGGATTCCTAATTGTAATGTTGCGTGTCAGAACCAACCAAGTGACAGCCAACTTCACCCCTGGACATCCCAATTATAGAAGCTGGAAACTGTTCTTTCAGATAGTCTCAGTTGGATTTTCTGTTAATTCCAGTTAAAAAACTATAATCAATAAGCATCTAGACTCTACTAAGTACTTGATGCTTAGAAATCACACAATGTACATGGAAATTACTACTTTTATAAACCCTGTGGCTGGGTAAGACACTTTTCTATTGCTATTAAAGACATTTTGACAGAAACAAGTTGTAGAAGGAAGAGATTTGGGGGTTTACAGTTTCAGAGGGTTAGAGTCTAAGACCATTAGAGCTATGAACATGGGGGCAAGCAGGGAGTCATGAATCTGGAGCAGTGGCTGAGAACTTATATTCTTATCCAAAAGCAGGAGGCACAGAGAGCCAACTGGGAATGGCTATGGGCTCTTGAACCTCGAAGCCCACTCCAGTGACACAACTCTATCAAGGCCACATTTAATCCTTCCTAAGCAGTTCCACCAACCAGGGAGCTCAGCACTTCAGAACCCTGGAACTGAGCATGTTGCTTGGCTGAAGTTCTGCATGGCAGCCTACGTGTGACATTGGGCAAGTAGGAACATCATAGAAGTGGCATTGACAGACACTTGAACCAGCTCTAACAGTTCAACACAGTAAATGCAGGTCTAAAGCCATATGCTAGTTAGTGTGGAAGACTGTGAAGCCAGGAACCTGCCCAGAGCTAAGCCAAGGCCCCTCAATATGTGACAATCCTACCTACAAAACAGCCATTCGGGCCGGGCCACACAGTCCTGGCACGTACCCCCAAACACATGGACATTCTCCTTTAGCACTGTTGTCATCTGGAGCTCCTGGATCTTTGAGCAATGGCCTTTGGGCAAGAGAACAATAATGTCCACATTCTTGGATCCTTGAACACTCTCGATGGCAGCACTTCCCGTGTCCCCAGAAGTTCCTAGAAAGGAGACACCTCCCTTAGAACAAGGGGAATAAAGAATAAAATAACCTTAAAATATTGGAGCCCAATGTGGCAACACTGGCTTTCAACTATTTGAAAGGTCGATGCTGAGTACTTAGCCCAGGGTCTTTGGATATGCTGATAAAATCAAGACATCAACGAGTATACTGTACACCTAAAAATATCATCCCAGAAGGCTCCACAGCCTCCAGCAGTCTGACCAAGGGGACTGTGATGGTTAATCTTGTCAATTTGATGGTGTTAGGACCATCATGAAAACACACCTCTGGACATGTCTATAAAGGTATTTCCAGAAAGGTTTGACTGAGAAGGAACAACCCTGGCACCACCCTATGGGCTGTGGTCCTGATCAAAGGAAAACCAAGGAAGCAAGCTGAGCACCAGCATCAATGATCTCTACTTCCTGACTGTAGAGACACTGTGACCAGATGCCCCAAGCTCTTGTCACCGCACTTTCAGCACCATGGTGACCAGTACTCTCAAACCTTCCTTCCTTAAGTTGCTCTCGTCACAGCAATGAGGAAAGTAACTAAAACAGAATCTGTGGCATTTAAACAGATCAGAAACCCTCTAAAAAGTAGTTCTCAATCTTCCTATTGATGCAACCCTTTAATACAGTTCTTCATGCTGTGGTAACTTCCAACTGTAAAATTATTTTCATTACAATTTCATAACTGCAATTTTCGACTGTGAATTGAAATGTAAACATCTGTTTTCTGATAACTTTGGGCCCCTGTGAAAGGGTCGTTTGACCTTACCCCCAAAGGGATTGCAGCCCACAGGTTGAGAACCTCTGCTCTAGAAAAACTGTTAGCATAAGCTATAAAGGGCTCAATCAAGGGTATAGTGTGCACTGGCACCCTCCAGCTGGAGTGCTAAAGAACCCGCTCCCTCCCTGCACCCACCCACAACAATGGTGACGTGCTTCTTCTTCTTCTCCAGGAAGTACTGCAGGAACTGTGCTGTGCAGGACAGGGACAGGTCCTTGAAGGCATATGTGACGCCATGCCACAACTCCAGGATGTTCAACCCGTTCTTCAGCTTGCTCAGATGAACCACATCTCTGTGGCGGAATCTGCTGAAGGCTTGGTCAATCAGATCTGTGAGAGTAGAGGTTGGACAGAAGGTGACAGTATTAGCTCTTCAAGTTTTATTTCTGCCTCTTTAATCTTTAATGTTTATCTCCCATTGCCAACTAAAAAGCCCAGAAAATCTGATCTTAAATGACACACTTAGGAACAGGATTACACAGGTCTAGAAAAATCTGGGAGGGCATGCATTAAACTGCTCATACACTCCTCTTTAGGATTCTGCAGAGACCAGAACTGACTCTAGAAAACATCTAGTTTTCATTTTGTATACTTCTTTATTGAGTCTTTTTAATTTTATTTACCCTATATGAATGGGTGTTTTGCCTGCTTGTATGTATGTGCACCATATGTGCACAGTGCCAGAAGAGGCCAGAAGAGAGAGACAGATCACCTGAAGCTAGAGTTATAGATGGTTATGGGCCACTATGTGGATGCTGGGAACTGAGCCACCTCTCCTGTCCCTATAAGCATGCATTTTAATAGAAGATCAAGTCAGAGAACAAATAAACCAGTTTTAACCTCCTAATTTTCTTCCCTAAACATGAGAGTTTCAAAAGCCAGCGCCATTACCAGTGAAATCTCCCTCCCCCTTTCTCTGTCTGTCTCTGTCTCTGTCTCTGTCTCTGTCTCTCTCTCTCTCTCTCTCTCTCTCTCTCTCTCTCTCTCATCTTGCAGATCAAGATGTAAGCTCTCAGCTACTGCTCTATAGCCTGCAGCCATGCTCCCCACTGTAATGGTCATGGATTCTAACGCTTCAAAACTGTAAGCCCCAAATAAGCTCTTTTTTCCCCCCATAAGTTGCCTTGATCATGGAGACTTAGCACAGCATAGAAAAGTAACTAAGACACACCTAAACCTATGAACCAAAGTCTGCTTTTAATTTGAGATCCTCCAGGGAAATTCATTGAGCATGACAGCCTGAGACAACCTGTCCCAGGACACTCAACAAGACAAGGTAGTAATCTAGGTGTCTTGATGACTGAGGGAGACATTCGTCAACCTCACGCTTTTGGGATGACTGAAAAATCCTTAGTCTTGATTTTTTAAAATAATTATCAAATTTCAGTAGGTCATTTGTCCTTCAGCTCGCTGGAGGAAGAGCAGAGGAACTGAAGATTCTACTTCTGAAATTCTAGAATCAGGAAATATCTTACAAGATTTGAGAAAGGCAACTAGGGATTTTCTAGGGGTTGGGTAATGAATTTACAACTCAGGGAGGGAGTGTGTGATGCTGAGTTGGGTTGGGGGTGTCCTCACCATTTAAGTCATGTCTTGGAATAAGCTCCAGGCCAATGAAGAGGGCACACAGCTCCTTCACCAGGCTTCGATAGGACAGCGTGCTCCAGTGACACAGGGTCTCTCTGTCCAGGCTAGGGAGTTCCTCTGGCATGTAGAGGCCTCCATCTGGTGCATAACCAGAGAAGAGGGCCCCCTCAAAGTTGACCCGTGGGGCTATTCCCCGGGTGCTAGTGTACCACATGGTCCTGGAGACCTGCAAAGAGAGAGTCCCAAAGGCAGCTAGTCTTCAAACTCCCAGCACCTGACAGGAAATTTAAGTATACACAGTCCTCTGACCTATCCTTTGAGCCACTACTCACTGGGATATGTATCTCAGACACAGTGATGGCAGCCCTAATCTGAGTCTCAACTCAACTTTGTCAAGTCTTATGTAAATCATGATCCTTCTGGTCCAAACAGACAATTCCACTGAGGGCCCTACCTTGAGGTGTGGGTATTGGAGTATGTTGGGGAAAGAGAATTACAGCCCTTACCAGTAACAAAAAAAACCCTTGGGATGGAGAAAGATCATATCAATAGCAGGTAACTGCCTGCTATTTGGCATTTTGGCAGGCTTCTTAGTAAGGAAAAGACCAGAACACCTGATTGGCAAATGCTGGTGTGGATGTGGGGGAAGGGGAACATTCATTCACCATTGGTTGGAATGCAAAGGAGTTTAGCCACTATAAAAATTGGTGTGGAGATTCCTCAAAAACCTAGACATGGATCTATCATTTGATCTAAGTAAACCACTCCTGGCTACATTCCCAAAGGCCTCCATATCTTACTACAAAGATTCTCGCTCACCCATGATCATAGGTATTCTACTCACAGTAGCCAGGGAACGGAGACAATCTAGATGAATGGATAAATGAGAGTCAGTTTTCTTCAGGAATACAGGCTCTCAGAGGCTACACATGCTCCAGTAGACGGCCCCATACCCATGGACTAAATGATCTCAGTGGGTTTTTGTTTGTTTTTAAGCAAGAGACCACATGAAGTTGGGAGGGAAAATGGTAGGGAGAAGTCAGAAGGGAAGGAATAGGGATCAAAATATATTATATGCATGTATGTATTTTTTTAAAACTGCAAGACCCATGTCCCAGGAAACCCCTTAGTCCTATGCATGTCATGATGGTTGGGCATTGTCACCAATAACCATTTATCTTGCAGCCTAATTTAGAAGGCTAGCAGTAGAGCTTACATACTGTCTTTGAAACTCTCTAGCCATGGCTAATTGGCTCTGGCATGGATTCAGGGCCCTATGAACGTCTGAATGAGACAGAGATTACAGCAGAGTTTATGGTTTCCATGGTTAAACCTGTCAGCTCGACTACACATAACTCCCAACACCACTTAGGCATTTCTGCACCCCTGCCCACAAGAAGGGGAAATCTGACATTGGCCTAGAAGAATCCTAGTTTCCCTTTCCTTCCCTTTGGCCTCTCCCTGACCTTGTAGATGGAGCCCAGGTCTATTCTAGGCAATTGCTCTGCCATTGCGCTCCACCTCCAGCCCTGAAATCTTGGTTTCCTCCTCCATATCTCTGACATTTGCGGGTCCACAGTGAGTTCTACATGAGCTCCATGCACCACTCTGCTGCCTCCAAGTGCACATGCATCAAGGTAGGGGTGAAGTTGTGCTAAATTACCAACCAGGCAAGTCCGACCTTTTGACATTGCAACATGACTTTGCCATCTACATAGTTTCGACCTCAAAATGATGCCATCAAGTTACAAGAGAGAGTGAATAAATGAAATCACATGTTTTAAGTTTACGATTTTGTTTTGGGCCTCCTCATTCATAGCTATCCTCGGTCACAAGCATTAGACATGCCTGAAACCAAGAATATTATTAAATAGAACTGAGGTGGATTATGTAGTGCTAGGTCAATGGGTATAAACAGAAATGACGTTAGGAATCTGGGATATTCAGTCAGCCCACAGGAGTCCATGACTAGGAACACAGCGTCTCAGAAGGCAGAAGCAGGATCAGGAGGTCAAAGGCTTAGCAGTGCATTCTGGAATGCTGTGGACAATGTTAGCGCCTATGCAAACTGTCCTGAAGTCCTTGATGTATAACGTTTCTGGACCTGACTAAAGAAAATGTTGCCAGCGAGTTCTACGAATCAAACTGCTACAGGTGCCGGGCAGGGCAGAAGCAGGGGGAGCTATAAGGAATAGCTCAAAAGAACATTTTTCCGACGCCCTGTCCTCAGTGGGATGGACCACATGATGATACCCTGACGCGGAGGTGGGAATTCTGCAACCCAAGAAAGACATGAACAAGGAACAGAGACAAGAGCCCGGCTTGAACTCAGCATGTGGCAGAATAAGAAGATGGCCTGGTTAGCAAACAGGCCCAAGCTTCTCACTTCAAGGGACAGCGTTCCCGACCTAACAGAAGAAAGCTACAAGAAACACAGCTAATGGCTCTTTTTTTTTTTAAAGACTGCTGTGTGAGGGCTCTGGATTCAGATCTCCGCTGTACATTACTGTGATAATTACCTTTTGGAACTTCTCTGGATTTTATTCCAGAGCGGAGACAGGGCAATAACCACGATAAATAATAATAACAGTAATATCCGCCTTTGGGGCGGGGGGGGGGGGGG
>CM052700.1:69836361-69862042 GCA_028551405.1 Uromys caudimaculatus | reverse complement strand
TGGTTATGCTTGCATCAATGACTCCTGCTCTCTTTCCTAGGTTTTCTAACTCCAGGGTTGTCTCCTTTTGTGATTTTTTTTATTGTTTCTATTTCTATTTTTAGCTCCTGGATGGTTCTGTTCATTTCCTTTGTCTCTTTGATTGTGTTTTCCTGTAATTCTTTAATGGATTTTTGTGTTTCCTCTTTAAGGGCTTCTACTTGTTTACCTCTGTTCTCTTGTATTTCTTTAAGGGTGTTATTTCTTTCTTTCTTAAAGTCTTCTATCATCATCATGAGAAATGATTTTAAATCTTTGTCTTGCTTTTCTGGTGTGCTGGGGTTTCCAGGGCTTGCTGTGGTGGGAGAGCTGGGTTCTGATGATGCCAAGTAGCCTTGGTTTCTGTTCCTTATGTTCTTGCCCTTGCCTTTTGCCATCTTGTTAACTCTGATGTTAGCTGGTCTTACTCTGTCTGGCTGTGACTTGTCCCTCCTGCAGGCCTCTGTATCAATACTCCTTGAAGACCAGCTCTCTCTGAGAGGTATTTGGATTTGGAGAGCTGTAGCACTGGGTCAGCTCTCAGGTGCAGACAGAAACCAGAAGGATCTTGTCCCCAGCTATCCCTTGGTTCCTGTGTTCTGATGGCTCTGCAAGGTTCCTTCTAGATCCAGTGAATTTGAACAGAAGTGGTGGTTTTGCCTGTGCTTAAAGGTGTGTCAGCACTCTTGGGATACCAGATCTCTCCTGGAGCCCTGTGGCCCAGGCTGAGGTCCCCAGGTCCCGGTAAGCAGCGGTGCTTGTCTTAACCCCACTCATGGCTTTTCCACGCTCCTGGGAGGGTAACTTTCTCCCAGCGCTGCTTGCCTATGGAACCCTGGTGGCCCAGGAGGAGGTCTCCTGCCACAGATGGAAACTGGAAGGTTCCTGTCCCTGACTTTTCCTCCTCAGTCCCTGTGTTCCTTGGGTTCTGGGCAGGTCCCGGTGAGCAGTGGTGCTCGTCTTAACCCCACTCATGGCTTTTCCACGCTCCTGGGAGGGTAGCTTTCTCCTGGCGCTACTTGGCTATGGAACCCGAGTGGCCCAGGCAAAGTTCTCCCACCACAGATGGAAACTGGAAGGTTCCTGTCACTGACTTTTCCTCCTTAGTCTCTGTGTCCTGAGGGTCTGGGAGGCTAGCTTTCTCCCGGCGCTAATTGGCTATGGAGCCCTGTGGCACAAGCTGAGGTTCCCAGCCACAGATGGAAAGACGAAGTTTCCTGTCCCCAACTTTTCTCAGTCTCTGGGTCCCGCAGGTTCAGGGCAGGTCCCGGTGAGCAGCGGCACTTGTCTTATCCCCACTCACGTCTTTTCCATGCTTCTGGGAGGGTGACTTTTTCCTGGTGCTACTTGGCTATGGAACCCTGGTGGCCCAGGCAGAGTTCTCCCACCATAGATGGAAACCGGAAGGTTCCTATGCCCGACTTTAGCTCAGTCCCTGTGTCCCGCGGGTTCTGGGTGGGTCCCGGTGAGCATCGGTACTTGTCTTATCCCCACTCACGGCTTTTCCACGTTCCTGGGAGAGTAGCTTTCTCCTGGCACTACTTCGCTATGGAACCCTGGTGGTCCAGGCAGAGGTCTTCCGCCACAGATGGAAACCGGAAGCCTTATTTCTTATTATCAGGCCATCTCCCCCATCTACAGGGAAAGCCAACAGTGAAGACACCAGTGTGATGGTCTGGAATGGCTAATCACGACCATGGCTGTGAGATGCTTTGGTAGAAGTCAGCAAAGAAAGCAAAAGAGGCTGACAAAGGAAAGACTTCGGGTGAGAAAAAGAGAGGCCCATGTGGAAGGCTGGCCCAAAGCTGATGTCTTTTTAACCAGTCACAGCCAAGGCAGGCCTGTGAGGCAAGGAAGACTGCCGCTTAAGTCTCAACTCTTAATCCCAGCACTTGGGAGGCAGAGGCAGGCGGATTTCTGAGTTCAAGGCCAGCCTGGTCTACAGAGTGAGTTCCAGGACAGCTAGGGCTACACAGAGAAACCCTGCCTCGAAAAACAAAAAAACAAAACAAAACAAAACAACAACAACAAAAAAAACCAAGAAGTCTCAACTCGCCAGGCAGTGGTGGTGCACACCTTTAATCCAGCACTTGGGAGGCAGAGGCAGGCGGATTTCTGAGTTCGAGGCCAGCCTGGTCTACAGAGTGAGTTCCAGGACAGCCAGGACTACACAGAGAAACCCTGTCTTGAAAAACAAAAACAAAAACAAAACAAACAAAAAAGAAGTCTCAATTCTGAACGTGGCTAATCCAAAGCAAGGCGTTAATCTTGATCTGGTTCTGTATATGGCATCTCGGAAGATGTAAAAGAAAAAGTGGAGTCATTTACCAAAGGTATTAGTATTCCCCTTGCTTTAGAAATCAGTAAGGTTGCTGGACTTACAGGCAATGAATGGGAGATTAAAATAGCGGAAGAGACCTGGAGGTGTAGTTCAGTGGGTAGAGCTCCTGTCTAGCATACAGGGAACCTGGCATATCATAAACTGGGTATGCTGGAGCACACCTGTAATGCCCACTCTGGAGGTGGAGCACTAGCAGTTTAAGAACATCCTTGGCTATGCAGAAGGGTTTGAAGAAGCTGGGGACACATGGGACCCTGACTGCCTTGGATCCTAGCACAAACGCATCCTACCAAATATATCGTCAGATGTGCTCTTTTCTGTAGCTTGATACTGACATATACCTGAATATACCTTCTTGTTCTGTGTTCTGAAATAAATGGAGGTGGTTACATTTACTGCCACTAGATGGCACCACATGGCCAATAATGCTGGCAACAGGTGTTTTATGGCCAGCCTGGGAACTAGTTTTGGTAATTCAGATTGGAGATGATGAAAGTCATGTCGAATTGTGTAGCTTTTCCCAAAATAGTGCCTGAGATAAACCCAGCAGAGAAGAAACAGAAAAAAATTTTTTCAAAGCATACTAGAAATTTTATTCGCTATGACATCCCAAAACACTTGAATTATTTAAAACTGAACACAAAATTGTAGTAGATGATGAGAAAGTTTCTTCTCACCAGAATGGCAGCTCTGGCTCTGAAAAGTGACCAGATAGCCATCTGTCTGCACACGGTGACTGAGACAGAGTATCACTCTGGAGCCCAACCCAGCCTGGAATGTACTATATAGGCCAGTCTGACCTCAGCCTCCTGAGTGCTGAACTTACAGTTAAACGCCAGCATGTATTCTGTGTGTGTGGTGTGTGTGCACATGTGTGTGTCTGTGTGTATGTCTGTGTCTGTGCCATAAAATGTGTGTGGGGGCCAAAGGCAGACTGGTGGAAATAGTTATTTTCTCCAACAGTGGATCCTGGGATCCCATGCAGGCTGTCAGGCTTGGCAGCAAACGCCCTTACCCACTGAACCACATCGCCACTCCTGAAAGCCACAGAATTCCAATCTTTCTGGGGGCATTTCTTTGCTTTGTAGTTCAGTGAGTGAAGATTTGCTACTAAAGAGTGACCCATTGTTGCCCAAAGAGAATGAAGTAAAAAAAAAAAAAAAAAATTACAAAGATGCTGTTTAAAGGTGTTCATTTGTTCCTGGGGCTGCAGAGATGATGGATGGCTCAGTGGGTAGTGCTTGCTCTACCAGCATGAAGACCGGAGTTCAGATCCCCAGCACTACATAAAATCTGAACGTAGTGGCTTATTCCTGTAACCTTAGTGCCAGCGGGGCAGACAGAGGAGGGTCCCAGGAGCTCATAGCCAGCCAGTCCGGCCCAAACGGTGAGCTCCAGATTTACTGAGAGATCCTGCGTCAAAAGAAGCAAATGAAGAGTAATGAGAAACACACTTGTCACCAGCTCTGGCTTCCATGAGTGAGCACGCACGTGCACAAACACACACAGACACACACTGCAGACATAGGCACACACACACTGTGCACAGATATGCGTAAAGGCAAACTTAGTAATAATGGTGAGTGTTTCAGTGGAAAAGAAGCAATAGGGAGGTTAGGAAGCTGCATAATTCTGAGGAGGAGGAAAGCACCGCTGGTGACTATTTTGTGAAAAGAGTCACTCGCAGATATGCATGGAGCGTTTACAGCATGCTGCACGTGAGGACGGGGACTGAAGCTGAGTGTGTCGATCTCTGACTTACAGATGTTGCATGGTGGGAAGCAGAGGAGAAAACAGAGCTGAGTCTGTTGTGACTTTTAAAAAAAGTTTTATTTATTATTTTATTTATATGAGTACACTGTAGCTGCCTTCAGAAGAAGGCATTGGATCCCATTACAGATGGATGTGAGCCACCATGTGGTTGCTGGGAATTGAACTCAGGACCTCTGGAAGAGCAGTCAGTGCTCTTAACCACTGAGCCATCTCTCCAGCCCCTCTTTTTTTTTTTTTTCCTTTTTAAGCAAACATCAAATTTAAAAGTATAGGTTGTTTCATGAATGTCTGGTAAGTTGTAAAGAAGAATGAGCCGGGGGTAGAAAGACAGAAGATGGGTGTGGCTACACCTGGCAGCAGCTGAAAACCACCAGGCTAGGATCCTAATTTCCATGATAGTAAGTCATGCTGGGGCACACCTGTCACGCAAACACTGGGGGCAAGGGTGGGGGCTGAGGCAGGAGAATCCTAAGTTTGAGGATCCTCTAGGCTTATTGGGTTTGGGTGGAGGGTTGGGCTGAGAATGTTACAGAAGACTTAGAAGGTTTCCATTCCATTCGGTTGTTCCTGGATCCTTCAGGGTCCTGTAGACTGGTGGTGACAGTCTCTTAGAAAAGCTATTGTCAAAGGATGTGTCCTTATCAGAACATGTCCTCAATCTAGGCAGCAGTTTCGGGATCCCAAATGGGGATGTTAGCTGATAGGCAGGCCGTAGGGGTTTTGAAGTAGTTTAGTTAGGAAGGCAGAAAATCGAGAGTATTCATCACGTGAAGCTTCACACCCAGTGAGCAGGAGATGAATCAGGGATGCTGTAGGTACAGAGAGGAAATATGTGTGTGTGGGGGTTTCAGAGGAGGGGGTCAAGAGGGACTAAGGGGTTTATTATAAAAGTTATCATTGCCACAGACAGACAGACAGAAAGGCAACACCATGACAGGGGAGTTCAGGCCCCAGTCCCAGAGTTCATGTGGCAGAAGTGGGGTCTCTGTACACCTTTCCAGGGGTGGGGGAGAGCAAGGGACAGGAATGGGGAAAGGTCACCAATGCCCCTTTTGATATAACTCACTTTTAAGAGATCCTGGCACCAAGACGTCTGTTAGCTAGGGACTCACAGTGTCTCAGCAGGTGAAGCAGCTGGATGGTAACACTGGGTTCTTACACATGTGACCTGCTTGCAGGATCGGGTATGAGAGAAATCACACCTCTACAAAGGCAGTGGTCCCCAGGCCTGATCCAGAAGGACAAGTAGGAGCTCACCATCTGGACAAAGAGAAATGTCAGTGGGATTTGCAGAAGGAAAAGCATATGCAAACAGAGAGGTGTGGAGGCCATTGTCCTAGTGACTGGCTCAGGGTGTGCCTGAGAAAGGATGGTTGTGATGGGAGCGAGGACCCCGCCTTTGAGTCAGTAAAAGCAGATCTGCGGGCGCCTCCTTCTAGGTCTGGGACCTGTTGCCTATTAGCTTTGCTGACTGGTTTCTGTTGTCACTGGGCCATTTTAGCAACCTCATGTACCTACCCTCCCTCAAAGGCTTTTAATTTCATGAATCATCATTATCTTCCAAAGTACTTGACTTGTAAAAATGTTAAAATGAACATGAACATAGCATACAGGAATATAGGTGATCATACTATACCATAAACAACTTCCCCAGAACAGGCGGAGCCTGAGAGCAGGGGGCAAGTCAATTCTGATGTGTGGGCTAGCCCAGTTACTGGGTAGGTTAGGACTAGGGAGGAGAGTACACGCATGCATGCGTGTGTGCACACACACACACACACACACACACACACACACACACACACACAGCCACCTCCTCCACGCTGGAGCAATGATGAACTGTGACCAGGAGCCCTGTGCTGGGTTGTGTGTCTGTCCCCCGTAGTTGGCTCAGTAGCCCTGTGACCATTGGCCACCTGGCTGGGAGCCTCAGATCATTAATTAATCTCCCTGAGATTAGAGAAGCAGCTGGAACAAGGACTTCTGTGATTAGGGCTGGGCTAGTCTGAAATCAGCACTTAACCAGAAACCTCTGATGACCCCAAAGTGGAGCCGCCACTTCCACCTCAAGGTCACCTCAGGTCTGACAAAGATGGCTAAAGACCTTCGGGTCTCACACCCGCAGACTGTCCTACCAAGTTAGGGAGCAGCCAAAGAGCAGCATGAAGCGTTGTCCATGAATGGGTGACCGCAATGAAACAGAACAAAGCAAAGAGGCTGCAAGCCTAGATCACCGCAAATGTAAGGAAACTTGAAATCAAGACTAAGACAAAATAGTGCATCACTAACTGTCATGACTCTGCAGATTATAATGCAAGAAAAAGAAATGATGGCCAGGAAAATTAGAAAGGAAGAGGTGAAACTGCCACCATTTGAAGATAATAAGAGGACGGGGGAGAAGAGGAAACACTGTCACAACTGTGCCAACCGCTACCACCATTACTACGGTGCCATTACTGCTAGTTAACATCATTAGGACTCTACTGTCATCACTGCCACCATCACTGCTATGCTGCTGCTGCTGCCACTGCTACTCCTTGCCATTACTACCACCATTGCTATTGTGCCATTACTATTATCACCATTACTACCATGCTATTGCTGCTACTGCTGTTTCTGGACAAGATAAAATTCCCTGCATTAAAACCAAGAACTCACAAAATATATGACACAACAAGTTCCAAGCCACCAGACAAGATGCCATGTAGGACACTGGCCCTTGAGAGATTCAAAATAAGTGACGTGAGCCTGGGCTTAGCTTAGCTCATCGTCACAGTCTGAGGAACCCTGTACAGACTATGGTGAATTCTAATTTGAGACAAAATGAAGAATCCAGGAAGAATGAGTGAGAGTGGGTGGCCAGTGTCCTAAAGAGGAGAGCACTGCATGGGTAGAAGCCTCCAGAAGGTACCCGTCATTAGTCAGAATACCAGCCAAAGAACTAGAGAGTAACACACAAAATCAGGCACAGTGCTTCTTCCCAACAGTGAGGACAGAGCACTCATGGCCTGGGAAGAGCAGTAGCTACAGACTACATTACCATGAGAAGTCTTGTGTTTGGTCAACAGTCACACTGATGAGTAATCAGCCCTAGGCAAAGCACTTCCGCAGTCCTGCCTATGAAGTTAAAAGCAAGATACAAAGGTGTCTTATGCTGCATCCCAGAATAAAAGCCAAGAATATATATGAGAATACAAAAATGTATCCATTATCTGATGTTGATACTTATATGCATCTGGTCAGGAATTACCAGAAAAACAAATACATAATATAACTTTAATTTTTTTCAAATTCTACTTTTAATGATGCTTTAACCTTCTTTGTAACCCACCACCCACCAGAGGTAGTGGAAAAGAAAGGATATGGGGGAAGTGGGCCTGTTTAGAAAGGTTCTTTGGAGCAACTCCCGTCTGTGTTATCTGGAAATCCCCAGATCAGTTCATAGGTCAGCAGTGGTGGCGGCAGCTCAATCCACTTGCAAACATGTCATGGACACACCAGCAGTCCAGCTCGGTAGAGTCGGGATAGCAACAGTGACATAGCAAGCTCAGT
The DNA here is from genome assembly GCA_028551405.1 of Uromys caudimaculatus. Lineage (NCBI taxonomy): Eukaryota > Metazoa > Chordata > Mammalia > Rodentia > Muridae > Uromys > Uromys caudimaculatus. Next base: position 69,854,358 of record CM052700.1, on the reverse strand, counting down.
GCAGAGACAGACCCACAAGCGTTGCCCAGCTAGCTGTACCAGCAAGCAAAGCTCTGTCTCCAGCACTCCCTGGAGTCCTGTTTAAACCCTCCACACACCACATGTCCTCAGCATGTGTCTTTCCTCAGCACGTGCATCCAATCAGCCCCAGTCTTTGGAAGCGGCAACAAACTGTAGTATGCCCCAGAAGTATTTTGGTGCATTTCTCTCTATGGCACCCTGACAAATGTAGCTCAGCTACACAATATAAGACAGACCAATATATGCACGTCGTTAACCAAAAAAGTCTTTCATCACAGATCTTTTCATGTGTTTATTTTAACAGAACATCCTTTCCTGTGTCTACTTCAACAAAACATTCCTTCATGAGTCTGCCTTAGCTTTTTATACCTGTGTTCACTTTAACAAAACATTCTTTCATGTATTTGCCCCAACAAAAACCATCCAACTGAGTTTCCAAAAAAACCTTAAGTTTCCACTTCAACACAATAAGGATAAATATGTCTGATTTTACTTTCCCACAACTGATGTAGATGGTAGAAGACAAAGACATTGAAGCAGTTGCTCATATTCCATATGTCCACTATGTCACACAGAAACAGGACAATTCTGAGAGGCATTGTGGTTTTCATCTCTCAGAACTTCTAGAGGAAAAAACTGCAATGCCTTAATGCCTGAGCCAAAAGATGAATGGAAGAGGGCCCAACTTCACTTTCTAGAGCCCACACTGGGTATTTCACAACTGCCTGTGACTCCAGCTCCAGAGCAACTGACGACCCCTTTTGGCTCATATGCCCACAAAAATATTTTATTAAACTGTATGGGTGCCAAAGATTAGATATTGTAAAATAATAATAATAAAAGACCAGTGAACCCAAAAAGGCAAATAAATATGAACCCAGAGAGAAAATTGCAACTAGAAAATAAAGCATTGGCAAGCTGAGAAGGTTTGAGCAGTGTGCTAGAGTTATAAATGGGGCTTTCAAAGGACAAAGCAGGAATAACTATTTTGAAAAGGTAATAACCCAATTTCTTGCATCTAGTTATTTATATCTTACTTACTTGTGTGTATACATGTGTGTGCCTGCACAAGCGCCTCGCAGTCAAAGGATAACTTTCAGGAGCCAACTCCAATCTCCTACTGTGTGGGTCCCAGGTATTAAATTCAGGTCAGCAGGCTTGGCACAAGCGTGATTACTCAGTGAGTCATCTCAACGGTTCCTCTAGAGTTTATTAAAGCTGTTAGCATGAAAGAAGTAAGAAGAAGAAAATTGTGCCATGGTTCCATCATAAATTAAATTGTCCAAAGCTAGTGATAATGAGAAAAGTATTTAAAGAAACCAGGAAAGTGGTGTGTTTCATGGAAAGAACAACAGTGGAGATACCAGCAGACTTCACACAGGGGACAGCGCTAGTATGAACCCAAGAGATGAGAGAAAGACAGCATCGACTGCAGTGGTGAGAAAATCTCCCAGAAATGAGGCAAAATACAGATTGTATCAGGCAAACAGAAGCTGGAGGAACTCATATATACTGTTTTATGCTATAAGAAGTAAAAGGTTCTTTTGTGTATTTTTGTACCAAATATGCTCCTTTAAAAAAAAAGTATGAGTATGTTTGCTTTTCTTTATGTGCATTATGTGCATGCATCTACTCGTAGAGACCAGAAGAGGGCACTGGATCTCTTGGAACTAGAGTTACAGGTGGTTGTAAACCACTAGACATAGGTGCTGGGAACTAAACCAAGTCCTCTGCTAGAATAGCAGCTGCTCTTAACTATTGAGCCATCTCTAGACACAGACACAGACACAGACACAGACACAGACACAGACACAGACACAGACACAGACACAGACACAGACACAGACACAGAAAGACACACAGAGAGACAGAGAAACAGAGAGAGCATGCTTTGTTCGTATTCGTCTCCCAGTCTCCTCTCTTGTTTTCCCATCATGCCTCTTTCATCTTCTCAAATAGCTCCCCTCTTACTTTCCCTTAAAAAAAAATCTGTATTCCATATACGAGAGAAAACATGTAGTATCTGTTTCCTATGTCTAGCTTATTTCACTTAATATGACGATCTTTGGTCCATCCACTTTTCTGAAAATGACACAATTTTATTATCCTTTACAAATAGTATAGCTCACATATACACATATGTACTTTTTCTTTTTCTTTCTTTCTTTGTTTCCTTCTTCCTTTTCTTCTTCCTCCTCCTCCTCCTCCTCCTCCTCCTCCTCTTCCTCCTCCTCCTCCTTCTTTTTCTTCTTTTTCTTCTTCTTTGTGATAGGGTCTTGAAAAGGCCAGGCCAGCCTTAGACAGCTGAATTCACCATGTAGCCCTGTATGGTACTGGACTTTTGATTCTTCTGCTTCTACCTCCCAGGTTCTGGCCCATTTTCTTTATCCATGTTGGACTCAACATTTATGTTGAGTTCATATATTTTGAAAAAAAATGCTGTGTGTGTGTGTGTGTGTGTGTGTGTGTGTGTGTGTGTGTGTGTGTGTGTTTGCGTGCATGCGCAGAAGTGAGAGCAGTGCTTATAGAGGCAAGAAGAGGGTGTTACTGACAGTTGACACTAGGGCTGGGAATTAAATTCAGGTCCTCTGGGAGACTAGGATGTACTCTTAACACCCAGTTATCTCTCCAGCACCAACTGATTTCCATAGTGGCTTTAAGAATTTCCATTCCCACTAGCAGGACATAATGGTTTCTTTTCTCCAGAACCCTTACTAACATTTGCTTATTTTTCTTTGCCCTATTCTTACTGGTACAAGGGCTCAATATAGTCTGAATGTGTATTTTCCAGGAGTTGAATATTTTTTTCATGACTTTTCACTATTAATATTTTGAAATGCTCCTTTATGAGTTGTTTGTGCTTTCATTTTTTTTTTAAACTGTTTAAATAAATTGACCACTTATTAACTGAATTATTTGTTCTTCGGGGTTTTTGTTCTTTGTTTCAAATGTTAATTTCCTCTCAGACTTTCCCCATTCTGTAGTCTGACTCTCCCCTGGGACAGTCGCTTCTTTTGCTGTAAGAAGCTTTCAGATTTTCTGTAATTTTGCCAGCGCTGACTGTTGCTTCCTGAGTCACTGCAGTAATGCTCACAGTTCCTGAAGTGCCCCCTCTCTGTAGCGGTGAGTTTAGGCTACTCTGCTTTGGCACCCAGGCTTTGGGTGATGCACTTCCAGCCACCATCCAGGAACTCTTTGGATCCACAAATGAAACACACACACACACACACACACACACACACACACACACACACACACACGTTAGCTTATTTTTGAAATGCCTTAGTTACTCAAAGGCTGGGCAGTTCTTACCCCCCCACGGCTAGCACACTTTCGCTCTGGTACTCCTGACTCAGCACCGTCTAAATCTACCTTTAACTTTGCTGTCCTGTTACCTTCTGTGTGGCCCGTACTTCTGAGCAGCTGTTCCGGGCCGCCCTCCCTTCCCTTCTACATTTCAGAAGAGCTTCCCTCCGCAGTGCCAAATCCTACCCATCGTCCTCCCCAACTCCAGCAATTCTCTGGCTCTCCTTTTTCCCAATTCCTAGTCCATACAGATCGAAGGGCCCCTCCCCGTCTCTCTTTTCCTAGCCACTGCCCACTGACATCTTTATTGATTGATCAAAAACCAATAGGGGACAAGGACCTTCAGCGTTTGGACATGCAGATTCCTGATAAAACCAAAGCATTAGAACCAACCCCCAACATCTCTGTTTACCTGTAGTTGCTAGAGTTTAGCAGTTTCACAGTTTCAGGCCGTGCATTAAGATCTATGACCCATTTTGAAAGGAGTGTTGGGATGTGTGTGTGAGAGGCGGGGCTCTTATATATTAACTTTATACATTGATTTCTGGCACCGTAGAGGCCATCTTTCCTCCAGTTTTTTGTTTGTTTGTTTGTTTGTTTTTGCTGAGAATCTGATGACTACAGCTAGGTGGGTTAATCTCTGGTTCTCTTTCAACTCTGTTGGCCTATGTATTTTATAGCTTCCACTGTGAAGGTCTTTCACCTCCTTGGTTATGTTTACACCCAGGTTTGAATTGTTGTCCGTGGCTATTGTGACTGGAGTTATTTTCCCCAACAGCTGTTGTTCTCATGTTGATTCTGTATTGTGCATCTTTGTTAAATGAGTTTGTGGTATCTGAGAATTTTCTGGTGGAATCTTTAGAGTCTTTTAGGTGTAAGATCACATTATCTTCAAATATGGACAATCTGACATCTTTCTTTTCTGTTTGCATCCCTTTTAGAAGTTGGTTGGTTTTAAAGATAGAGTCTCACTACATACGTAGCACAGGCTGACCTTGAACTCATGGTCCTCCTGTGTCAGCTTTCCAAATTCTAGGATTACAGATTTTTATTACCAAGTCTGGCCTTGTATTCTTTGCATTTGTTTGTTTTAATTTTTAATTTTATGTGTGTGGGTTTTTTGTCTGCATGTCTGCATGTGTGGGCCTAATGCACTTTGAGGTCAGAAGAGGGTGTTGGATTTCCTAGAACTAGAGGTGTGAGCTGCCGTGTTGGAGCTAGGAATTAAACCTGCATCCTCTGGAAGAGCAGCAAGTTCTTAACCACTGAGCATTTCTCCAGCACTATATTGTGTGTGTGTACATGTTTATGTGTGTATGGTTTATACATACATGCTGGTATATGTGCATGTGTGTGCATGCAATTGGATGCCAAAGGTCAAAGTCAAGTGTCTTCCTGTCATTCTCCAGATTACTTTTAGAGACAGGGTCTCTCCCTGAACCTGGAACTTGCTGATCTGATAGACTGAGCAACCAGGAAGCCAGGGATTCTTCTGAGACCTCAATGCTAGGATTCAAGGCACGTGCCAATGTGCCCAGCTTTCATGCTTGGGATGGTAAGAACTTTCCCTACTGAGCCAGTGACCCGCCCCTTTATTTCTTCCTCTAGACTTGCTCTAGCTAAGAATCCCTGTACTGAATCCAATAAGAATGAAGAATGCAGTGAGTGAACATCTCTCTCTCTCTCATAAAACACCAAATCTATATTTACATCCACAAAACATAACTCTAATCTGAAATATATCATAAATAAAGCATGTCTAGTATTTGACAACTTAAGTATCAACAATTAAAATAAAGAAAACTGAAATGAAAAAATACGTTAACAAAAATCCAACAAATTGTACTCTACCACATGTACTGTTGTTTCGAAGGGAAAGACACACAAAGCCAGTAGTGTCGCAGGAGTTAATACTGATGACAAGAGCATACTGTGAAGTACAAAGGGCTGATTACAAATGAATGAACGAACAACCTGGAAGTTTTACACTTTCAGAAAATGTAGCTAGAGAAATCTGAAAGCCCACCAAATTTCAGCATTACACAATTAGCTTGTTGTGTAATAGATTTGGTGATTTTTAAAAAAAATACAGGTTTGATTTTTGCCCCCTATGTATTTAATCTTCTCCCTCAAGATTTGCATTATCATCTCTGTGAGCTTCCTGTACACTCATTGGATTTAGGCAAAGATCGAGTTAGTCCTCTTGCAAATGGGTTAATCTTCAAAAATAGGATATAGAAGTACAGAACCTGAGAAAACAGTCTACATTGTGTACACAGGGCTCAGCTTGTGGACAGGAACAAGGCCTGTTGTACATGTTCCTGATACAAAAGCACTTTCCGCAAGAGCAGACACATCTCAAACCAGGTCTTTCTTCAACACAGGGGATAAGACATTTCCCAAGATCCTTGTCTGATTCTTAATCTGAAAGTCATTGTTTTCCTCCACTCAGTTATGATGGTGGCTATTCAGAGTTGGCATCTCTAGCCTTCGTTATACTGAAATACAATCTTTGTGTATTCCAGGATTCTAGTGTCTTCCAGGATTGGATCATAGAAGAAAGTTGAGTTCCATCAAAGGCCTTTTCTCAATGTATTGAAATGAGCATGTAATCTCTCCCTTGATTCTTACATAATACATGTAGTATGTACATAATGTAATTAAGTACATAGTAAGTAATATAAGTATGTTGATTGATTTGTCTTTGTTGAATTATCTTGGTATCGCTGAGAGGAAGTAAATTTTATCAAGGTGTGCTATCTTTTCAAGACATTGTTGAATTAAGTTTGCAAATATTTTATTAGGGATTTTTTCATCTATATCCGTCAAGGAAATTGATCCACAGGTTTTGTTATATTGCTATGCTTTTTACTGAGTTTTTGCATCAGAGGGTGAGTTCGGTTTTATAGGCTGATGTTGGAAGCATTCCTTCCATTTCCAATGTATAGAATGGTTTGAGGAACTAAGAGCAAGTCCTACAACAAGGAAAATGACGCCAGAGGGGAGTCTGAACCCACACAGAGGAGGGAGCAGCAGAGGAACTGGCAATTATGTGATAAGATTTTAGTTATTGTTTAAATGTCTTTAAAAGATAATTAGCCATTTCATCATTAATCACAGTGCAGTATATACATGAGGGTAAAATGTGACCACGATTTCATCCAGATCTAAAAGGAAGACGTGAAGTATACAGCTTCCAACTTTTTATGCCATGCATGCGAGGTACACTGTGATTCAAAGGTGGTGTGTGATAAGTTAAGATGTGTACTCTAAACTCTAAGGCAATCACAAGATTAGTGAAGACTCATAGAAGATTTACAAGCAGAGCAGATAAAAAGAACACAAAATGTGCAATCAATCCAAAAGAAAAAAAGAGGCACCTGAAGGAAGAGAAACAAAGGAGGAAATAGTAAATAACTAGAAAGACAGGCCTTTAAAACCAGTAGACGAACGTACTCATTAAAGTTGACAATCCAGGATTGGCAAAGCGAGCAGAGTGCTTGCCACCAAGACTGATGTCTGAGTTTGAGTTTATCTCCAGAGCCACATAATGGAAGGGACAACCAATTCCTGCAAGTTGTCCTCTGACCTCCACAACCGAGTCATTCATACATGCATACGTACACACACACTAAAAATTACATATATAAAAATGTATGCAATACATTTTTAAAATAAAAATACTGGTTCAGGCAGTAGTTTCTAGACTAATATCAAAAACACAAACACTGAAAACATTGGTGATTTAGTGGAAATTAAATCTTTTACATTCAAAATGGCACCATTGAGACTGTGAAAAGACAACTTTTAAAATGAATGAAAATATTTACAAATCATATATGTGATAAAACAAAAACTCTATCTAGAACACAGGAAGGCCTCCTGACAACTGACTCAAAATTAAAAACAAAACAAAATTAGAATCAAGGAAAGAATCTGAGTAAACTTTTCTCCCAAAGAAGATACACAAATGACCAGCAAACACACACAAACATCAGTAGACTTTGTAGAAATATGAATCAAAACCTCAGAAAGGCATTGTGCAAACATCCTGTGAATGCTATATTTTAAAAGATGGGACAACATCAACTACTGACAAGTATGATGCAGGAAAACTAAAATCCCTTTCTCTGCTGGTTTAGGGACAAGACTGGCAGTGTCTCAGAATGGATGGTGAGTAGAGAGAGATGTGTTAGGAAGGGACTCCAAGCATGTGAAGTATTACTAAGCCTGTGTAGGAAAACTGGTTTGGGGTGAGAGACAAGACCCTAGAGCTGGAATACCAGCTTCAACACACAAGTATGCTGGAACTTTGAGACTGGGGCTTTAAGGCTTTTGGTCTCTTAAACCATCCATGAAGGCAAGTCTGGGCTACTTGATTTCTATATTTAGCCCCACATTTCACCATTAAGGTACCAGACTTAGGAAAAGCTGAATGCACCAGCCACTCCCCAAGCTCCCTGCTCTATATTTTCAACTTTTGCACAGCAACCCTAGGGGAAAGAAGCTGCTTCTTAGCCTCTGGGACCCCAAGGCTTGATCCTTTACAACAATATCGATGGTTGATCTCCATCCATGTTTCCAGTGGCCTCAGACGGCAGCCAGGGTTATCCTTGAGAGGATTGCTACTCTGCAAACTGCTAGTTAAATGCTTGATAAATATTTTTTTTATATGAGTAGATAAGTCGCTTGCTGTTGTAGTAAATATTTCATCTCAATTGGGGATTTCTATCCCACCTTTGATTATTCAGTTCCCAGATAAAAGACACAAAACTGTTATATTTATAATAAGCCTTAATCAGCACTAGAGCTGGGCAGATATCTACCTTCCATGTTATTATACCAAATTTCCTGCCAATAACCCTTTAATATGACTTGCTATGTTCCATCTGGGCTCCTCTTAACTCTAGGTGGTCAGCCTTTATGACCATGTTTTCATGGCTCTCCTACCCCATGGCATCTTATCCTCTCTCCACCTTCCCCTCTCTCCTCCTGGTCTCCTGCCTCAGACCCCCAAGCCTAGGAATCAAAACCCCATCTATCTCTCTTCTGCCCAACTATAAGCAGTAGGCATCTTTGTTTACCAATCAGGAATACCTTGGGGTCATGGTTACATAGCATCATTTGGGCCTACGTGAGAGTCTCCTTGTCCATGAGGGCAACCAGGGCCAGAATTTAGCACAATACATAGCAAAAGACCAAACTTCAACAGCTTGTTTATTCTATAAATGGGAAAATGGCACTGAAAGAGAGCAACGCCCCTCACCCGGGATTGCGTATCCAGGAATCTATGATGTATAAATGTAGCTGTAATCCTCCACTTTTCAATTTGCCATGATGCCTATTTCAGATGTCTATTAAGGAGAATGAAAGTGCAGGTGGGGGTAGAGAGGTCCTTCTCAAGAGTCACTGAAGACATGGCATCTTACGTCTGGAAGTGGAAGGTCCAACAAGAGGCAGTGTTGATATGCTCGCCTGAGTGGTGGGGAAGTCTCCTAAGTCAGACTGCTGATGAAGACTTGGATGGAGAAGACAGAGATCAACCTGCAGGATAAATGGGCACCTTCCAAAGGACCCAACAAAAGGGGAGAAAGCTCCCTGGAGAGAACCCAGGATGTTCATGGCATCTCTCCAGCAGACCTCCAACCTCTTCTGCAGAGCAATCCCTGGAAGGGTTTGGTCATGCTTTCTGACGAAATTCAGAAGATGCTTACTGATTTGTATCTTGTTTGTTTTCATTTTCCCTTCTAAGGTGGATTTAAGTGTCTTTCTATGACTATATGACACCCCTCATTTGCTCATTAGAGTCAGAGGAAAGGGTGACGTACTGGAAACGGCAGGTAGGAGGTTTGTGTCACTTCTGCATGAAGCAGAGTCAATGTCAAAAAGCATTTTATGCCTTAGAGCCTCAGTGCTGGAAGCCAACCAGGTCCCACATTACTTTTAGAGTACCAGCTCAGTGAGATTTGGTGGCCATCTCATGGGCTTGGACCCAGTCCTAGGAATAAGGAGTCTGCGCTCCTTGATCTTCCTTTGCTCAATCTGGACCAACAAGAGTTAACTGCAAATCAGGGAATGGGTGTGTATTAGTCAGGGTTCTCTAGAGTCACAGAACTTATAGGTAGTCTCTATGTAGTAAGGGAATTTGTTAATGACTTACAGTCTGTAGTCAAACTCCCCAACAATGGTCAGCAGTAGCTGTGAATGAAAACCCGAGGATCTAGCAGTTGCTTACTCCCACAAGGCGCGCAGGTGAGGAAGAGTGAATCTTTCTTCTTCCAGTGTCCTTAGGTAGGTCTCCAGCAGTAGGTGTGGCCCAGATTAAAGGTGTGCATACCACCACACCTGAAACTTGTGTCTTCCAGACGCAAGATCTGGATCACAGGTGAGCCTTCTAATTCTGGATTGTAGTTCACTCCAAATATTGTCAAGTTGACGATCAGGAATAGCCAGGGTGACATGTAGTACAGAGGTTTCCAAGGTAATACAGAAACTGTTTCATGCTCCCTTCTACCCATTCATCTATTCTTCAATAAATATTTGTGTCAACCTAATTTGTGTCAACCTAAATAATGCAGAAAGAGGCTCTAAAAAGCAACCATATTTGGGGACCACAGAGTGATGCAATGGACTCCTCTGCCCCAGGAAGGGATGTGTGTGTTTGAGAAAGGGGCAAGGTAAGATCTTATTTTACATTTAAGTCTGTATTTATTATTAGTGTATATGTGTGGTGCATATAGGCACACATGTGTCACATACCTGTGTAGAGGTCAGAAGGCAACTTTTAGGAGTTGGTTCTATCAATGGAAACCTTGCTCTTGAGGCAGTCTCTCTTGTTGCTTCTCTTGCTACACTGCATTCTCCAGGCTAGCCGACTCTGAAGCTCCATCCTGTCCTGCTTCCCATCTCATCAGAGGAGTTCTGGGATTGCAGATGCGCACCGCTGAGTGCATATCCAAAGAGTCATGTGGTTTTACTTTTTGCATGAGTCCTAGGAGTTGAACTCAGGTCACTGGGCATGCACTATTGACCTGTCTTGCTAATCAGGAAAGCAGAAAGTTTTAAGGGGAAAAGGGAGAAATTTCTGCAAGATATTTGGATATAAAGTTTTATGTAAGCTATTTGGATACAAGGTTACTATTCTTGAGAATCCAGGAGAGATTGGTATCCGTTCTTTGGTGGAAGTGCTATCTCTGGGCAAGTGTTCTGACCAGCAAATGTGTTTGAATTGTGCCATTCTTAAAAAATACCAAAGATGGGCTGACTAGATGGCTTAGAAGGTAAAGCGCTTGTTGCACAAGACTCACAGCCTGGGTTCAATTCCTAGAACCCACATAAACAGGGAAGGAAAGAACCAACTCTAAGGTCATTCTCTGACGCTTACATGCAAGCTTGTAGCCCCCTACCTGACACTTGTGGCCGGCCCCCTACTATGTCATACCACAATAGTAATAATACTAATAAAAAAAAAAAGAACATCAAAAACAAACTTAGTTTCATAGCTCAGTGCACACATGGAAGATACACACAGCACCCAATGTACATAGAGTGAGATTGAGACTTTAGAAATTTTGAGAGAAAGAGTCATCTCAGAGAGTTGGACATAAGCCCTGCCCCTTCATAACTGCATTGGGTCTAACAAGAAAGACTTCAAAGCCTCCTTTACAACTCAACAGTGTGCTTACTGAATTCACTTTTCTTTGGGAGATGTGAACAAATGACTCTTCGACCCAGATAGGGCACCAACCATAGACCAGAGTGAAACTTCCAGTGAAGTCCAGGTTCATGAACAAGTGAGTTTATTGGGATTACTTACAGGGCATAGGTGAGGGACCACACTTGGGTGACTTCCAAACAATTGCATCATCACAAAGTCTCACCCTAGTCCTGATAATGACTTCATGGAAGCTGCATCACAAAGTCTCACTTTTAGTACCTTCTACTTCCTGTGTGTATATTCTAGTGTCTCCAAGATCACTTGCAGTTTGTAAGAAGTAGAAGGGTGTGATGGTTGGAGTCCTGGGTGAGGGTCCCATACCCCCATGTAGAGTGTTGTGGTCACATTAGCATTACCATAGATCTAACTATCTCTGTATAGTTCTTGCTCCATTGGCAAGACTAGCAGGCTTCAGAAGTTTCTACTCTGTGATGGTCCTGGAATAGACATGTTATGCCTAGTGCAGATACCCAAACTATCCAGTGATATAGCAAGGGTGTGCTGGATAGTTTTATGTCAACTTGACACAAGCTAAAGTCATTTGACAGGAGGGAACCTCAATTGAGGAAATGCCTCCATAAGACTAAATTGTAGGCAAGTCTTTACAGCAGTGATTCTTAACTAGTGATTGATGAGGATGGGGCCATCCCTGGGCTGGTGGTCCTAGGTTCTATAAGAAAGTAGACTGAGCAACCCACGGGGAGCACGCAAGTAAGCAGCACTCTTCCATGGCTCCTGCATCAGCTCCTGCCTCCAGGTTCTGTCCCTGTTTGAGTTTCTGTTCTGACTTCCTTCAGTGATGGACTACAGGGTGGAAAGTAAGCTAAATAAACCTTTTCCTCCCCAAGTTGCTTTTGGTCATGGTGTTTCATTACAGTGATAGTAACCTAAGTAACCTAATAGTAACCTAACTAAGACAAAAGGGAAATCTTCAAATCCTTCATTCAAATACAAAAGTTGCCCTCCATTTAGGTTGAAGCTGTGAAATGAAGGCTTGTTAGGGAGTAGAGGCCTCTGGGGATTGCTCTCAGAAGGCCTGTCTTCTCTGCTGCCTCATGAGGGTGTGAACTCAGGCAACACACTTTCCCTCAAAGCAGATTCTCTCTGATAAGATGGGACAATTGTCAGCATCTCATCTGCCAAACAGGTGCTAAGAAATGACTTAGACATGAGTGAGTTTAGGTAATATTGGACAATAAAGGTAATCATCGCATCCTGGCTGTTCCTGTGGGCATAAGTGAAAACTGGTGAGCTGTGCCATGTAGGATAAAGTTCACCACTGAATTCTGGCTGTTCCCACCAGGGCCATATACATCTCTGTAAGTAAAGGTTTGCTTCCCTCTTTGAATCAGCATTGCTGTTCTTGCTCAAGACGTCGAGATTTCCCTTTGCCCTGGTTTTGAAAACTAACTCCGTTCCATGCTATTATCAGCAAAGCCTCAGAGGGCTGACAGCCCTGGTCCTCTTCAGTTATCAGGGAATAGTTCAGTCAAATAAAATGTAGTTGAAATTTAACTGAATTGTCAAAAGCTTCAGTGAAATGAGGAATTTGGGCCAGAGCTGTCCACATGATTAAAAACGATCCCCATACACACGCCTACCGACAGGTGGGGTGATCTGTCTCACCACTGTCTGTGGGCAATGCACACTTTGTAAGTTCTGTGTATGCCATGGAATCCTGCATTGTCTCTGCTATTTCTTGAGAACATTTCACAACAAAGGCATGGGTTTTAGAGTTTCTATGAAATGTTGTTTGCTTATTTATTTGTTGACAGGGTCTCTATCCCAGCCTTGAATTCACTACATAGCAGAGAATGACACCTTATATTTCTGACCCTCTCGCCTCCACCTCCACGGCATAGACATGTGCCTTCATATCTGTTTTTATCCTGTGTTGTCATGGCAACCTAGGTCTTCAAGCACGATAGGCAACTGCTCTACCAAGTGAACTGTATCCCCAGCCCACCCATAAATGTTTATAAAGGTGCCATTGAATCGACTCCCGGCTTTTTCTCATAGATCTCATTACATTTTCATCTTTACTCTCTGTAAGACTTTTGTCGTTGGTTGTTGTTCCCCTAGGTAATCAAGGATCCTGACAGGAGGCTCCTGAAAGTGCAATTTGTGGTACTTGTTTTATTCTTATTTATCCAATCAGCCACTCAGCATTCATGACCTGAATGCCTTTCTCAACAACATTCTTAAGCCCCAGAGATACAGATAAAGATACATACAAATCCCTCAGAAAATGATATATAATAGGCAAAAGGAAACAAACAAAACCATCATTACAAACCTTAAACCACCATGTCTAGTTTCACATTGGACCCTTGACTAATTCTTAGGTTTATTTCCCAAAAGTTAAAATCTTTCCAATCAAATACTGATAAGCCAACATCGAAGACTAGCAACTGTGTCTTTTTGTTTGTCAGAACTTCTTTTTCAAACCTGCTAGCTATTCAAATGTTTAGGAACCCACAGAATCTCACTGGTTGAGGGATGCTGTGCTGGTTGGTTTTATGTCACCTACAAGCTAAGGTCATCTGAGAGAAGAGACGGGAACCTCATTTTAAACAATGCCTTCATAAGATCAGGCTGCAGGCAAGCCTGTGAGGCAGTGGTTCTCAATCTTCCCAATGCTGCGAACCTTTCCTACACTTACTTGTGTTGTGGTGACCCCCCCACTCATAAAATTGTTTTAATTGCTACTTCATAACTATAATTTTTTTTTTTTTTTGGTTTTTCGAGACAGGATCTCTCTGTGTAGCCCTGGCTGTCCTGGAACTCACCTGTAGACCAGGCTGGCCTCGAACTCAGAAATCCGCCTGTCTCTGCCTCCCAAGTGCTGGGATTAAAGGCGTGTGCCATCACTGCATGGCTAATTTTGCTATTTTATGAATTGTAATGTAAATATGTGTTTCTGATGGTCTTAGGAAACCCCTGTGAAAGGGTTGTTTGATCCCCAAAGGGATCATGATCCACCGGTTAATAACCACTGCTATAGAATATTTTCCTAATTAGTGATTGGTGTGGAAGGGCCTAGCCTATTGTAGGTGATGCCCCCCTCCAGGCTGGTGGTCATGGGTTCTATAAGAAAGTAAGCTGAGCAAGCCATGAGGAGCAAGTCAGTAAGCAGAATCCCTCCATGGCCTCTGCATTAGCTCCTGCCTCTAGGTTCCTGCCATGTTTGAGTTCCTGTCCTGACTTCCTGCATTAATGAAGTGTAAGCCAAATAAATCCTTCCCTGTCTATGCTGCTTTTGGTCACGGTGTTTTATTGCAGCAATAGAAACCCTAAAACAGATATGAAGCAGGAAGGGAAGTCAAAACAGACCTGTTAACAACTTTCACCTGCCTTTTGCTGTTTCTGTTGGGCCATTGGTATAGATGCTGGGGTCTACTCTTGGGGTTTTTTTTTTTTTTCTTTAAGATTTGCTTTATTTTTAACTATGTGTACATGTACACAAAGGTGCCCTCAGAGGCCAGAAAAGGGGGTCAGATTCCTTGGAGCTGGAGTAATGGGCAGTTGTGAGCCACCTAACAAGAGTGCTGGGAACCAAACCCAGGTCCTCTTCAAGGGCAGTAAGTGTTTTCAACCACCGAGCCATCTCTTTGGCTCCTGGCCTCAGAATGTGAAGGGTATAGACTATCTGACAATGGACAAATCATCTGCCAGAAGCTAAAGAAAGGTGAGGAACTACTGTCTCCTCAACTATTCACAGAGCCGTCTGAATACCCTCAACTATTCACAGAGCCGTCTGAATACCGTGAACCATAAAAGCCTCTGGTTGGAAACAGAACTGAAGCTTTGTACCCTTCTTACACAATCACCTTGACAACCAGAAAGAAAAGCCGACATGAATCTGGGTTATTGTTGAAGGAGAGGGCAATCCAAACAATGGCTCTATAGTGAGAGATTCCGAATGAGAGGAAAACACTTCCAGGAGATGGGGAAAGAGAAGGCTGGCTGCTTCTCTTTCCATTGTGCCTCTCAGCAGATGGCTTGAACATCACCATGGTGACCACATGAAGCTTCTGAGGCCACATCCAACTCCTGCCATCCCTTCATGCTCATCTATCAGGATGTCTAAGAAGTCTGTTAGGACTGCAGAAACTCTCCAGTCCAAGGTTCCTGCCCATTCCCAAGTTCTAATCTCCTGTTACCAGGATCTACCATATCTTCAGATGCCTTATGCTGGTTATTGCCTATGTCTCTCAGCCCTTGTCTTCACGTCATTTGTAATGATTCAAGTCCTAATCAATGTGGCACCATTTGATGGCATCCGCACCTGCAGGCCACAGCCACCTCCAAGCCTATAGAAACAAGGACACTCCACCGTCACTCCATCCCGGTCATTAAAAGACCCAAGCCCCTTCTTGGTCTTTCAACATTTTAGTGACCCATCTCATCAATGAAATCTGCTCTTTGTAATTTTTAGTTAGAATGTGTTTTCTATACTAGACTAAATGATTACATTCCTAATCTATGTCAAGAACCTATGAAAGAATCTTCTAGTAGAAAGAAGGAAATTCAAGCTTTCTCTAAGATGTTCCTTATACTTGGGATTAAGGGAGTAGCTCAGAGATAGTGTTTGCCAGCATGTCTATTCAAGGCCATGGGCTCAAGACCCCGTACCACAAAAAGGGGAGCGTGAGCTATAGCTCAGTGATAGATTTGCTTGCCTAGCAAGTATGAGGCCCCAAGTTCAATCTCTACTACCCCAAACAAACCAAACACACCTGACTTTATTCTAAATAATAATATTTATAAGACAGTGAGTTGTACCTGGTGGTAGTGTCTCATGCCTTTAATCCCAACACTCAGGAGGCAGAGGCAGGCATATCTCTGAGTTTGAGGTCAGTCTGGTTTACAGAGCAAGTAACAGGACAGCCAGGGCTATGCAAAGAAATTATCTCAAAAACAAAAAAACCAAAACCAAAATGAAGTGAGTTGATATATATTTTCTAACATAAATTAGATCAAATTCATAATCATCATTCCTAAAAACGCCTGTCTCTAAGCATCTGTGCGGTGCTGCGGACGCAACCTCGGTCCTCATCGGCTGAGGCCCTGTCTCCAGCTCCCAGCGCAGCTCCCCCAGCCCAGCTCCTCCAGCCTCCTAAACGTCTATCTCTTATGCATGCCTTCTGCAGCAGCAGGCATTTTCATGCTTCTGAACGCACTGTCATCTCTTCATGAAGATAACCTGACTCCTTCACAACCAGAAATTTCTTCTTACTCTTAGTTCAAACTGTTCCTACATTTTGAGATTTTTTTTTCCAACTATATTTGATCTAAAAGGGAGCTTTAATTTTCTTCATGGTCCTTGCTACACAGTAAGTTCCTTTGTAGATTTGAAATAGAATCCCAGTACAATTTCCACACAGTAGGTCAGAGTATTCTTGCTGAGTGGATAATTGGGTACATAGTTTATTCTTCTGAGAAAAAAATTAGGAAATAATGCTTACCTTATAGTATTATTTTAAGAATTCAGTTAGAGAAAGCACTAAGTGTTCAGTCAACTCTTCATCTCTTCATCCTTTTATCTCTATTAATATAATAGAGTTAAAAGAACAGAGTAGAAAATGGGGTGTAAATAGGGATGATACTGGGCAGAGAGACCCCAGGGAGTCTTTCTGCAGAGGTGCCTGTTAGACGCCTGTGTGTGGCCACCGAGGCTCAGAAAGGCTGCACATCTATCTATCCGCCAGGAGCTCAGCTGCTGGAATTCAGAGGGGAGGGGAGGTGTGGCGAGTTGGAAACTAATTGCTGTGAAAGGTTATGCAAACTTGGAAGCCAATTAGGCTAACACTCAACCCTCAGAGGGCAAGGGACAGAGAGACACCAGAGGACAAATAGTATTTACTTTTGCAGTCAAAATATGACCTTACCTGTCGGGCTAGTGATAGATTTTATGTTCTTTACTTAGAATGTCCAGTTCTCTGAACCCCTTCCCATATCACCCCAGGCTTTCCCATTCCACAGTGTCAAGAAGTCATTGAAGACCATAAAACAATGTTCAGAAGGTCTCATTTTAAACAAGGAGAGTTCTAAGAAGTCACTGTGTAGAGAAAAGGTTGTCTGTTGAATGTACTTTGTGTGTGTGTGTGTGTGTTTCATAGAGAAATTTGCAGGGTCAGCGAGATGGTTTAGTGAGCAAAGGTGCTTGCAAGCCTGGTAACCTGAATGTCACATCTCCTAATCCTTCTCAAGTAGTGCTACTTCCTGATGACTAGGCATTCAAATACATGAACTTATATCCCCAGTGACACACTTCCTTCAAAGAATGTCACATCTCCTAATCCTTCTCAAGTAGTGCCACTTCCTGATGACTAGGCTCACATATTTGAGCTTATAGAGGCTATTCTTCTTCAAACCACCACAATAACATATAATAGTTTGGACCCTAAGCCAAGGTTCAAGCAGCCATTCTCTGACGTTTAATGGCATAGCAGCATGCTCAGTGCAAATGTGTCTGTCGTGTAATCAGAACCAAGGCTGGGGTTATAGCTCAGTAGTAGAGTGCTTGCCTAGCATGTGTGAAGCCCTGGGTTCAGTCCTTAATATGAAATTTTTTAAAAATCCCTGAAATAACAATTAACCTATGCCAGAAACATTTTGGACTCAACACACACTTGATTTTGAATTAATATTTGGTTGTTGTGGGTTCAAAACCTTTTATTTTTTTCTCGAATTTCACACTGAGTGTACTTTCTCTATAGTTCCTTTCACAGTGCATGCCCCTACCTGTGCTTTTAAAAATATTTGTTTATGTATTTGTTACCTATTCACTTGTTTTTATGTGTGTTCAGATGCAACCATGCCATGCATATAGAACTCGGAACCCAGCTCTCAGGAGCAGGCTCTCTCCTTTCACCTTCCCAGGAGGCCATCCCGTCGCTGTGCTGTGAATTCCTGGAAGCTGGCCAAGAAGCTTCCACAGGAACCTCCTG
>CM052700.1:69761940-69836261 GCA_028551405.1 Uromys caudimaculatus | reverse complement strand
CCCCCCCCCCCCCCCCCCCCCAGTTATCTTGTTGAGAAGATAGATTTCTAAAAAACAAAACAAAACAACAAAACCCTCACCATGGTCTGTTAAGATGGGTCTCATTTTAGGCCAGAACATCGTTGCCATAGGGAAACTCTGAAGTGAACCCAGGACTCCATGCATGCTAGGCGAACAAGTGTCCCTGAACAATAACCCCAGCTGCAGGGAAATTCTTTAAAGAACTTACTGGTTCACCCCAAGTCTGGCTGGGGAGTTAGAGTTGAACCTTAACAGTTTTCAGATAAACTTGTTCTAGGCACTCTGAGGAAACTAGAAGCTTCACTGAAAAGCAATGAGATCAGGCTAGGTCCTTTGGGCCAGTTGCCAGAGCTGGACACAGACTCAAGTGGCCAGCAGCTTGGGTCCACACAGCCTGTAAACAAAAGCCTAGGGCTCAAGCCTGTAAGACTCAGCTGAACCATCAGCAGACCTGGGATTGGAGACACTACCCACTAGTGATGGGAAAGGAAACACCCCCACCCCACCCCCTGCCACCAAGCCAAGAGATGAACTTAAAATTAGGTCGTAGACCAGTGACCCTGGCAAAGAAACTGGCAGGTGCAAAGACCAAGTGTCCTGACCCTTTGTAATTAGAGCTTCACGTTCTCAAAGGGCTCAACAGTTTCCACCAAAGAATATTATGACCATAACAGGTAAGGAAAATAGAGCCCTGATGAGGCTGAAGGGTGGTATAGTAGCTTAAGGAAGAACAGTGCCTTAACCCAATGTCTTAGTCAGGGTTTCTTTTCCTGCACAAACATCATGACCAAGAGGCAAGGTGTGGAGGAAAGGGTTTATTCAGCTTACACTTCCATGCTGCTGGTCATCACCAAAGGAAGTCAGGACTGGAACTCAAGCAGGTCAGGAAGCAGGAGCTGATGCAGAGGCCATGGAGGGATGTTCCTTACTGGCTTGCTTCTCCTGGCTTGCTCAGCCTGCTTTCTTATAGACCCCAAGACTCCCAGCCCACAGATGGTACCACTCACAAGGGGCCCTCCCCCTTGATCACTAATTGAGAAAATGCTTACAGCTGGATCTCATGGAGGCATTTCCTCAACTGAAGCTCCTTTCTCTGTGATAACTCCAGCTTGTGTCAAGTTGACACACAATCTGCCACTACACCCAAGCTCTCTCCTTCTGTAGCCCAGGTCTGAGGGATGAGGAGACTGCATCTTTGAGTTGGCCAAAATCTAAAGCTGTGCCTGTGGTATTGGAAGTTTTTTTGTTTTGTTTTTGTTTGTTTGTTTGTTTTGTTTCTTGATGCTACTTGAACTTTGTCAATGTAGTTGGACCCTTGTCTCTTTATGTGTTTGTTCAGCGAGTAGGGGGGTATGTCATTGTCCTCACCTAATTTTTATATAAAACTATGCACGACTGTGACTTTATTATTATTATTAATTTTTACTGTGTATATGTCTCTTTGTAAGTTTATAATGCATGTTTGCAGGTGGTCACAGAGGCAAGAAAAGGCCATCAGATCCCCTGGAGTTGGAGTTGCTGGTCGTTGTGAGCCACATGGGTGCTGGAAACTGAACTCCGATCCCTTGGAAGAGCAACAAATGCTCTTAACCATTGAGCCATTTCTCCAGCCCCGCCTTTTTTTTTTTGGAAACGAAAGAACTCAGTTTTTATTTTATTTTTTTTAATTTTCTGATACTTTATTTACATTTCCAATGTTTCCCCCTTTCCAAGTCTCCTCTTTGGAAACCCCCTATCTCCTCCTCCCTCCCCCACCTCTGTGAGGGTATTCCCCCTCCCCCCACCCACCGACCCACTCCCGTCTTCCCCCCTTGACATTCCCCTTTACTGGGGCCTCTAACACCCTCAGGCCCAAGGACCTCTCCTCGCCCTGATGGCCAACAAGGCTCTCCTCTGCCACATATGTGGTCCGAGCCATGGGTCTTTCGATGTCTATTCTTTGGTTGGTGGTCCAGCCTCCAGGAGCACCGGGGGCATCAGGCCAGTTGACACTGTTGCTCCCTCCATGGGGCTGCAAGCTCCCTCAGTTCCTTCAGTCCCTTCTCCAACTCTTCCATCTGGGACCTTACTCTCAGACCAGAGGTTACTGTAAAGTGAAACTTGGGTATTCCGGGCTTTTGGGCTAATATTTTTTTTTTTTTTTTTTTGAGATAAGGTTTTTACACTGTAGTCCAGGCAAGCCTGTAACTTACTATGTAGCCCAGGTATGCTTCATACTTAAGGAAATTCTCCTGCCTCTACCTCCCAAGTGCTGGAATTACAGGTGTGAACCACACAGTATTGCTTTTTGAAATAGCTTCTAACTCTGTGGCTTGAAGACTCATGCATTCCCCTCAAAATTTTGACTCAAGTAAGCTATTGGGGTTATCTACAAATGGGTGTGTCTGAGGTGTGAGGTCTGGAGCAGGGGTCTTACATCTCCTAGCCTGCTTTACTTGTTTCCTTCCTGTTAGGCTGGCTGTCAGTCTAAACGTCTGCTGCAGCATCTTCATCTGCTGTGCCAGGCCCTGGACCAGCCTCATGTCCCCAGAGTTGTTCTCCATTTGTAAGGCATTTCCTAAATGCGGTAGACAGGGAGTGAGAGGCCAAGCAGAAGTTCCAATACAACTTGGGTTAAAGAGTTCACGTGTCCTTCTCTTCCTCAGATTCCAGAGAAGCTACCCAAGACTCAGGCCTTCCCAGAGACCTCTGGGATTGATATTGACTTACCCTATGTAGGAAGCTTCATGCCTTCCTTCCCATGCCTATCTTAGGCCCCAGAAAGTCGCAGCTTGACATCTATGATTAAGGGAAGAAGACGTGTGTGTAAGATTTTTATATGTCAGGTATTGCTTGTACATGAATGTGACATCCCCCAGGCAGCTGTGTGCACAGGGGAGCATGCTATATAGAGGGCACTGCCCACAGATCCTCCCAAAGTAAGAACTTGCTGGGTGGGATGGGTGGGCATGACTCTATCACTATTACCTTGGTGGTTATCTCATTGGTGGTAGACTGCAAAGCTCCTAGGCGTTCCCCTCCTTCTTTTCTGCCCTTTCCCCTTCCTTCATTTCCGTTTTCAGCTGCTATGATAGGGACCATGTGCCTACTAGTTAGTATGGCACCATGTTGGACTAGCTCTTTGGACAGGTGGTAGATGAAAAGGACTGAATGAGGGGCAGAAGCTCCTATTGGGCAGGTTAATGACAGCGTATGTGCCTATCCTAGAAGAAGGTTGTCTCGTACATCTGGCTGCTGAGGACAGCCTTGTACCTATGGTAGGAAAGTTTCTGCACCAGAATGTGGAAGTCCTCGGAATCTAAATTGGTGGCAGCTCCTGATCCTTAAGACTGATGACCCTCTGAAGAAACAGAACTTCTCTTGGGCTGAGCTGCCACCCCCAACTCAAATTGTCCTCAGTTCTTAAATTGAGGGAATAGACGAACTTGTGGATGGCCAAGGCTGCTGGCTCCAGCACTTAACTGTTAAGGAGCCACCACTCAAATTTCCAACTTCACGCTGGGATGCTGCTCCTACATTCTGTAGTGAGCACACAAATCCAGCTTTTTTAGGTTTGTGCAGCCATCATGGCACACCAAAACACCAAGTCCTGGGTTTCATTGACCCCACACTCCTGTGGAAGTGAATCTCTATGACAGATAAAATGAAGGCGGTGCAGATATGGTCATGGCTGCCTCACACGGCTCCACTCCTGCATGACCATCAGACAGGCATAGGCCACCTGTGCCTACGAGCCATGTCCCCAGCCCAACAACTCCATCTTCAGAAGCCTTTGAAGGATGAGGAAAGGGTTTAAAACAAGGGTAGCATTCACTTTGAAGTAAAGACCAGTGCCAGAATCAACGCTCGTCTTCTGGGGATCTTTGCTTTGCCCACTGGAGGTATCTTAGTGGCCTGTCGCTCGAAACCCTCACAGGTTCCTCTTATTCCTGTTTGTTCACTTGTTTGTTTGAGTCTAGTGTACTGAGCAAGAGGGCAGCAGACTTGGCTCTCACTGGAGCACTGCCTGCAGCCTCATAGGTCCCTCTGCTTCCCCTCCAGGCCTTTTCTGGTCTTCTGTACAAGGGAATCGTTGCTTTCTCCATCTTGGCTCTCAGTGCCCAGGCTGGAGTTTCAAACAAGCTTTCTTCAAGAAATTCATCCAGTTACTTACAATCATACATACATAAATACACACACACACACACACACACACACACACACACACACACACACACACACACACACACAGAGGCAAGATCTCCCAACAAAATTTCAATGCAACTTCTTAACAGACTAGACTTTTAAATTCATTATATATGTAAATATAAAAATTCAGTGTCCCACTTAGAGATCAGTGTCTAGATTGTACTGTTCCTAGAGTAAGTCACATTAAAAGATGCACATTCTAGGATCAGGGCAAATACATACCTTGCATGTTCTCATCATCCTTTGAGCCACTTTGCCCACTCTGTGCCTGTGTGCAAGTGATTGGGTCACTACAAATGGACACAAATTCTCAACACACAAGGATGCTCAGGAAGAGCCCTGATGTGATGTTGAAGGGACCAAGGTGGCACCATCCCTGTCCTGGCAACATTTTGTGACTTCTTAGATAGCTCTCATCCCTCTACCTTATAACAGTCACATTGGCCTTGGCAACATGTATGAGATTTTCATGACCCTGACTATGGTCCAAATGTATTAAGTTTATACAAACTTAACACAAACTAAACTAAGTGAAGAAGGTGTAAGTCAAAAATAATTGTTATGTTATGCCTGAAATAACTACTATGTACTGTCAAAAATGAATGTTTCATGGTTCCTCAGACCCTCACCTAGCTTTTATATAAATTAGGATTTCTGTGGGGTTTGCCTTTTAAAATAGTGTCTCCCTGACCTTCAGTACCAAGAGACACTGAGACATTAGCTCTTGGTCACCAACCAAAATTAAAGAAATCTTAATATACTCTTAGTTGACTTAGTCTGTGTGCTTGCCTATATTTTCTCCATGGATTATTTCAATGTGTGAATCAGGAAGTTTCATGTCTTCTACAGTATTCGAAGAGGGCTAATCAGGAAAGGCAAAGTGGCCAACTGTGCCGGGACCGGGATCTGCATGCTGCTACATTCAACTGATGCATCTTGTCTCATCATGCCAAAGGTAAATGACCTCGCCCATAACAGGTACATATAAATACCAGCTGTGAGGGATAAGTGAGAAGGGCTCAGACATTGGGCATGTGGTGTACAGATTCAAAGACTTTGTAGATTCAAACATTTGGCTGGATCAAAATTGGCAAACTCCAGAGGTTCTGGGGAGTACATGTGATCAAGGTGATAGTCCACACCTACTGTAGGCTGGTGTGGCTGTTGGTCCTAAGAAGTCTTCCGGAGCCATTGAGGCACCTAACATGAGCTCTCATCAGTTCAAATTCTTCCCTCTCATTCCCACTTACCAGAACTGTATGGCCTAGGGTGGAGTAGGGAACTGCCGCAGGGCAGAGGGGCTGGCTATCCAAAGCATTTTGTCATTTTGGTGATGATGATGCAAGTGGGAGGGAACTGGTCAGGAAGAGAAATACTCCATGCAAAATCTGTCTCCAGGGGCTTAGCCCAGGCT
Organism: Uromys caudimaculatus; assembly: GCA_028551405.1. Taxonomy (NCBI): domain Eukaryota; kingdom Metazoa; phylum Chordata; class Mammalia; order Rodentia; family Muridae; genus Uromys; species Uromys caudimaculatus. The sequence goes on along the minus strand of CM052700.1, from coordinate 69,830,638 downwards.
GGGATGACAGAGCAGGGTTACAGAGAAAAGAGAAAGAACACTGAGGGTGGGAAGAGAGAGGTGGGCCCACAGGGCTGGAGCAACAATTTCCATCCCTTTCACACCTCTCCCCCTGGCCTCTGAGCCAAGCTGCAGCCACAGAAGGTACACACCCGCCCATGTGCAGGCACACATTCGAACTTGCCCTCCAGTCCGCTTGTTTCAGAACTCATGATTCACTGATTACAGGACTGACTTGCTGATCTCACCACTCCATATCTCCCACTACTTCTGCACCACAAGAGCCATGGCCTCGTTATCTTTTGGTGGTTTTTCTTTGCTGAACCGCCACTGATTGAGCTCATTTCATGTGCCATTCATTGAGAGTTCCAAGGAAGGAGCACAGTGAGGAAGAATGTAGAGAAGCCAGCCCCGCCGAATGGAGGAGGCAGAATGGCGGTAGCGATGTTTTAAAGTGGTCCACTGGATGGGAGGACTTACAGGGAGGCAGACACGATACCCCTGACACTTTAGCTGACCTGTGCCTGTGACCTCTAGAGAAGGGGTGTATGACTAGGCTGCATTTGGCAAGCCTAGCAGTCTTGCTAGAAGTTTAGGCAATGGCAGTCATTTGCAAGACAAAAATGAGAGCTCATGATAGCAAAGTACACACTGTACTGAGAGCAGTCATCATAGCACAGTAGACACAGATCTTCCTTCCACACTCGCTAGGACCTGTCACTGCTAGAGCAATAGGGACCATTTGAGGTTTAAAACTGAGGCATGGCATACTCCAGGCTCTGATTTACAGCAGTCTATGTAGCCTCAGGGTAGAGAAGACTAGAGGATGGAGGGCTGACAGCTGTGAGTGAAGAGGCTGATGCTAAAAAATAGGCTAGAAGTAGCACTTGCTGAGAACTGCCTCGGGTGCAGGAACCGGGGGAGGGGCGTGAAGATGCGCTGGGTAGCGCAACTCCCCACGACAAGCAAGAACATAGAGATCTTTGAAAGCATCCCTATGACTTTCCCCAAGGCCAGTTCTAGTCAGGTCCAGGTGTCATCTTAGTTCTCTGTTCCTAGCTTCGAGGCAGGGATGGGGCAAAGTCAGCAGGTAATGCCATTGTTCTTGGCTTGACTTGTCTCTACCAGACAAAATGATCGAAATTTTCAGACTGCTACTTTAAAGAGCTTATACTTGCTGACAGTAGATGCCTTCAAAAGGGAGGCTTGCCTGGACTGAGGCTTGCCCAGAATCACTGAGGAAGAATTCTCAAAATGCAAAACAGCTTTAGGGACTAATAAAATGTATGTAAAATTATGTTTGTATAATAATAAAAAATTGAGAAAAAAACACAAGGTGATGTGAAAAAGGTTTTGAATTCAAAGGTATTTTCCTCATGTAATGCACACATATATATATATGTATGTATTTATGTATTATGTATGTACATATGTATATGTAGCTACATGCATATGAATATATGCACACATACAAGTGTGCACATGTACAAACATACATATGTGCACATAGGTGTATATGCATATGTGTGTTGTTAGAGATATGATTCATGTGTTTCTGTTGCACATACATACATCTGTCAGCATACATTTCATGCATGCACACTTATTTCATGAGCAGTGTTAAGTCACCATAAAGGCAACATTTACAGAGAGCTTTGCCCTTGATTGGACTCACTAATGTTTGCTGAATTAGAACAAACCTCTGCCTTGCCCATTCTGATTTTTATCATTGACCATTGCTCTCAAGAGTTAATGTTTGAACCTGGCCATAAAGAAATCGAGAATCACTGACCTATGGCCTATATTTGAGGAGGAAGAAGCCCCTTATAAAATAGCCAACAGTGGGTGGCCTGGCAGGCAGAGCTGTTGTGGTCAGCTGGAGAAAGGAAGCCTCATTGCCACCATGAACTTCTCCGGCAAGTACCAACTGCAGAGTCAGGAGAACTTTGAGCCATTCATGAAGGCAATAGGTAAGTATTGAATGAGACACCAAAACTGATATAACAGCAATGAGGGGCTACCCCTACTATCAGCAGATAGTCAAGGTTTGATGTTGAGGTGGAAGGAGGGGTCTAGCCTATACCAAATTGAGGAGTTCTCCAGTGACTCTCCTGGTCTCTTGTTACTTGTGCTTGTACTTGTCCCCACTGGACAAAGCTACCCCAGAGAAGTAGAAATGACCCTGAACTGGAGGATGAACTGGTATGAAGTGTGTGTCTGCTGATACTTTATTCTAAGATCTTGTTCCTTCACTCACTTTCTAGCAAACATTGATTGAAGGCCAACCATACCCCAAGCATCCTGCTTGTACAGATACCAGAAAGACAGAGTGTGATAGGCTACAATCCTGGCCAATGTTTGGAGACAAAGCTACAATCTTGACCAATTATTTGGAAATAAATGTAATTAAATGTCCCCTAATATGTATGACTTTATACCAGGCAATGCCCACAGTAAATACTCACCATAAAACTGAGTTGATCACTGTTATTTTCCCATTTTACAGTTGAGGCAACTGGGGCCAAGAAAGGTGATGTATCTGTGACAAGGCTCACTGCTTAGAGAGTGTTTGAGTTGGAGTTAGAAGCAGGTGCTGGGTCCCAGAGACCCTATTTAAACACCCTATGTCTCCCAGGGTATGGAGGTGCGGGGGAGACTTTGTGGTGGTGAAGGCTGAGCCTTTGACCAGGGAGAGAAGAGTATGTACCAGGAAGAGAGACCCCTGTGGGCAGAGGGGAAAGTGGGACAAAGGAGGGTACCAACATGGAAAAGTTGAGGAATAGCAAGAGCGGGAAGAGGACTCTCAGGTCATCTCAGGACTCAGAGCTTCTTTTGCAGACAAGTCAAAGATCATGAATTTGAAGATTCCTTAGTTGTGCAAGGGACCCTCTACTGTCACTGTGAACGCCACGGTTCCTGTGACGAACCCCCCCACCCCCAGTTCGTGTGAAAGCACAGATTTGTTCTGAAATCTGCAAAGCACTATTCTAGGGTAAAGGGTTTTTGTGCACACAGCAAGGTTCCCTGGCGTGGTCCTACTTTGTGCATGGCCTAGTTATTTATAGCTCCCCTATGGATTCAGGAGTAATTGGATTTGGAAGATAAACATTCTGGTGGATGAAGTGTTCCCACTCTAAGAGCAAGGCCACTAAAGAAGGAGGGACCTGGGAGGGAGAATGAGTAAGAGGCAGGGAGCCACAGAGAAAAGGGTTTTTACTACAAATGGATCGGTGGGCTGAGAATGTAGCTCAGTCCGCAGAGTGTTTGCCTAGCATTCGTGAAGCCCTGGGTTCAATCCCTTGCACTGTATAAGCCAGGTATGATGGCACATGACTGCTCTTTTAGCACTAAGGATGTGGAAGCAGGAGGATCAGACACTCAAGGTCATCCTCAACCATAGAGTGAGTTAAGGTTAGCCTAGGCTGCAAGAGACCCTGTCTCAAAAAATAATAGTACTAATCGGGAAAGTACTAGCAGACTTCTGACTTTCCATATCAGAAGCCAAAGACCTAACTGCTAACAGGTCTACTGTATGGAAATGTGTGGGGTCTCTGTTCTTCCAGTTTTTAACTTTACATGGTCTCTACCAGGTCTGCCTGAGGACCTCATCCAGAAAGGGAGGGACATCAAGGGGGTGTCAGAAATCGTGCACGAAGGGAAGAAAGTCAAAATCACCATCACCTATGGACCCAAAGTAGTCCACAATGAGTTTACCTTGGGAGAGGAATTCGATCTGGAGACCATGACTGGGGAAAAAGTCAAGGTATGTAGTCCCACCTCTGGCCACCGTCTGTTTCCCAAAACTTCTCCTAACAGACCATGTCACAAACCTACTTCAGGCAGGAGACACAGAGAGCTCTGAGAGTAGACTTCTCACTGTCCCAGGGATCGTGGGCATCTGGGCTCTCACTGTGGAAGATGTGGGGAGAAGGGGCACGGAACAGTATCCTGTCTCAGGGTCTCCCAGGCACAGTGCTTCTGACTCTCAGAGTCCTTCAAGGAGATCCTGGAACTGGGGGCAAATTGGGGTCAGGGAAAACCTTTATCTGAGCCAGGGCAGCTTCCTGGGAGATTGTTCCAGGCAGCAATGTCAGCTGTCTGTGGACCGTGTGAGCAGTGGACTGGTGATAGCAGAGAGATCCAGGGGCTGTGGGTCCTGTCATCTGCCCCTCCCTCTGAGGCCTCCACAGCCCAGGGTAGCCAGTGGAATATGTATCTGTTCTCTGCCCCTGCCTTTCCAGGCAGCTTTGTGCCTCAGATTCAGCAGGAGTCTCTTTATCACTTCTGGTTGCTCTTATTTCTGCCTCTTTTACATGTCAAGGAGAAGAGAGGGTGGGGACTCTCCTGATTGGTTCGTGACATGGGCTGGGGTGTCATGGGTTTTACTACAGCCCTTTTTCAATGCCCATCGTAGAGGCAGATAGTTGGTGTCTTTTGCTCTTGATTAGGACCCCTCCCTCCACCCCTCTCTTGTCATGGAGCCCATACTGGCCTCAAACTCAGCATCTTCATGCTCCTGCCTCATGAGTGCAGGAAAGCCTGAAGCAGTGTGCCCAGACAGTTTCTACTTACTACCATCTTGATGTTTACAGCTTGGAATTGGTACCATAATAAAAAAAGACTCAGTAGCCACCAAAGTAAACAGAATCCCCCCCCAGCTGCTGATGATTGGAGTTTTGCTACCTCCTCCCTCCATAAACTTGAGAAATGGGATTTTATATTTTATTTTTCGATTTTTCCCCCAGGGGAGAACCACTTAGGTAGGCTTGACATTTTCTTTCATTCATAAATACGCCCTATTTCTATTTAGCACTAGAGAACCAGAGATGGACAGGACATTTGATTCCTTGTCCGTTGATACCACGAAGGGAACCAACTTCATTAGCTTCATTGCTAGGCCTTTGCTCACAGGCCACCATCTGTCTTCCCTGCAGGCAATCGTTAAGATGGAAGGTGACAATAAAATGGTGACAAGTTTCAAAGGCATAAAGTCCGTGACTGAACTCAATGGAGACACAATCACCAATGTAAGTTGGCACTCTGGTCTTGCTGTCCCAGTGCTTGAGGTGAACAGGGATGTAAGGAATGAGGGACAGTTGGGTGCCATCTCTCATTCTCCACCCTTTCTTCCTGAGACTTTGACTCTCTACCTTGCCTCTTGTCAATGTCTTCTACCACCTAAGAGGATCCATTATGTACCATGGAATTGATAAATATCTTATCAAATCTATTGAACAATACTTTTCTAAAGGGGGAAAGTAAGGCAGCGTCAGTGTTTCCTGACCTGGGTTTGTCTCTTGGACTAATCTCATAGCTGTTCACTTCTCAAGCCATAGGGGAGTCTGTTCACACTATAGACAGTGAGGATTCGCACTCAGTACACCTGCAGCCATCTTATTCTTGCCAAAGCATGGCAGAATATCAGGGTGATTTCCTTACAGATAGTAGAGCAGTATCTTGAGGAAGGGGCACCTTTTCTAATTCACCTGGTGTTTCACACCTCCTTGCACTCCACTTTCAGAGTCAGCCACTCCCCTGCCTCTGCCTCTCTCCTCCTTGCCCACTCCCTGACACTTACCCTTTTCCCAACAGCACCAAACAGGATGGGGTGAGGAGGTGCTTGGTGTGCTGAGGCACAGGACAGCATTGCAGAGCATAGCTGGCCTTTCCCTGTTTCTGCTGGGATGGGGGCTCACACCTCACACTCAGACTATAGGACAGAAGTCCATTGAACCCAGAGATGTCCCCAGAGTTCCCATGACTGCAGCTATCCTGTCCAGGAGGCCTCAGTGCCTCCTGCAGTAGCACTTCCCAGCAATGAAAACCTCCCTTCATGTTCCTAGCTGATGACATCAGAGTGATTTACAGCCTCAGCACTAACCAATGAGCCACAGAGCCAGTCTATTCCACAGCCCAGCTGCCTAATAAATGCCTCTGCCCACTTGGCATTGGTATGGAGCCACGCTTTTACCAAGTTTATGTCTGCTAATGACTGACACGCTGGGTGTGCGCTCCTAAGCAATCACCCTCCATGCCCAGCCCTTGGTCATATGTTGTCCCCACTATGGCAATCCGTAGTGTTCCTCCCATGGTCAGGTCTTCCAGCTTTCCTTTGTATCCAAAATGCACCTGAGGGGATCACAGAAGGCAAACCCTTGTCTCAGTGACCACATCTGGTGGAGTGAAAACCCCCTCCACCATGGAGAGAGAGAGAGAGGCATAATCATGAAGCAACATTCATGACCCACACTCTTACAAAAGCCCAGGCATGCCCAGTGTCCTCATGTGCTTCATTCACAAGTGTGAGAAGAGCGGAGATAGCACTACTGTGTTCTAGTCTAATGGCCCAGTGTCCTCATGTACTTCATTCACAAGTGTAAGAAGAGCAGAGATAGCACTACTGTGTTCTAATCTAATGGCCCACTGTACAATCCTTGTGTTCAGCCACAAGTAGTTAATGTGCAGGAATAGATCTCAGTGAAATTTTGAGACATTTGATTAGGCGGCTCTGGATGGCTTTTCTATAGTTGTCACTGATTCAGGAAACCATTCGATGGCTGTTAGAATAGCCCTCCACAGGAACAAGAGAAGTGAGAAGACCCAGCTTGCTATCTTAGAAAAGGTTGCCATTCATTCCTCTGCTAGTGGGAATTTTTCAAGTTATTTAATGTGTCAGCACATCTGGGGCCATTTGGGGAGACTATTTTTTGTTTGTTTGTTTTACGATTCATTATCAAGAAAATATTTCATAATACCTTTTCTGACTTTCAGATCATGACACTGGGCGACATTGTCTACAAGAGAATCAGCAAGAGAATTTAGACAAGGCTGTATTTCATATTCTTTTACAGTGTAAAATTAATACAATAAAGTTACCTTTGTTTTGAAATAATTTCTCCTTGATGTCTTCTCATTGCAGTGCTATTGTTTTTATTTTATTGGGGTGTATGTGTGTGTGTGTGTGTTGGGAATTGAACACAAGGTCTCACACATGTGAGGCATAAGCTCTATCACTGAGTATATCCCAAACCATGTTGTTTTCAGTGATCCTTGATCACCTATAATTTTTTAATTATAATTTGTGTGCATCACTCCATATACTCAGATCTGTAGTTTAATTTCACCCTGAATACACATTTCCAACTCAACTCACGTGTCCTAGACAGGAATGTCAAGAGTGGCCATGTCTGTAGAGTGTCCAGTAAACCTTTGCACTGTCAGCCACATGGGCAAGAAACTGGAACAAGAGGGTATTCAGGACTCTGGGAGAGTCCTGCATAAGGACAGGGATCTGGAAGACCAAACAGGCAAGGGGAGCCACTGCCGTGAGCGTGAGCACAAATGACTATCCAGCAGTGGACAGCAGTGGGCACTCAACTACCAAATGAACATTTTTTCTTTGATTGGAGGCTTAATGTACAGATGTGGCACAGGTGTAATTCCTCCCACAACATGGGCAGAAGCAGAAAGCAGAAGCAACCCCCTGAATACTACTTTATCCCAGACAACTAGGGGTTTGATATGAGTTTAACGTCAGGCAGCTGAAATCCACACATTGAAATCCTATTGCCCAAACACTCAGAATATGGCCTTATTTGGAAGCAACATTATTGCTGCTATCTGAGACCAGCATAAAGCCCAAGAGAGTGGCTATGCACCACTAGTCTCTATATCTGCAGGAAGAGGGGGGCAAAGAAGAGAATCCTTAGAAACTCATGGGCCAGTTCATGAGCTCCCTGTCTCAAACAAGGTAAAAGGTGAGAACCAATATCCAAGGTTGTCCTCTGACCCCACATACATGCCATAAAATGCATATGCCCCTCACCACCACATGCATAGAAAAGAAGACCAGAGGGGGCTGGAGAGATGGCTCAGTCATCTACTGTTCTTGCAGAAGACCCAAGGTTAGACCCAGTATCCATGTAGGAAGGCTCACAACCACCTGTGATTCTAGCTCCAGGGATCAGATGCCCTCTTCTGGTCTCTGTGGAAACCTGCACTTGTGTTTCTCTCTCTCTCTCTCTCTCTCTCTCTCTCTCTCTCTCTCTCTCTCTCTCTCTCTCTCACACACACACACACACACACACACACAGAAAGAGAGAGAGAGAGAGAGAGAGAGAGAGAGAGAGAGAGAGAGAGAGAGATGGAGGGGGAGAGAGAGAGTGTGTGTGTCAGGGGACGAGTATGTGAGAGAGAGGCAGGAAAAGAGTGAGAAAGAGTTTAAAATAAAACTAATATTTAAAAAGGAAGAAAAGGGGGATTAGATTAAGTGTTGTAGATCCACGCTTTTTATCATCTATAAACGATGATGTCAGTCTAACACAAAGTAAATTGTAGAAAAAGGTAGTCCGGCTGGCCTTCAACTTACCGTGTAACTGAGGGAACCCTTGAGTATTTGATCATCCTAGCTTCGTCTCCCAAGTGCCTGGAACCACCTTGACCAGCATAGACGTCAGAACAATCCTGACAATGTAAGATCCTTCGTGTAAGTTCTGTTAAAGCAGGAAGTAAACTTGTCTCTTAATAAACGTCTATGGGAGCTGAGGACAAAGTCTCTAGACAACTAGTACATCGGATAACAGCAAATGTTTCGGGTATGGGGACAGAATCAGGAGGTTGAAAGCTTTTTATATAATGTATGTTGTTTGACTCTTAGAGGCAACCAATTTTCTGCAGTTGTGTGTTTGATGAGGAGGTGATTTAAGAAATATTTGGCTTGTAAATATAGTTGAGCTGGCTGGCTTATGATTTTGGATCATAGTTACAACTCCTATAAAATGCACAGTGCAGTTTCTTCTCTTGTGGCATTTGAAAGGAACCATGAAATGATTTGCAAAGCAAATGCTTTTCTCGAATTCCTGGGGGGTGGTTATCAGGTGGCCAAAAGGGTGTACATACTGGTTTTGTTATGAACTTGACACAAACCTTAAATGACTTAGGAAGAAGAAACCTTAACTGAAGAACTGTCTCCATCAGATTGGACCGTATGCAGATCTGTGGGGAATTACCTTGACTGATGATTGGAACTGCATAGCCCACAGTGGGTAGCACAATCCCTAGGCAGATGGGTTTGTGTTGTATAAGAAAGCAGGCTGAGCACAAGCCAGAGAGCAAACAATGTTCATCCAGAACCTCTGCTTGAGTTCCTGCTTCCAGGTTCCAGTCTTGAGTTCCTGTCCTGACTTCCTTCAGTGATTGACAGTTACTTAGAAGCTGTAAGTTAAATAAACTCTTTTCTTCTTTTTGTCCTGGCGTTTGGCACAGCAACAGAGTAGAACTGGAACACTGTGATATTTGGAGCATTGACAGAAACTGTCATCACCATAGAAACAAAGCTGAGTGTCATGCAGGGGGAAAGAGGCTTGCTTTGTCAACAAGCTAACAACTAAGTTCTTTGACTCTGAAACTAGGAAAAAATAATTTGAAGGTTTTTCAGCAAAGTTTCTAGGGAGCAGATAGAATTCCCTCAAAGTGAGCCGGGCAGTGGTGGCGCATGCCTTTAATCCCAGCACTTTGAAGGCAGAGGCAGGCAGATCTCTGAGTCCAAGGCCAGTCTGTCTACAGAGTGAGTTCCAAGACAGCCAGGACTCCTCAAAGAAACCCAGTTTCAAAAAACAAAAACAAAACAAAGCATTTCCCAAAATGACTTCTACCAGGATCTTGCACTGAGACTAGCGCTGGGTTGAGAAGTTGTCTATTGCCCTGGGAGATGCTGAACTTGGATTTTGGTACTCAGAGAACTTAGTGCCTGAACAAACAGCTGTTGATGGGCACTACGATTTTCCCTTGGCCCTTCCTATCTGCACTCCCCACCCCCAACACACCAGCATGTGAGCACACAGGCATGCTAATGCCACAGCCCTTTACCTAGACTATGGATGTTTCACCAACAGGGGGCGCTCATCCTGTGAGAACATTTTCCTGGCTAATGGGCTTTCTTAAGTATGTCCACAAAATAACTGTTTCCTTTTTTCTTCTTGTTTTTAAAGAAAGTAATTTGAAAGGGTAAAGGAGGGCTAGAGAGATGGCTCAGCAATTAAGAGCACTGACTATTCTTCTAGAGGTCCTGAGTTCAATTCCCAGCAATCACATGGTGGTTCACAACCACTTGTAATAAGATCTGATGCCCTATTCTGTTGAATTTGAAGACAGGGACAGTGTATTCATATATATACAATAAATAAATCTTACCAAAAAAGGGTAAATGAGGAGAGAGTTGTGAGTTTCACATCATGCATCCCAATCCCACTCATTTCCCAGTCCCTTCGTATCTCCCCTCCACCCTTACAAGAAAACAAAAGACAAGAATAAAATAATAAAAAATAAAACAAAACATAAAAACATCTCACTGTAGAAGCAGCAGTGTGTCACAGTGTGTCCCACAGTATATCCTTTGGTCCGCACAATGTTACTTGCAAATTTTCATTGTAATGAGTCATTGGTCTGGTTCAAGGCCTCTGACTTCTGCCACACCATCAATACTGGACCCTCACCAACAATCTCTCAGATATCCTGTTGTTGCCCTGTTTTGTAGAGATCCTGCAGCTTTGGATCTGAAAGACTGGCCCTGTCACATGCTCCAGTAGTGTATATGTAAGACAGATGTTGGGGCGAGCCAATTCAAAGCCCTGGATCTGGGCCTGGGTGGCACCACCAGCTCTGCTTTGTTCATACCTCCAGGGTAAACTCACCAGCACTGCCCTGGCTAGAACACCCAATGTTTCAGCCGACAAGGGGCTTTCATGCCCTTAGGGCTGGCTCACCCATGCCCAGACCACCAGAGCCAGCTCTAGTGTGCTGCTTAGTCGAGGTGTGGGGCCTGCTCTCCTAAGTGCTGCAGCTGGCCAGGGTTTGGGCCAGTTCTCCTGTTCTCACACCCTTGGGGCTGGCTCACCGGTGCCACCAGGGATAACTCTGCTATGCTGCCTGGGTAAGCATAGGGCTCACTCTCTGAGGGCATGAGGCTGGAGTCAGCTCTCCAAAATGTTACAGGTAGCAAGGGGTGAGATGGGGGATGGCATCTCCCTCACACCTACACACCTCATGGCAAAGGAATGATGGGGCCAGCTTTCTCAGGGTCACACTCTCGGGGCTGGCTCATCTGTGTTCCTGCCACCAAGCCTAGCTCTGGGTGCTGCCCAGGCAAGGTGCAAGGACCACTTTCTTAAGTGCTGAAGCCACCAAGGGGCACAGCCAGCTCTGTACAGCCCTTGGACCTCAACATGGTCCCAGGCAACAGCCCAGACCAGGGAAGTCCACACGGTCTTTAGTGGTAACATGAGCCACAAACATTGACATTGACCCCTCCCCCTGCATGGCCGCGGACAGAGACATGACCAAGACAGCAGCAGCATGGCCTCAGGTGGTGGGGCAGGTTGTTCCTCTCTACCCTCGTGACTCCAGTTCTATCTCTTTTCATCATGCCCAAACTCTTCTGCTTCTCTTCCTCTCCCATCTGTCTACCACATACGTGCACACAACACAGTGGCTCCCACTGTGGGCAGGCCACTGGGCAGGCAGGCCTCTGGGTGTCCTCTCCAACCCCCACTGCATGGAATGGTGGCTGCAGGTGGGTCTTCTGGGTACTTTTTCTTTTATTTGTTTATTTATGTACTTATTTCACATTTTAATTATTTACTTGGGAAGGGGATGTGCAGGCGCCATGTGCACTTGTGGAGGCCAGAACAACTTGCAGGCATATGTTCTGTCCTCCCACTCGATGGGATCTGAGGGTTGAACTCAGGTTGTCAGACTGAATAGCAAGCACACTCACCCACTGAACCATCTCTCTGGTCCTGGATCAGTTTTTACATACATGCTGAGCATCCACAATTTTCTAGTGTTCCACATCAGAAAAGAATCACAGGAGGTCCGAGAGCATCCAAGGGCATTTATTTTGCAAGCAGGTAAGGTGAAAGCGGGCACACATGAGAGGAGACAGAGACAGAACCGAGTATCTGCAGTGAATCTTTTGACTTTGGAAAGGAGCTTGAGTTTGACCAGGAGACAGCAGGTACTTAATGATGGATTGACACTCTGCAAATAAGGTGCTTTATAGGAAAATCCTGGCCATGGTGAAGGTCTAGCCATAGTTTTCTTCCTCAGATCTTTAGAGAGGCAGTCCTTAAGAGAGTCACCAGGCAATGACGATGTCTGATTAGTGCTCTGGTTCACTAAAATGGAGTGAATGCAGATGGTTTCATGGGGAGGGTGGTGCATAGAACTCTTAGGCGTGTTTACTGTGGCTCTCAGGGCTAAAGGTTTGCAAGAACAGTCTCCAAGACTCCTTTAACGGTCTAAGGATCCACTCTCTCACTCCCCTTTTGTAAGTTTATACACGTGTTCTAAGCGTAAGACACTGAGCACGGTCTTCACATTCCTGTCATGGCCAACTTCGAGTTACCTACCAGTGTGCTATCAGTGAGCATGGTGCTGTGGAGACCTGCATGCAGTTGGCCCCCAAAGCTGATAAAGCCAATTTCAGGGCACCACAACCCACCCTTTACCTTTCTCATTGGGAAAATGGAAACCCCAGGAGACATGTGGTCTCAACCAGCGTAACACTAACGAGTTCTCCTTAAACGCTGCTGGGGTCTGGTGCTATCCTATGGTCTGTATAGGATACGCCTTTTAAAAAACCTAACTGCTGACCTAGGCAGAGAGAGAGATGAGGAAACTGAGGCAGGAGGGAAGTAACCAATGCAGTATCAGGATAGCTATGAAGAAGGCAAACCTCGGTAGTTTTCATTAACATCATGCTCTTTAAAACAACACTGCTGTATTTCTCTAGAATTACAGTTTAATTCAGCAGCCACTGGCCACCTTGCCTAGTTAAACATAAATGAATTGAAACTAAATGAAATTACATTTTCATGTCCTTAGTCGTATTTCAGTCTCAGTCGTCACATGCTGTTAATGACTACTAAATTGGACCTCGCAGATGTAAGTCCTCCCCATCATCACGGGAAATTCCATGACATCAAGCTTCTCTGGAAAGACTATCAGAAAGAAGAAAGAATCCACACCCCATAAACAAAGACGGTTTAATGGGCTTTGCTGAGTGCCATAACATAAGATACTCGGCATACATAGTTGTGTATCTCTTAACTTCGAGATAAGTATCTTATTCATTTAATCACTCAATATACACTACACGAGCACCTACTAAGTTCCAGGACCCGTTCTAGAGACAGAAAGATGAATGAAGGAATGTGGCCCTGTGCTCAGGAGCCCACGACATGATGGAGGAAGTGGTATCTTGGGTGGTGTCTGAGAATAATGAAGTGTTAGGAGAGGTACTGGGTTCTCATTTGGAGCATACTGACTTTGGTGTAACTGCAGAGCACCCAGGAAGACGCAAGGGGCTGGAGCTCAAGGTGTAAGATCAGATAACAGACCTGAGAACCAGAAACCTCAATGTAGTCGTTACATAAAGTGTCACCTAAACTCATGCTAGGAGTGTACAGAGCAAGAACAGTATTAACCAAGGACAAAGTCATCTCAGGAACATTCCAGCATATCAGGGCCAGGTGGAGAAACAAGACCAGTGAAAGCCAGAGAAACCAAATCAGAGACTCATCACAAAGAAACAGGGTCTCAGAAACCAAGTCAGGCTGCATTACTAACAGGGAAGCTGAATAATATAGGGAACTAGAAAGGAGTCGTTTTAATGGAGGGGCAAACGTAGAAGGTGGTGGGCAGTGGGTTAGGGAAGACATAGGAAGAGAGGAGAGACTGCTTAAAAAGTGTGAAGAGAACTCCAGCTGTGAAGTGGTGATCCAAGGGTCCTTGGCATGTTTGTTGACTTCATTAAAGAAGGCCAGTGGTGGCAGGCAGTGGTAGTGCATGGCTAAACTACCAGCACTCTCAAGGCAGAAGCAGGCAGATCTCTGTGAGTTCGAGACCAGCTCAGTCTACATAGTGAGTTCCAGGACATCCTAAGTAGAGAAACCCTGTCTCAAAAAACTAAGAGGGAAGGGAGAAAGAAAGAAAAAGGTAAGAAGTCTAGTGGAGAGGGAATGGCAAGGCCTCGGGATGGAGAGGGTGATAATGGAGTGAGGTCTGGGGGGCACTGGAAAGCAAGGGTCCAGAGTAGCAACAGAGGGTAGCTAGTGAGAGAGGGGGACCCCAGTCAACAGAGGGTAGCTAGTGAGAGAGGGGGACCCCAGTCAACAGAGGGTAGCTAGTGAGAGAGGGGGACTCCAGTCAACAGAGGGTAGCTAGTGAGAGAGGGGGACCCCAGTCAACAGAGGGTAGCTAGTGAGAGCGGGGGACCCCAGTCAACAGAGGGTAGCTAGTGAGAGCGGGGTCCCAGTCAACAGAAGATGGCTAGGAGAGGGGGACCCTAGTCTACGGTTCTGAGAGAGGTGGAGGAACACAGACACAGTGATTCATTCTGAAGAAAACAGGTTTTAGGAAGATGAGAAGAAGCAACAATGGACAAAGTAGACAGACAACTATGACAAAGAAGGACAGGGGTCTGGAGCAGGGTCTCCACTGGGAAAGAGTGATGATTCAGAGGCGCCCGCAGGACTCCCAAGGAGATCGTTGGTGCTGTCTCTAAGCCTGAAATAACTGTCAGTCTTCATAGATGCTTCTAGAGAAGAACAAATCCTCAAAAAGAACCAAGGGTCAGTGCTAATATTCTACAAAAAGGTGCCCACATCACAGGCCTCAGCTGCTGGGCTCAAAGGCAGGCAGGGTACCATTCTGGGATGAAAGGCTGGGGATGGAGGAACTAACATTTTAGGCAGACATAAATTGCAGTTTAGTGGGAATCATGGGACTTCAAGATGTTTGCGTTCTGGGGTCAGTGGTAGCACAAGGTTTTGTAATTTTGGTGACACCCTCAACCAAAAGAATTTACTTCATGATCCCCCATCATGTTGGTGAGAAAGTTGGGGTTCCAGAAACTAAAAGACCATTCTTGGGCCTTCATTTCTCAGCCAGCAGTCAGCCTCCAAGCAAATGAGAGCAAACTGGCCACTCTTCTAAAGAGATCCTGGGCCAGGCAAACTGCCTACTCTTAAGGGCAGACGCCCCCACAGCACAGGCAGGATAAAGAAATTAGAGGAACTAACACTCAGTGATGACGCTGAGGCAGACTGCTCAGGTTTGAAACCCCTACATGCCATTCTGATGGGTCCATTGTTGCCAGGCATGGACACCATCAGCTTTACCCTGAAAAGCCTTTCTCACTCCTACAAGTCAATGGCCAGGAAAACCTCAGCTTTTCTTCAGCATCACAAGGAGCTACAGGCTTGGTGGGTAGGACCAGGAAGGGAAAAATTCCTTCTCTGTGTGTTCTAGAATTATTCTAAAGTTATGCTTCGAGCTCAGATTAGGAATGAAGGCCACGGGATCCCAAGACCCATCCCTCTTTCTAGGTACCAATGAGTAGATCTCAAAGAAACAGACACAGCCCCAGCCTGAGGATGCAGGACCTCACCCATCCTAGTCTGCAAAACCCTAACTGTTCATAATTGTAGATGAGACTAGCAGCCCCAGAGATGCCTGCACATATACACAAGCAGCCACCTGAAATTCTAGGTACCTGCCATTCTTAGCTCAGATGTTACCCACACACACATACACACACACACACACTCACACTCACCTCCTCTGAACCCCTCTCCATAGAGTTCACTGTGGCATTTACTATTATGCTGTGCCTTATTTGTTTACATTTTTCTTTCTAGTTGGGGCCTCCTTATTAAATAGATGGAATCTAGCACCTGACATATAGAAAGAGTTGGTCTGAGATGAGAGAGAACTAAGCTGAGTTGAACTGAACCAAAATGACAGTGGGGGACACAGAGTAGTAATTTCCTCAGCTCCCCAGCCACAATGCCCCACCCTCCAACAAGGTCCTCATTGCTTCTTATGGAACAGAGCTGGGGCTGGTTCATTGCTGGGCTCAGCCATGACCTGCATGGGCTGGTTGTTCAGGGCAGCCTCTCGCATCTTGTAGTACATGAATTCGTTTTGGCGGAACATACGCAGCTCCATCTCTGTCTGCATCCGCATGGCCTGTGGGACACAGACACAGCACTGATAATAATAAGTCCCTAAGACACAGTCCTGACATATCTTTGGATAAATGACCAGTAGAATTCAACTCCAGAACTGATGGTGTAGCAGTAGGCCTGGCATCATGGAGAGAGCGGGCTGGACCCATGAGACAGTGGCCAAAGGGTTGTTTTCAGCAGAAAATGCTTCTTCTCACTATCAGCTGAGGACCTGAATCAAACCCTGGATCCTGAACTCTGTGGTTGTAGGACCTCAACAAAGTGACTTGATCACTTTAGCCCCCTGCTTCCCCATCCAAGAGACGGTGAGATTTCTCTGTACTTTATGGCAGGTTGGGAAGATTATAGTGTGCAACACACAACCAAGTCCTTGTTCTCCCACAGATCCACTTGGGGAGTATTCAGAAAGAGCTAGATGTTCAGAGGCCTAGGACACTGTGGTAAGACTGACAGAGACTCTGCCATTGACAAGCTTAATACACTAATAAAATTATCTATCTCTGACCTTACCATCAAACCACTAGATACCTATAGACAGAGAACTCCCCTCTGGGCCTTCTGTTTCTGCATATTAATCAAGGGGGTGGGCTTTCTTTCTGGTCTAGCTGGCAGTCTATAGACTTCCACAAAGCAAAGTCCAGATGAACCAGGCCTCTTATCTTAAGAGATCTTCTAACAAGACAGTAACTTCCCACCCCCAGGATGCTACTTACCTCTAAGTCTTTGGTAATAGGGTGGGAGGGTCCATGGGTCACCAGGAGAATAGCATAGGCTTTGCAGATCATTCCATGCCCCTCTTCAATGTGACCAGCATGCCAGTTGGTCAGCCCTGCCCGCATCACAGCCATGCCCAGTTGGGCATTGTTATGGTGGTAGAGTTTCCTGCAGAGGCACAGAAAGTAATCATGACTCATCAACATCCCTTAATCTGTACAGTACAGAATAACTCCTAATGTTCTCTGGTGGCTATCATTGTCACCTTGACATAATCTGGCATCGCTTGGGCTACGAGTCTCAATGAGGCTATGGGTATGTTTGTGGGCCACTGTCTTGAGGGCCTGTGGATAGCACCATTCCCTGAGCTGGGAATCCTAAACTTGGTACAAGTGGAGAGGACAAACTGAGAGCAAGCTTGCATGTAGCATGCATTCATTCATTACTCTCTGCTCTTGAGTGTGGGTGTGCTGTGACCTCAGCTTCCCAGCAATAGACTGTGACCTGGAAACAGAAGCTAAAATAAACTCTCTTCTAAGCTGCTTCTCTCGGGGTATTCTGTCACAGCAGACAGAAATGACACCAAAGCCAGTACTCTTACAGATAAAGTCCATCTAGTCTTCCCACTAGTGCTTTAAGACACCAGTAGCTTTTCATAGGGTATTGAAATACATAGAGCTGACTAATGTTCTACATAATGAGGTCAGGAGACTTGGGAATCTGACCTGGACCACCAAGTCAGTGCTTCATGTGTACTCTCATGGGTGTACTCTGAGCCTGAGCATAGAGAGCCAGATACCATCTGGAGCACTTCCAGTTCTCTGGGGAACATGAAAAGAAGCTCAGGGTGGGAAATATAACGTTAAGTCCTTCCTGGGGCTTCACTATAGTTCCTTCTCCTAGCAGGGCTCCTTCCTAGCATGCTGACAGTTTACCTGTATTTTTAATGAGCAGCATCCTCTAAAGAAAAGCCTTCTCATGACAACTTACTCAACTGACCAGAAACACAAATTCCTATGGTAATGTGAACACAGAAGGCCAGACAGAACATTGGTGGATGGGAATAAGAAAGAAACATATTATAATTTATAAGCAAGAATGGCATCTCTTGTCATAGCAAAGCTGTGAAAACATGCATATATGTCTATATCTGCACTATATTACTTGTATGTATGTATGTATGTGTATATATATATATATATATATATATATATATATATATATATATATATATATATATATATACATGTGTATACTTACATAAAGATATACACAATGTAAGTATATTGCTGTGGTTTGGATAAATGCCCATGCCCAAGACCTATGCATTAAAAGATTGGTCATAGGTTATTAAAGGAAGAATTAAAAAAACTTTCCAAGCACTTATGATCAAGCTTCATTTAGAAAAATCAAAGGCAGAAGACATGGCTCAAGTGACAAGTAAGGAATGTATACACAGACAAGCCAGAGAGGACAACTAGGCTTCATCTGAGGACCAGGTCTGACATTCGATCATTATTACTTGGAAAACATGATAAAAGGTTCATTTGTAAGGAGAAGCATGACCATGACCATGCCTATGGCTGGATGCCATTTGTGGGTATAAAAGGAACAGTCCAATGTGTGCCATCTCTTTGGCATTCCTGGAACAGAGGGTTTCTGGAAGACTGCCTGAGACTTAGGACCATCACCTACATGTAGCCATCCACCATCCTCCGGGCATAATGTGAGGCCTCCTCAAAGGCCTGGAGGTAGGAGAGGACCTCTGACACAATGCTTAGCAGCCGAAGCACGTAGAGGTTGGTGTCGGCAAACACTGGTTCCTGCTTTTCCAAGCACTCCCGACACAGCTTCACAACCTGGAGGGAGACACAGCTTCATCCATCACTACAGTACCAGAGTATGTCTTAACCAACAGATGGAACACCAAGACAACACTAGACTCACTCTTTGAAACCTGGTGGAAAAATTAAAACAAAGTTTGTGGTTTGAGCTAACAAAATGGTCTGCATGGCTAAGACACAGGCATGGAAAGCATAGAGTTGGGACATAAAGATGACACAACAAAGAGAGAAATTTTCAGTAGACAGCAGAGCTGTGGAAACTGCATATGCATGCATGTCTGTATCTATCTATCTCTATGTCTATCTATGTCATCTATATCTATATCCTTAATGTGCATATATATATGCATATTTGTGTGTGGATATACACAAAGTAAGTGTATTGATATGGCTTGAGTAAGTGCCCACCCCTAAGGAAGGCCTAGGTATTCAGGGCTTAGTCATTAGCCTGTGATGTTATTGGAGGGTAGCAGTGAAGAGAGGAGAAGCCAGAGGAATGGAACCCATTGGCCGACAACCCCCACCTCGGTGTAGCTCCTAACATGTGCCTTTGTCATAGATTCCTTACCATGCACAACACTTAGTTTTCATGGCTTCCTCCCATCTGACAGAACTCAAGGGCTAAGGGGAATGTCTTACACTGGTTACCCTAGTAAGGGCTCATACATGTGCAATGGATGAATTAGTTACGGAGAAGGATGAAAAGAAGGGAAATGAAGCAGACACGAAGTAAAATTACCTACCATATTAACACACATTAGTGACACCCACACCTGGCTCATCCAAGCTGTATAATGAGCTTGGGGAACTGCCACCGACTCACAGTGCCTCTGCCCCATTTCAGAATGGATAGATCCCAGCTTAGAGGGCAAGACGCAAGAATAAACTTCCCACAAGTTGCTGAGATTAACTTCTCAGGTATGATGGTATATGCTGTGATTTCCATACTCAGGAAGATAGAGAGTTGAAGGCCAGCCTATATTACATACAAAAACCTTGTTTCCAAAAACTAACCCAGCAATAGCTCTGCAGGCCACTTGGCTGCACACTGAAAACCTATGGAGCTATGAAACCCTGATGCCTAGATTCCTCTAGCAGAGACTTTAGAGAAATTGTCCTGCTTGGAGGAGAGGCATTTACACGGGTGATTATAGTATACAGCCAGATGAGAAGCCATGGGGCTTTAGGAGGCAAAGTTGAATACCCAGTGTGCAGCGGCAAGGTGTAAGGGTTATATGTTCAGTGATGGAAAAGCAAGCAGGCCACTCTATGGCCCACTCTTCCATTTCTGATGCCACACAAGCTGTCACAGGCATTCCCACTAACCCCTAACACATGGATCCAGCAGCTTTTGCTCTCCCGGGCCAGGTCTCGTTGGATTCAGCAGTCATTGAGAAAATGTCTTTAATGGGTGCTGAGACAGAAGGGCATGAAGAGAAACGGCCTTCCAGGAGTGCAACCTGTTCAGTGGTCTCCCCTTTCTCTCCACATTCCTCCCCCCTCCCCCCTCTTCCCCATCACTATCCTCTATGAAAAGTGCTCTCACCTCATGATACAAACCCTCAGAGCGAGCCTTGTCTATTTTTTCCAGTGTATCCTTTGAGAATTGTATCATCTCCTTCACCACTTCCTGGGAGGGCTGGGAAAGAGAGGGACATCCAGTTTGAGATCACCTCATGGGGCAGCCCATTGTATCTCGAAGTACCAGAAGGCTGGGAATGTAGTTCCATGGTAGAGCACTTGCCTTGCATGCATAAGGCCCAAGGTTCAATCCCACCACTACCAATAAAGAACAAAGTAGACTCTCTTTGAGTATCTGCCATCTTTGACATTCACCGTAATGAGTTCACTCACTGTAATGCAGATTCAGAGCCCTCCAGGTTCTGAATGTCTCAGTTCTCCACGCATGCTAAAGACCCCTGTGTCTTTGCCAACTGCTTCTTCATGCTTCTTTTTCCTCACTTTCTTAATTTAGAGCTTTTTGATTTTTGAAGATTTTACACATGAGAACTGTATTTACATTATTTCTATCCCTTTTCCCCACTTCAATCTCTCCCATGTTCTCCCACTCCCTCTCAATGCTGCACACACACACACACACACACACACACACACACACACACACACACACACACACGTTAAGGATGACCACATGACTTGAATAACTTCTCATCCCTGGAGGAAATTGATTCCTTCTCTCTCCACAGCTGTTGACTACCTTTTCATTTGGGGGTTGGGCCTTGTAAGAGCTCCCTGTCCACACTGGCGTATTGGCTATTGAACTTATTCAGGTATTGCTTAGGCAACCACTTTGTTGCGGTTTCATGGGTGTGGCTTCTCTGTTTCATCTAAAAGATACTATCTCACAGCAGGCATCCTGGTCCTCTGGCTCTTATAATCTTTCTGCTCCCCTTTCTGTAATTTTCCCTTAGCCTTGAGTGAAGGGGCTACATTGCGGGTGTATCAGTTGCAGTTAGTCACTTTATGGTCATTTATCCTGTGCATTTTGACCAGTTGGGGATCTCTGTCATAGACTGTGCAAAAAGAAGCTTCTTTGATGAGGAGTGAGAACCACACGTATCTGTGAATAAAAGCATTAATATCTTAGAATACAGTTACAAGTTTTATTGGTTTAGGAAAGTAGTAGGCTCTCTGCTGGGTCCATGACCCCTCCAGCAATGGGTGGTTGGCTAGATTTGCAGTGCCAGGCATGAGTTCTTGCCATGCTTGGGCCTTAAGTTCAATTAGATAGCGATAGCAGTTGTTTACTGCCAAGGTAAAGTTGTCACTATTGCATCACTAAGGGTCTCTTGCTGGCCAGTCATCATTGTGGCTTCTAGGCCTTCGTGTGGGTAGAGCTAGCACTTCTTCTGCTTCCTTGGAAGATTGTAAAGCACCTTCTAATACGATGAGAGCCATCCTCAGGAAGGAAGTTTAGAGCTCAGTTCCTCCAAGTTCTGTCTCTGGTATGTGATGTCTTCTGCAAGGGGGTCTTACCTTCAAATGCTGGGAGACAACCAGGGGTAATGGCAGTAGCCTGTATTGTTCTGGGAGTCTCTTAGACATTCCTGATCAACACTGAAAGGGAGGTTTCCTGTACCTAGCGCGCGCGCGCACACACACACACACACACACACACGAGTACATTTTAAATATTGGCTGGACCTTTTTCCCCCATTTGTGTGTGTGTGTGTGTGTGTGTGTGTCTGGAGTTCAGAAGAGGGCATTGGATTCCATGGAGCTGGAGTCATAGGCAGTTGTGAGCTTCCTGCCCAACATGGATGCTACGAATGAACTCAAGTTCTCTGAAAGAGCACCAAGCATTCTTACCCACTGAGCCATCTCTCCAGCCCCTCTTCACACTTTGGTGACCAAGGCTTAGAACCTTGCTACCACTCTGTCCTTGTCAGTCTGGCTCACTGCTGGGCTTTTGGACCCAAGAGCAGAACTAGATATTGACCCCCTCATATGTCGTCTCTAGAATTTCGGACTGGAATCCTGTTGTCTAAAAACTCTTTGCTTCAAGTCAACCACATAGTCCACAGACAGGCCTTGTATCTATCTTCATCTGAGGCACTGGTTTAAAAACACAGAAGCCAGCTGTGGTGGTACATGCCTGCAGCCCCTGAACCTAGAAGGTCGAGGGCAAGAGGATTAGAGGTCCAAGATCAATCTGGGCTACAAGAGATCCTGTCTCAAGAAACTAATAAAATAAAATTACTAATTATTACCCAGAACAGGAGTAAAACCTGAGGACCTGATCCAAGAATCATACTCCAGTGGCCACTGGTGCTTACTAAGAGGACTCTTATGGTTACAGTCATTCAGATTGTAACCTGTGTCTTAGCATGTAGCCATTAGTTATTTATCTTAATCAAAAGAAAAATGTGAGAGATTTTTATGAGCTCTTTCTGAACACTGGACTCATCTGGCTTCCCACATTAGATAGACTAAGCACTCTGGTGATCTAGCTACAAAACAGTTCCCATGAGGACAGCATTATTTTTTGAAGGGGGTGTGTCAAATGTCTCCAAGTCCAAAGGAAGAGATGGAGACAAGAAAGAGAGGCGAAAGGGGGGAGCTAGCAGAGGGCAGCAGGAGCTCAGCGAAGGTGCAAGAGGAGGAGTCAGGTAAATGGGAGGGGCTACATAAGGGGCGGGGCTACACTAGAAGGTGAGCAGCCCCTCAGCAGAAGGCAGAGAGGAAAGAGGACAGAGTATGAAGAATGTTTGTTCCTGACCTTGGAAAAGCAGCCTTGAAGGCTAGAAAGAGACAAAGAAAAAGCAAATTGGGCTAAACAGAAAGTATCCAGAGGTACAGCTGAGGAAAGCGTTATATATTTTGTTTTTATTCTCTCATTTTAAACTTTTGTTCGCATTTCCTAGAGGTTACTGTGCATATATGAAGGTGGTCGGAGAACTTCTGGTGCTGACTGACCAAGGGGCTGCCTACCAAGCTCTCGTAAAGTGTTTTAAGGAGGAAACCAGCTGAGCTTGGCGCAACGGCTGTCCTGTGGTTACTGGTCTTTGGAGGTTGAGTGGGAGGATCAGGATTCAGGTCCTCCTTGGCTACACAGCAAGTGCAGGCCAGCCTGGGCTTCGTGAGACACTGTCTCATAAATTGTGATGACATCATGCATAGTTCAAGTGGAGGGAGACACTGTTAAATTCTTCCAACATTCCATTTTACAGACAAGGAAATGAGGCACTAAAGGAAGAGACGTGCCCAAGCTCAAACAGTCCGGGTTGCACCTGGACTGGAAAGCAGGCCTTCTCATTTTTCTTTCCCTCCTCACCTTAATACATTACAATGGCTTAAAAAGAAAGAAAACAGCAATGATAACCTAGCAGGGCCACACCTGCAGTCCCAGCACTTGGGAGGGAGGCTGACGTGACGGATGGGGAGTTAGAAATCAGGCTGAGCTAAATAATGAGTTTAAGACCAGCAGGACTGTAACTCAAATTAATTCATTAAAAAACTATAAAGGCTACTTAATCTTTCCTGTCCAGATATTTTAGTTGAGTTACGTTTGAGTTCATATACTTACTTTAATAAAGAACCCAACTTAAGAGGCCAGCAAGATGGCTCAGTGGGTAAAAGCACTTGCCACTAAACCTGGTAACCTGAATTTAATCCCTGAGACTCACATGGTAGGAGAACCAACTTCCACAAATTGTCCTCTGATCTCCACATGCACACATACATATGCATGCATGCATACAGGCATACATACATACATCATACACACACATAAATAAATGTGGTTTTGGTTTTTGCTTTGTCTTGGGGGGGTTGTTTGTTTTTGAGACAGGCTCTCTCTATTATGTGGCTCTGGCTGTTCTGAAACTCACTATGTAGACCAAGCTGTAGACCAAGCTGGGTTCAAACTCATAGAAATCAACCCACCTCTATTTCTCTGAAATTAAATGCACACCCTATCACACCCAGCCAATAAATGTAATTTAGATGTTTTAAAATGGAAAGCCCAAATTGGTGTCTAAAAAAATACTAATTAGGTTCTAGAAGAAACCATTATTCTTTTCTCAGAGACATGTCAACCTGAGAGACATTGGCGTGTTATCACCACTAACAATTTATCTACAGTGATGGAATAGGACCTAAGACCACCGTCACCTTCTGAACTGTGGAAATCCACCCAAAATATATAAAGACTACTAAGTGTTGTAGAATTTCAAAAGGGGGAAAATGGATCTTGTCTACTTACAAAACAACAACAAAACTAGAAAACAAATACTAACAGTATAGAAGTCATTTGATTCTGAAGGGGGAAAAAAGGTTGTTCCTGTTAAAAAAACCACAATCCTTGGCCCAAACTATTTTATCTCCTGCATGGGAGGACGGACTAAATGGCTCTACTCCATGCTTCACTGACCAACTGGTCACAGCTTCCTTCTATTTCTTTCTGCAAGGTTACTGACTATGCTTGCATGCCAACGTGTGTGTACGTGTCTCTTAAGTTTTATAACACGGTAAGAAGATATGGTGTTATGAATTGAATGCCACCCTCTCAAAAATCATATGTTGAGGTCCTAAGTCCAAAGAACTCAGAATGCAGCCCAACGTGTAAGTAGCACCCTTGCAGATATAATTACCTAAGATGAGTCACCTGAATGAAGTAGGGTTGATCTCTAACCCCACACGACTGGTGACCTCATTGAAAAAAAAAAACCAAAGAGGACCACAAGCAAGGAGGAAGATGATGTAAAGAGGAGACTCTGGAAGAAGACAGCCTTCTATAAGCTCAGAAGAAGCATCCAGAGATCCTTCCCAAATAGCCTGTTGATGGATGGGCGGTGGGCCTCTGGCTTCCAGAACTGTTAGACTGATTACACTGAGATTTAAACTACCCAGGTTGGGGTATCCGCTATAGCAACCCTAGCAATCTAAGACATGTACATGGCATCTTTGGACCCCTTAACTTGTGTCCTTGAAGAACAGATCTCACTGCAGAGCTGCATACAGATGCCGCTTCATGCACATGAATGGTTTAGGGTGCTATTTTCTATTTAAATATTTCCCTGTGTACTGACTGGAGGATTTTTTTTCCCTCTCACTACTTTATTGTTCTTAACAGCACCTCTGCAGTCTATCTTTATCTGTGTATCTTATAGCAAACATGTAGGGGTCTCTTCTGGGTAGATTCTTAGAAGTAGAACTTCTTGGTGAAGATGTTTATATGATATAATAAGAATACAAAGAAGTTACTGGCCTGAAAATTGTGTAGAGCAGCCCAGGGATGAAAGAGAGGGAGATGCACTGGGGAATGGAGGCTGTTTTCTCAACATCAATCAGCACATACACCAGTAGGTCATGGAGCCATGAGACAGATCATATGACCGGAACCCTGGAATTCACCCGGCACCTCTGCTCTGACTAGGAACACATTTCCTCCTACACACAGGATTCAGGGGGGTTAGAAGTATATGTACGTGGACTCACAGACACTAGTGGAGTAGCAGTTACAGAGAAGCATCTAGTTAGCTACTGAGACCTCCTTACTGGAGAAGAGAGGACCCCTTGAAGACATTTTTACCACTCTCACTTGATAGCCAATTATTTTGTACCCTGAGCTTTTCCCCCTTGACAGAATGACAGATCATTTCCTTTAACCACAGATACAGAAAACGGGCTGAGCCTTTTGACAGAGTTCTCCCAACGATGAGAACAGTGCCCCCATGCCTGTACTCTCCATTCCTGTGTGCTCCAGGGGAGGAAATGGATGAGCAGGAATTGGCACCTTGTCTGTCTTCTGCTTCTTCCTTATACTGTTATGTGAGTATCTAAATATTTCACTCTTATTTTTGGCATGTGGCTTTAACTGGCTACTTGTCCCTTGACAGCTCAGCTCTATCCCAGCCCAGCTGAGCTCCTGGCATCCCCTTGGCAAGCCTGCCCTATCTCCATAGTACCCATCTCTGCACAAGGAGAACCATAGCAATCCCTTTGCCTGTTGGATTTTGATCTGAAGTTCTCCATATTACTTAACCTTCACAGGCTCAGGGTGGGGAACTGAATCCTGCTGAGTGCCTTGTGTCAGGCCTTTTATGCAGGTCATCTTGTCCAATGTTCATAATAACCATGTCGTCAGGCCGTTGTTATCCTTTCACAGAGAAGACTGGCTTCTTCAAATGTCTCCAGGTCAGCTGAGACCTGCCTGCCCCACTCTTTTCTCCATCCCACGCCACTCCTCAAGGCTGTAAACCCCACTCTTGCCCAGCTCATGAGCAGCCTCAGACCCTGAACAGGGTTAGTGTACCTTGGGGTCTTCCTTCACTGCCAGGAAGAGGTCATCCTTCAGTCCCTTCTGGCAGTGCTCACAGGAGCAGTCAAAGTAGTACTGCTTCTTCAGCTGCTGCCTGCGCTCCTCGCTGAGGTGGAGGAAGTCAATGTAGGACACCGTCAGCTCCTCACCTTCAGAGATCTTGCCCAGGGCCCGGAGCTCAATCCTGAAGCAAGACAAGAAGATGCCCATTCCCTCCAGCAAGGTCACAGCCTCAAGCAGGGTCATCACACTCATCCGGTGTCATGTATGCTCCGTTCAGTTAACATTTCTCAGGTTGATTCAGATAGAAACCCCATGAGGCCAGGCTTGGTCTTAGAGCCCTATACAGCTTCTATGCCCACAGTTTTATACACTCAGCTACTGATCAGCAGTCACAGGATAGGAAGAAAAACAAAGAGAAAACAAGAAAAGATCCAAAAGTCATTTCCTTAGTTTGAAGACTACGTCCTCTGTAACATACATGTGAAGCTGCTGCCATCTTGGCCCATTCTGTGCTAAACCTTTTAAGCTCCCTTGTACTTGATGCTTAGCTTCAACGGCTCTGGCCTACATTATACAGAGAACGCATGCTCACTGGAGACCACCAAAGGAATCTGAATAAAAACCGGGCTGTTAGTCTGATTCACTTTTGTTTGTTGGAAGATGGCGCTTTGTTAGCAACACTATATATATATTCCTCTCAATCTAGGAGGCATGGTCCTCTAGTTACTCAGAAACCTACCCACCTTACTGTATAATACAGAAGGTGCTGAAGTGAAAAAGGCCCCTGACAGCCATCCAGTTACGCCAGCACAGTGCCTCTTGGACATGCACCTCTCAGCCATGCCTCTCCACCACAGTCAGACTGCAGGAGGAGGGGGGGGAGAAGGAGAAGTGGCAAGGCCTTTAAGCTCAGTCCTCAGTTATGTCCCTGTAGCCCAGGAACCTGGAGTTTCTCTGACCAGGTAGTAAGTGGCAGAAAGCAGCAGACTGGGGCAGAAATTCTTGGTCATCACTCCTAGAAAGATTGTCAAGAGCCATGTGAAAAGCAAGATCCCAGCACCCCAGAAAGGTCCAAAGGCACCCCCCTTCTGTATCTTCTTCGAAGATAAAGAAGCAACTGCTGAGTGGCAGGGATAAGCAGGCCCCGCTATCTGGGCTGACTACTTAAGGTTCCAAAGCCTTTTGCATAAGTGAAGGACTCGTGATAATGTTGGGGGCTGAGCTGGGAGTATGGCTCAGTAGAAGGCTGCTTGCTAAGCACACATGGAGCCCCAGCTCAGCTCCCAGCACTGAAGTCAGGGAAGGGGAGAGAATGAATGTGTGTAAACCCAACTGAATGGCGCCTTGGAAAGCCTGGGTCTACCCTCCTCTCGCTCCTCCGTTCTCCTTGGACAGGAAGGAAGAATGGGGGCACTTTACATATTCTGTCGTATAAGATACAATTAAACTCCATATTGTAGAAAGGAGTCTGCATGTACATGTTACTGATAACTCAACACTGGCTTGTTCTGAGATAACCATCGCGCGCGCACGCGCGCGCACACACACACACACACACACACACACACACACACACACACACACACACACACCACACACACCACACACACACAGCCCAGATGCCCGCTGAGCAGTAAAAGGTCAATAATACTGGCACACTAACTAGAGCCAGTATTTCACGAAGTGCCTTGGCCCAGACATCCACAGTATGAGAAAGAGTGCTAGGGATTAGAGCACAGGCACTGAGAGTCTCAGAGGCGTGGCTGACTGAGCTCAGATGACTGACCTGTGTCCCTCACTCCCACATTATAATCTGCGGCAGAGGTGACGTGGAAGGCAGCTGTTCCTGAAGATGCTGCCTCCGCAGACCATCCGTTCTCTGGATAGAGCACAGTTTAAAATGTTAATCCCTGGTGGTGCCAGGCAGCTGGAGCTCTGGCATTCCAGGGACGCTGTCCCATTTTCTCCAAAGGGTGTAGCTGAAGTGACAAAGACAAATGGAACTGGGGGTGGGGACATGATCCTGCTCACTGCTCTGCTGAGAAGCCTGGTGTTTCCAACCTGTAGGGGCCCCCATTTCACAGAGAAGGCTGCCTACATGAGAGAAATAAGTCATTTCCCTCAAAATCCCAGAGAGGCAGAGCCAAGACTAGAATTTAGGTATCCTTTGTACCCTTCAGACTGGCAGCTCATGGCTTTCAGCTGCCTCCTGGGTCTGTGACAGATACGCAGGGAGGAAGGGTCTTATTTGTATGACTCCACTATGGTCTAGAATGCCCTATGTGAGCCACTCCGGGGCCAGTGAGGACCGTGGGCAGCTACTGCCCTGGTGCAGTAGGAAGGCAAATGGGAAGCATTCACCTGCTGAGCTACATTTCCAGCCTCCATAGTCTGTTTAGGGCATATTTTGGGGACTATGTATTCCCCTGTAGACCCTTTACAGAGCTGGCCACCATAGTGACATATCATATTTTCAAAGAACTGTTAAATGTAAGGTTTTTATTACAGTTGGATATATACGTATTAATAAATACATATCTTCATAAATACATGTCTTCTAAAGATTTCAATGCTGTTTCCTTTTTATAATAAGGGTTACAGAAAATATAATCCCAACAAACAGTAAATGTTAAAATCTTGGTTTATTAAAATATACCTTATGTATGATTACTTATATAGACCATCTGTCTACCCATGGCTATGGTTTGTTTATTTTTATAAAGTACTTAATGCCAAATTGGCTTATAACTAAATGCTATGTAAACTAGAGTTGTTAACTTGGTTGAGCTTTATTTTGGCTTATAGTCAAACTAAAATTTTAAACAGAATAGTGATAAAAGACAAAAAGTGTATTTAATCAATGTGACCTCATAGATACAACAAGTAGAGATGGCAAATTGCCCTAAATCTCTCTTTGGGACAATTAACATGAGTTTTAAAATTTATGAAATTTAAATCTGGCTGGAGAGATGCCCCACCAGTTAAGAGCACTGGCTGCTTTTCCATGGGACCTGGGTTCAACTCTCAGCACCCACAACTGGTTCACAACATGGGTTGCAACTCTCCTGTCCCAGGAGATCTGATGCCCTCTTCTGGCCTCTGCAGGTACTCCATCCTGACACATAAAAATAATAAACAAACAATTTTTAAAAATCTGCTTTTGAAAGACAAGACTACATAAGCAATTCTGGTCAAGATGTTCTCTCCTTGATCCTTATCCCAATTCTGGTTCTACGACATGGTCCCTATCGCTTGACAATACAAATTAACTTAGATGATTACCTACTGCAGGGTACAGTTCTTCCTAGTAGACAATTGCCTTCTCTGGAGATACTAAACTCTTTATTTATTCCCAAGATTAAGAGAATAACTTATGTCTATGCTCTTAGATATGTTTTGTTTCTACGTGAGTATATGTTGTATACACACACACACACACACACACACACACACATACACACAAACATTTTAAGGATTTTAAGGATATTTTTGACCACACTGCTTCTTTAAAAACAAATAAATTTTAAAGATCCTTACTGTAGCCAAATCTACATAAGAAAAAAACTAAAAAAAATTAGTCATCTTTAAAACCTACTTTAAAGCTTACACAGACATCCTAGAGTTTACAGGTCACCTTAGTATATTACATCATAATGATAGGCTTAAAATTATGCTTCTGTGATTTTTAGTTAAGAAAATGCCAAACTTTATCCTTCCCTGGACACCGTATCCTACATTTGATGCCTCATAAGCACAAATAAAAAGTAAATGCTTTTTCTAACAACAACCAAACAAACTATTTCAAGCTATGTGTCAAAATAACTTGAATTTTGAACAAGTAATTAAATTTGGTTAAGAAAGCAGTGAATGTACTTTATCTATGTCTATAACTGTGAGATATCATGTGTTCTGTGTTTTAGACATAACCTTTTGAACTTTCATTTAAAATTACCTCACTAAAATTGTTTTCTAAATTTTATAGTAGTAGTAGTAGTAGTAGTAGTAATAAAGTATGTTGAAGGTTGTTTTAAAATGAATATAGTTGTGATTGAGTTAAAAACAACAAAAGCTTATTTAAAAGTTTTAAAATTAATTCAATACTCAGATAAAATTAACATTTGATTTTCTACAATACTCTCTCAAGGTTTGAATCTTAGAATCATTTTACTACACAGAAACTTAAAATCTGTGATTTAATCACTGGAGAGAGCCTTTGTGTTTGAATCATTGCTTTAAGTGTGTGTGTGTGTGTCTGTGTGTCTGTGTGTGTGTGTGTAATCTGTTTAGAGAGTTATGCCTACTTAGAATATTCCTAACTTACAGAGTGATTATGAAACGTGTTTTGATGGACAAATATTTAAATTAGTTTATAAAATGTTGAAAGCCAGGCAACCCAAGGCTTTCTCAGAGGCCCTGATGAAAGCTCAAGGGAACCTTGCTCTGTGTCCTTGCCAAGGGCAGGCCCAGAGAGGTGCAGTCTAGGGCTTGAGCCAGAGCCTCAAAGGAGTGAAGGTTTCTGTCCGTTGGAACTGACTTTTCTTCCTGAAGAGACTGGAGTTATCAGTCCCAAGTCTGCTGTGTGCTGGGTCTGGGATGCCCTTGAGATACCTTGTATTCCCCTTGTGCAATATTGCTTGATTAGCTTCCTGCTGACTTTGTCTGATTGTATTTTCCTGCTGACTCGGTCCTATTTTTCTCTAACAAACTGTACGTGAGATTATGTACTTCTCAATAAACCTTCTTGGCATAAGACATAGCTTATGCAAGATCACCTGACCCCAGCTTTCCTGTCTTCCTTATCTCCCCACCTTCTGGTCCTCCCCATTAGCACTCTGTCACTGAGGAACAATAGTGGGTCCAGGTCAATAAAATTTGATCTAGCAATTAACAAATAGTACATAATATGCTTAAAAAAGTTAACTTTAATAATTAAAAATCAAAATTAGTTACAGAGTCTCCAAATAAACAAAACCCCAAATGATTCTATCAACTGGGAGAAAAGAAGACATCACATCATAGACTCCATTCTGATTTAAAGATCAGGACTGTATCTAGGAACTTCGAGCTCACTCCTAGGAGACAGGGAAGGCCTCACATCATCTGAGAGCACATTAACGAGGACTTCAAGATGCTGCAGAATACCTACTTCCAATGCCTGACAAACGAGTATTCCAAGTTGCTATACATTTTATGTTTCTTATTCATTGTGCAATTAATTAGATGTTGAAATTGCTTATGAAATCCATTATTCCATGTGGTAGATTTCTAACTGATAAAATATTAATTTTAGTTTCAATGAAGTTAAAAAATTATGTTCTTTCATTTGATCATTCTTTTTGCTGTGACTATTTGCTTACCCTAAACCCTATCTTATTCAAAATTAATATTTGAAAGATTCAAGTATTTTCATTGTTTTTATAAATACATATAGATTATAAATTCATAAATATATTTTCTCATTGTTCAGTATAATTTGGACAAAACAAAGTATTCACTTTTAAAATTAAATTTTCATTCCATTTACTCTATCCAAAATACTCTATATCCAAATACTCTATATCCAAAACTTTGGGTTAACTCTTCTTATCTGAGTTATACAAAGGACATCAGTCCCAATAACAACCACATTCATGATGGCTTATACCTTAAGCACTGATGTTTATTGATTTAATTAATATCCAAAATGTCCTATAGTAAAATGCCAGGATTAAAATTAATAAACAATATTTTTATTAATAACAAAGGAAACAATACTACAGTGACTCATTTGAAAGTCTCATTTTAAAAAATTTAAATGTAAGTAAGATGGTTCATAGAGTACAAATAACTGTAAAGAGGGGGAGCTATAAAGTCAGTCTTGTTAAAATATGTGAATTTTGGTTATTTTAGAATTTTTTTCATACATTACCTTCACCCCATTAATGTGTTAATTACTTAATTTTAGATTTTATCATCCTAGGTCACATGTAAGTGTTATGTCAGACAGGGTGTTAAAAAAAAAATCAGACCCAGATCATGATGGAAATAGGCTTGATATGATCCAGAAGTTTCTTTCTTAGTGGTCTTTACCAGCTATTCCTCTGTCCTGAAGACTGCTGTCCTGCCCACAACTCAGCATCACTTATCCTAGGAATGAGCCTTCCTAGCTATGAGGGACCTGATGACATTTAATAAATCATATACTGCCCACATATGTGCAAAACGTGATGCTTGGCCAGAAAGGGAAGCTGTGAACAAAACTCCTGAAAAGAAGCTGTGTCTGCAGAGACTGACTGGCTAGCATTTCAGTCTGTAGGGGGGTTTGAATGTTTCCATTCCAGAGGCCAGTTACCTTATCATAGGCTATACACACACACACACACACACACACACACACACACACACACACACACACACACACACACACACACCTTCATAAAACTGCTACCATGCTGGAATTTAGGGCAACCTAAATCTGTGTTCCTGGACCATGGTCATTCAAATGGCTCCAAAATAAAATAAATTCTCTCTCTCTCTCTCTCTCTCTCTCTCTCTCTCTCTCTCTCTCTCGTTCCAAAAATGCTCAGGGACACTCAGACAAATTTTACCCTAAGATGAGGAGGCTTGGAGAACAATATAAACTATCTCTTGTTCCTTAAAAACAAAAAGTTTAAAGTAAGATGCTACCTAAGCCACAAGTTCATAGTTTTAATCAGTAAAAAAGTACACAATGAATACATATTTACCAAAAATGTCACAGCTCTGGGTACTGTTAGCTTGGGTGAGAAGCTGAGTCTACAGACAAGCACACAGTTCTTTGGTGGGTTAGTAATAAGCATTCTTATTTCATGGCAAGTAGAGTTTAAGGAGCCAGTGTACTTTTGGGCTGAAATGACTGGAAGGTTCATACTTTGAGATAAAAGTAAAGAAGTAAGGAATGAGAGAGAGGGAAGCCAGCAAACAAAATAAAACAAAGGTAAGTGGCAGGCAGGTGAGGAGGAAGTCGTGGACTCAAGGACAGGAAGAACTGCCTTTCAGTGAAGCCAAGACACTGCAGTGCAGGGCATGACACATGACAGCAGCCAAGGGGTCAGTAAAGGCTCCCAGCAAGCCAGGCAAGTGAGGGAAAAGGGTCAGACAAACATGGATGTGTGAGAAGACTGACCCACCTCATCTGCGTGTGAAACATGGATTTCACTGCCTCATGACTGAAAGACAAAACAGACACCCACAAGGAAATCAATGCCACTGCAGCCCAAAGAGAACACAGCATTCTGGGCTCAAGCAATCAGGGCATTGACAGTCACAACCAACTTCATCCCTTCTCACTGGGCTCCCCTGCCAGGATGCTGCCTGGCACAGTGAAAGCACGTGGGAACAGGGTTATAAAATGGAGTCACAGAGAGATTCACTGCTAAACAACTGACCTCCTTTCCCAGGCCCTCAGTGTCCACTTAGAACACAACAAGACAACTCAATTGAGAGGAGAGTGCTGAGAAATGTAGGGATGATTTTACTGTCCCAGTGACAAGCATGATGCATAGATAAACATGGTCTTTTTGGATGACTCTCTTGGAGAGAGTTCTGAATTGCATATATAGAGCTTACTTACTGTTGTGGTTAAAACTGAGCCACTAATACCATATCCAGGCTTATTTCCGGTATAGTAGGCAGGTAGGCAGTGACTGTAATGACCTCCTCTCTTGCACAAAAGCCAACAGATCCAAGGAACACATGACCACTCACAATTAGTAGATGCAAAGAAGCTACAGCAGACACCAGAGATGCCCTGAAGCATGGGTCCTAGGTTCATTGATCATTATACAGTCACGATAGGGGCCTTGGTTCACCAGCGTTTACAGAAAGACCATCTAGAAATTGTGCATGGCTAAACATGATGAACTCAGTCAACCAGGCTAACCCTGGGTAACACATCCTCTAAAAAGATTCCATGAGGTCTAGATCAATTTTCCCTAGAGGCTTAGACACAGGAATACAATGTGCTAGAAAATATTCTCAGAGTCCAAAATAAGCTTTCCTGATCATTGTCATCTTTCTCAACTGCTTTAGATGCTGGGGTCAGAAACAGAAAGGAAGTAAATCATAGTCTTGGCTAGGTTTCCCACTTCAACCTGACCCTCAGCTGAGACCCAGAAACCACTTTCTCTGGCTCCAAGGAGTTTTAAGGAGAAAGGTGCTGGCTGATGGCTCAAAGTTGGCTTTCGTCTGTCACGAGAGATCATCTTTATGAGTAAAGACAATGCATTTTGCTCAGGCTTCATTCCCCACATCTCCCCATCCTCCACATCAGGCCCCAGGCTGTTTATTGATCCCTTTCCTTTCATGACCCACTCCCAAGATCCAAGTGTTTGCCCATGTGTCTTTGATCTGTGCCTTCCTAGGGGCAAAGGGCTGAACCCTGAGGACTGCGTCAACCAGGTTCCTTTGCTCTTTGGCCTCTGGGTGAGGTTGGCCAAGCGGAAGAGAACAAGGTTGACGTTGTTAGCCCATAATTCCAGCAGAGGCTAACTTCTGTGCAGGTGCTGTTGTATTTCACAGCTCAGTGGAAGGCGCCTCATCATGGCTCAGATGGCCACTGGCTGCAGCAAGAGCTTTCTCTGCTTGGCCTGCTAAGTCTAGGGACGATTTGTGTGCTCAGCTCTGGACACCTCACAAGTCCTCGCCTGGTCTTTCCCAAATCCTGCCCACACACCTGTAAATCGTCCTTTCGTTAAATTCCATTTGAGTAAACTCCTTTGAATGTGCTTTCTATTTTCTTACAGAACCTTAGCTAGCATAGGCTACTGCCAAGTGCTTTTTTGATACTTTGGCTCTAAGTAAATAATCCCAGAGTTCAAGTTTTAGACCAGTGGTTAATGATTTATCCAATACATCTAGGCAGACTTAAAGATTCAGAAATGGACAGGTTACAATTCTTCAGCATCCACCTCAGTTCCTGCCTCCCTCACAGTCTGGAGTGAGGCTCTGAGTTGCTGAACACTGGCAGTGCATGGTAGCTCATGTTTATAAATTTGACTTTGGTTGAAATCAAGTGGAAAACTGTCCAATCCCCATTGCACACATTCTGAAAAGGGTCACTCACTTGCCATTGTTGAATATGACAGTGCAGTTTGGCCAGCAATCATGGTTCACCAGGCCCAGGTTGGGGAAGATGCCCACGCCCACTGCCTGTAGCCCTCTCTGGTCACTGAGAGTGAAACCATTGCAGTTGATCTACCCAGAGAACAAGAGAAAAGATTCAGTCAACACACACAGATCTGGTACAGAATATCACCCTAGATGTTGAAAGTTTGAAAACTAGAGGGCCTGTGAATCTGGAAAGGGGACAGGGAGGGAGGCAAGACAAGCTGTTAACACAGACAGGAGGGACCAATAGGAGGAGAGAGAGAATCAGAATATATTATATGCATGTGTAATTGACAAATAGCAAAACTGATCGATTTTTTAAAAGAGAGAGCCCATTTTTCATCCTGAAAACTTGTTTTCTGTGTGACTCCAAATGGCGCACAAGATGTGTGCCTTGGAGGGGGTCCCACATTTAGCAAAGTCCTACCTACGACTTTGAAACTTTCAGCCATTCCAGCCTAATAAGACCAAAGACAGGAATGCTGGCTCCTAGTGACATATCTCGGTCTCAGGAGTTGTTTTCAGTATCCATCTTGGTTTACCTCTCCATGTTCTGATGTGGTGTGTGTGTGTGTGTGTATGTGTGTGGTGTGTCTGTGGTGTGTGTGTACTCTGTGTGTGTCTGTGTCTGTGTCTGTGGTGTGTGTGTACTGTGTGTGTGTGTGTGGTGTGGGGGGGGTATGTATGGTGTGTGTGGGGGTGTATGGTGGGGGGTATGAGGTGTGGTATGTGGGGTGTGTGTGGGGTGTGTGGGGTGTGTGTGGTATGTGTGTGTGGTGTGTGGGGGTGTGTGTGGTGTGTTTGGTGTGTGTGTAGTATGTATGTGTGTGGTATGTGTGTGTGTGTCCAAAGCAAATAAGAGCAAATACTCTTGATCTAGGAGAGGTGGCACACACTTGTGTCCCAGTACTCAGGAGGTAGATATAGTAGGTTTGGGAATTCAAGGCCAGCCTAGGCTACATAGCAAGACACCACCATAGACAGACAGACAGACAGAAATGAAGAGAGAAAATATGGTAGGATAAACCGGCATCATTTTAAGTTTCTGTCTTTTCCAGACTTTTGGCCTTCTCTCCTGAATCTGTCCCAACTGCTTCTGGAAGCTTCTTAGCTGGACAATACCCAGAATCACCATGGCCCTTCCACTATGAGAAATTATACTGGAAGATTCTAGGTTTATTTTACTGGGTTCATTTAGGAGTCTGACTCTGGATTCAGAGCCAGAAGTTGTGGTAAGCATTCCAGTTTATACCTGAGAAGCAAGAGGACACATTTCATGTCTCTGGCTGCCGGGGCTAGAGGCCATTGCCATGGCAACAGAAAACATCATCCAGGGAAGCTGGGGCTTCCTTCCATCTGAAAAACGTTTCCCAAAGGGGAAGAAGGGGGGGGGGGGGACAGACACGGAGGACAGAGCGGGGATGTTGGAGGGACAAGAAGCCATACCACGCCAAAGATGTGTGAGATATACTGCATGCTGAACTGCTGGCTCTGTGGCGGCCAGTACTGCAAGAATGTGTCCACGTCTACTCGCAGTTCCTTCTGCTCCTCCTCCCCAAAGTGCTCCACATGGTTCTGCAAGTCATCCACTGATACCAGGCAGCCCTCTGTGAGCCCAGTGCCCTCTCTCTCCACCCGCCACATGATGCGGGCTGCCAGCCTGGGAAGAGAAGGGAGAACAGCATTAGGGAGGCCTAGGCACACTCATCATTCATTCATGCATTCATTCAGCAAGCACCAGTGCCTACTGCATGCCAGGCACAGTGTTGGGGACAGACTTCCATCAAAATGCTTTCTGCACTATGAAAGATTTCAGTGAACAAGGTCATTTTAAAGTAGTGCTGAGTGCTATGCAGAAAATAAAATAGAGTGACATGAGAGAGACTGGGGAGGGGAAGACAAGGTCATCAGGGCGGTGTGAACCAGGACATCCGAGCAGAACTGGAGGACAGAGGATCTGGCTCTGGGGGTTGAAGGAACAGCAGACATGCTATCTTGGAGCCCAAAGCAGACAGAGCAAGAAAGCCCAGGTGACCAAAGCATAGAGGAAAAGGAGTGCAGACAGAAGGTAGTTGGACAGACAGACAGGAGCCAAATTACATGAGTTTGGGACACAGAGACAAGATTTAGGTCTTGGGCCTAAGGAAAGTAAGGCAGAACAGGATAGGAGGGGATCCTGATGACCTTTGAGTCTGAAACTGAGGGGTGTACTTTACCCCAACGGCATCCTTGTTAACTGTTAGGTGACACATTTCTACAAAATGAATTCTGTGTCCCACAGACCTTTGGTGTCACACCCGATGCCTGGGGATTGGTGGTCAGGGCAGACCTACTCCTGCAGGGAGAGATTTTTCCTCTTGCTCGGCACAGCCTAGGCCCTATTTCTTTCTGTTTGGGTCAGAATTATTCTTAGAAATGTGCCCTTCTAGGTTCTCAAGGTATCTGGAATCAAAAGGTCTTCACACAGACCCCAGGGCAACACGGGGGAAGATCAGTAGCCTCTAAATTCCGGGGATATGGTCCCAAGGAAAGAGAAGACAATGGGTGACAGACTTCAAGTCAGTCAACCATCAATCCACGGGAAATGTGCCCAGGAAAGAAGTTAGAAGATGAATTTATTGTGGGTCTTGAAAACTGTGACTCCAGTAGACAAGGAGCCTGGGGAGGCTGATGGAGCCTGAGCCTGTAGATTCCTAAATTCCCAGGAGACGAGGACTCCATTCTTGACTGTCATACCCTGTAAGTCCTGCAAATGCTCTCTACTATCACTGTCCGCACCCACTTCGCTTCCGAGTCAGTCTGGCTTCCTACAGGCCTGCGCATATCCCAGCACCAACTCCTTCCAGAAGAGCCACCAACACTTGGGGGCCCTCAGTGGGAACTCTCATACTAGATCCCGAGGCTCCTAGCAACGGCCCCATATGGAGGTCTGTGTCCTCAGCGAACATGCCTGGATTGTAAGAAGGACCATTGTAAAGTGAGCTCAGTGACTTAGAAAAATCTCCTCTTATAAGAGACACAAGCTGTTAACTGCAGCATGTCTTGTCAGAGCTTCACTTTTACTCTTGTTCCCCAGAGAAAATAGAAACTATTTTTTTCCACAGTGTGTGTGTTATTGAGGAGCTATGTGTGGTCTTATGGGCCTCTCTAGGAGCTACAGTTTGCAATTGGTGGTATAGACCCCAGTGTCCCTCTCAGGCCTAAAGGGGTGAGTGGGGTCAAGGACCTGAGACATTGGCACTCAGCCTGGCATCCTGAGGTCTGGCAATGCTGGCCCCTCTGCCATCCCAGCCTGACATTTGTAAATCCCAAGTCCTGTCATGGGAACCAGCTCTGACCTGATGTTCTCGTTGGGCACCTTCCCGTATCTCTTGATGGCAGAGCACTCGTTCTTGTGGTTCAGCCAAGCATCCTTTTGGCACGTGCGGTCGCAGTAGTGGGCGAACTTGCATTGTCCGCAGCGATGGAGCTTCTCCTGCCTCTTGAAGCAGGTGTGGCACACGAAGTTAATGAGGCTGAAAATGCAGAGAGGGAAAAATGAAGACAAGAACTGGGGCTGGCTGGCTGGTTCAGCGGTTAAGACCGAATATCGCTCTTGCAGAGGAGCCAAGTTTGGTCCCGGCATTTATGCCGGTGGCCCATCACCACCCATAACGCCAGCTACAGAGGATCCGTGCCTCCGGCCTAAGAGGCCACCCACTCTCGTGCCCATCCACACATCTGCACAATTAAAAGGAAAAATATAAGCCATTTTTTAAAAGAAAGGATGCCTTTGCCCATATTTTGTTGCAAACAACTCATTACCACAAACTAGGTAAGACAGAGAGAGAGAGAGAGAGAGAGAGAGAGAGAGAGAGAGAGAGAGAGAGAGAGAATGGATGGCACACCTGCAATTCCAGCCCTCAGAAGGCAAAGTGGGGGGTGGAGAGTTTGAAGTCAGCCTTAGCAACAAAGGGATAAAGAAGACAGATTTACTTTAGTTAGCAGTTGAAAGTGCCTGCTAAAGAACTAATTCCATCCAGAAGAGGCCTTTAGAATGAGACCTTAATTTGGAAAAGTGAGAGTCTAAAGTTGAGAATGATAAAGACCACGTTCTGAGCCAGGACTGGGACCTAGCTCCCCCATCTGCAGGAATACACCCTCTCCGTGTGCCCTGCTGTGGTTTGGGTACAGTCTAAATGTGTCCCATGGCTAAATGGATGGGCTGTAATTCCCACTCACAAGTATTAAGAGAGTGGAGACAAGAAGACTATGCGTTTTGAGGTGGAGCCTTTGGGAGCTAGGGTTAATCAAGACATCAGAGTGGAGCTGCTCTCCCATGGATTCATTTGGACTGAGCTTGTAGCTTAGAGGTACAAGCTCGGCACCGGCAAGGTCCTGGGCTCAATCTCAATAATAATAATAATAATAATAATAATAATAATAATAATACCCAAATATAGCTGCAGAGATGGCTCAGTGGATAAAGGTGTCTGCTGCCAAACCTAACAACATGAGTTCAATATTCAGCACTCACATGGTAGAAGAACTCCTGCAAACTATCCTCTGACCTCCACATGCACTTTATAACACACACACACACATGCATGAACAGGCACATGGGCACCCACATGTGCTCGTGCACTTGTGCACAAAATGTAACCTTAAAGTGCCCCCAAATCAGTTTTAAGAGGAGAAAGGCTTACAGGGGCAGGCTTTAACTCATGGCTTTGGAGCCGTTGACTGGGTCAGTTGGCCCCTTACTTTTAGGCCTACGTCAATAGTAAATAATAACAGGAGTGCAAGGCAGAGGAAACCAGCTGCTCACCATCTGGGAAGCAAAAAGAATAGAGCTGCGGCCAGGAGCCTGATATCCCCTTCACCGGTGTGCTTCCCAGTGATTCTATTTCTTTCCATCAAGCCCACCTTCTAAAAAATCCACTACTGCCAGTAGTGCCACAGGCTGGAGCCAAGCCTCTAATACATGGGCCTTTGGGGGACAATCAAGTTCTAAACTGTAGAGTTCTGCTGGGCCCCAAAGGCTCATGTCCATCCCATGAAGCACCCAATCGACCTCTGTGATGGGTTCTGACAAATATTTCATTAAGATGGCCAGCATACCTCATGGCCAGAAGGCTATCTAACTGGAAGTGTGGTTCACATTTCTTCTAGCTGCTCTCAGTGTTTCATTCCAAATGGTCAAAGTCATTTTGAGCTGTCTGGTCATCTTTTATACTGGTACAAAAAATGTATCCTGAGTGTGGAGTCATCCAAAAGTCTAAGAGCCTGACTTAGTTTGGGAAGGAAGAGGAACAAGTGTCCACCACTGGCTCAGAAACACAAATCTAAGTCAGAAAGGAATAGGAATGAAGAGGGCAGGTTAGATGTAGGCACAGTCACGCTGGCTGTCAGTTATTACTCTGATTCTGTCTGTTCCAGGGCATCCTATGACTGCTCTGATAGATTATTTTCAGATGGATGTTCTAGAACACTCTAATAGAGTCTCCTCGTGTTTTTACTCACATATGTATATTCTGTATCTCATGAATTAAATTTTGACCTACATTTTGTACTAAACAAAAATATTACAAAACACAATTCCCATCGGTGTCTGTGCCTCAAATGTTAAATACTGGGGGCTGTGTGTATAACTCCATAGTAGTACTCATGCTTTCATTTCTTTCTAATCAAATTTAATGGTTGGTGAGATGGCTCAGCTGGTGAAGGCATTTGCTACTAAGCCTGATAATCTGAGTTTGATCCCTTGGTCCCTCATGGTAAAAGGAGAGAACCCACTCTGGCTGCCTGCCCCTTGCCCCCCATATGTCTGGCATATAAGACCTTGTCAAAAGCAAAACCAAACCAAACCTGGAATGCCTCCCTGGAAACCAGAAGTGTTTTTACAGCCCATTCCTCATTGTTTCAAGAGCTGTTCGTTTCTTATCTATTTAAAATACTAGAGTACGTAGTGTTGCAGGATTGGTGCTACGCTCTGTGACCAGAGCCAGCTTGAACAGTTCAGAAACTTCAGAAATGACTCAAGTGGACGCATGTAGCTGAGGCCACACTGTGTTAGGGGTGACATACATGTGAGGGTCTGTCAAACTAACTTCCAGGGGGTGGGGAACAATTTTTTTCTAGGATAAGTAATATGTGAAGGTGATCGTGTGGAGTTCAGTTGACAACAATTACTTGGGACATGTGCTGTCACTGGTTAGGAGGCAGGATATACTATTGTTGGCATTATTTAGAGTCACTGGCATGTGGTGATTTTTAAAAGGTTGACCAGCAGAGGCCTGCCCACCACCACACATCGCACTTGGGTTGGATACCAATATGACAAGCAATCGTGTGGTGGAGAGATGAGAGAGAAGGAGAAGCGGCACAGTTGTGCACTATAAATAAAGAGAACTGGAGCTTTGATGGAGGTAAGAGACAGCCTGATATGAGGGACAGCCTGGTGTGAGGGACGGCCTGGTGTGAGGGACGGCCTGGTGTGAGGGACGGCCTTGTGTGAGGGACGGCCTGGTGTGAGGGACGGCCTGGTGTGAGGGACAGCCTGGTGTGAGGGACGGCCTGGTGTGAGGGACGGCCTTGTGTGAGGGACGGCCTGGTGTGAGGGACGGCCTGGTGTGAGGGACAGCCTGGTGTGAGGGACAGCCTGGTGTGAGTAGCCTGCACTTCCGTCTGAAGCCGTGGTGATGTCCAGGCTGTGCTGCCACAAGGGCTATGTCTGGGTCCATGACCCTGATGCAGCAGGGGTCTGTGTCTATGTCCACAGGCCATATCACTGTGGTCATATGGATGTCTATATCTGGGCTGCCACATTAATGTCCAAGGACTGAGCCCCTCACTTAGGCAACGCTGGAGAGCTGGCCCAAGTGGCTTGGGTTCAGGAGAGTGGGCAGGCTGACCAACTCAGCTAACACCCAGGCCGAGATCCAGGGCTTTGAGTTGGCCCACCCCAACACCTACCCCATCTATGAACTACTGGAGTGTGTGAAGAGGCCAGTCCTGCAGAACCGAAGCTGCAGGATCTCCATAACACAGAGCAACAAGAGGAATACTGGTGAGAATTCAGTAGTAATAGTGTAGCAGAAGCCACAGGCCTCAAACGGACCAATAACTCACTGCAGTCAACATTTGCAAGTAACGCCGTTGGGTAAAAAGGTATACTTTGTGACACCCTGGGACACATTGCAGCTTCCACAATGAGATTTTGTTTTGTTTTGTTTTGTGTTGGGGGCAGAGGGTGAACATGAAGGAATTAGAAGATAAGTAAGATTGGGGTGCATGATGTAAAATTTACGAAGAATCAATAAAAAGTTTAAATTTTTTTATAAAAGTATCTATTTATTTATTTAATAAATTTAAAAGTATTTATTTATTTAATATACAGTGTTCTGTATGCATATATGCCTGCCACCAGAAGAGGGCACCAGATCCCAGTATAGATG
The DNA here is from genome assembly GCA_028551405.1 of Uromys caudimaculatus. Classification (NCBI taxonomy): domain Eukaryota; kingdom Metazoa; phylum Chordata; class Mammalia; order Rodentia; family Muridae; genus Uromys; species Uromys caudimaculatus. The sequence goes on along the minus strand of CM052700.1, from coordinate 69,787,704 downwards.
GTTATGAGCCACCATGTGGTTGCTGGGAATTGAACTTGGGAGTTCTGGAAAAGCAGTCAGTGCTCTTAACCGCTGAGCCATCTCTCCAGCCTTAAGAAATTTTTTTTAAATTAAAAATGGTTGACTTTTAGTTAGTTTTGTTATTTTTGTTACTTGTTGCTTTGTTTCGCTTTTTAAGAGATTACGTGTTTGTGTGTGCCTCTGTGGGGCTGTGTGCACTAGAGTGAAGATATCATTGTGACATCAGAGCAGTTGGAGCAGAAGTTGCACGCATTTGTGAGACATGTGATACAGGTGGTAGAAACTGAGCTTGGGTCCTCAGCAAAAGTAGTACAGTCTTAGCTGCTGAGCCATCTTACCACCTCATGTTTTATTTTTTGGCAGGGTCTCATAGCCCAGGCTAGTCCCCAACTCACTCTATAGGTAACTTCAAATTTCTGATCCTCCTGTTTCAGCTGCTAAGTGCTTTTTACTTCTGTGCTAAAGTCCCTTTGTTGCCTGTGCCAAGGATGAACCAGATGTCCTGCCCTGCCCTGCACTTCTCTGGTCCACATAACCTGTGGCTTACTGGGACAAAGTTTACCAGACTGACACAGAAGGAAAGAACATGCCTCAACTGGTACTTGCCTTTGTGCCTATGAACTGACTTAATACTCTTTGAATAGAGCACAGCTGTGAAATGATCTGCTTGCCATGAAGTGAAACTGTGTTATATTTCTAGAAATAAGTTCCAGCTGCTTGTCCCCATGTCTTCAGAGTCACATTGACCAGGAGAAAGCTGTGAGCATATCCTTCAGGTTCCTACAGTAAAATCTTCACCTATGGCTGAGTAGCAAGGAAACAACTGCAATCACTTGCTAAGCCTTGAATCAAAGTCCCTCCCTGCCTTGTGCTGGTTAGTTTTAACTGTCAACCCTACTCGGCCTAGAGGCACCTGAGAACTGAGTCTCGATGAGGAAATGAGTAGACCAGTTAGCCTGTGTGGCTGTCTATAGAGGACACCTTGATTATTAATTGACGTAAGGAGACTGAACCACTGGAGGTAATGCTGTTCCTTGGGGTGTGTGTGTGTGTGTGTGTGTGTGTGTGCGTGTGTGTGTCCTGAACAGTATAAAAGAGGAGGCATCTCTCTGGAAGCAAGGGTGTGTCTACTCTCTCTGTGCTTCTTTCTCTTTGACTGGGATGTGATTGACTCCTGCCTCCCTTTTCCTATGATGTCTGTAACCTGGACTTCTTAAGCCAGATAAATCCTTCTTCCCCTATGTTGCTTTTTGTCACAGCAACAGAGATGAAACCAGGACACCCATCATTTTATCTCACAAGCTTCTCTGCAAAAATCACTTCGCCACAAGAAACTTTTCATAAAAACAAACGTCATCAATTTGGGATTTTTTTTTCTCATTGTGAACTCAAATGTGAACCACCAAATAGTCCCTCTGAACTCAAAATATGGCTTAAATTCTATTCCACAATTTTTCTTGGGCTTAGAGCCACGTATGAAGATAAAACAAGGGACTGGAAAGATTGATCAGTGGTTAAGAGTGTGTGCTGCTCTCGCAGACGACCTGAGTTTAGTTCCCAGCACCCACCTTGAGTGCCTCACAACCACCTGTAACTTCACCTGCAGGGAACCTAACACCTTCTTCTGGCCTCCACAAACCTGCATACCCGAGAGAGAGAGAGAGAGAGAGAGAGAGAGAGAGAGAGAGAGAGAGAGAGAGAGAGAGAATTAAAAAACAAATCAATGAGCACTACAAGTTCCCTTCTGACACTTGGGTCTTCTTGGGAGAGCAGTATTATTATTATTATTATTATTATTATTATTATTATTATTATTATTATTGATTACCATAGCTGCTACCCTGCTTCAGCTGGGACCCTGGGATTGGTACACAGGATGATGTAGAATGGTATTTCTCAGCTATCATGGACTCACATACATCCTCAGAGATCTTGCTTAAAATTCAGAATCTAATTCCAGAGCTCAAGACTTGTCTTTCTTATTCCTGAAGACACTTGGCAAGAAGGCAGAGAGGAAAAGAGACAAACAAGCAAAAACTCAATCCTGTTCCTTCTGGTTAGGGCATGCTGAGAAATGCTAAGTAGACAGGAAGGGGAAGTTAAGACAGACAGAAAGATGAACAGAAGGATGGAAGGAAAGGAAGGAAGGAAGGAAGGAAGGAAGGAAGGAAGGAAGGAAGGAAGGAAGGAAGGAAGACACAGTCCTCTGGTTTCCATCTTTCTGTTGCTGGTGGGAATGTGGCAGGTCAGACATGGGTTTAGTTTAAGCTGGGTTCCACTCCTGACTTCAGTATCCACTACCTGCATCACCCTGAACAAGTTCTTACTTTTCTGAGCCTGTGCTTTCTGATGAGAAAATGCAATTAGAAACAACTATGTCTTGACCGCTGTATACCTATAACTATTGCTTCCTTTTGATGAAAAAAAGGTTTTACAATATATTCTAATCACACTTTTCCCTTCTCCCACTTCCACCTTCTCCATGCCCACCCAACTCCAGATTCTTTCTTTCTCCCTCTCTTTAACAAACAAAACACCAAAAAAAAAAAAAAAACAAACCAAGAAGTTCACAACATAATAATAAGTATTATTATTACTATTAATACCCACAAAAACACAAAACAGAAACCAAATTTTAAAATTAGACAAACTGGGGCTGGCAAGATGGCTTCTCAATTCAGAGCACTTGTTGCTCTCGCAGAGGACCCAGGTTCAGTTAGCAGCATCAAGTTGATGGTTTATCAACATCTGTAACTTAGGTCCACAGAATCCAGTGCCTTCTCTGACCAAGGCGTCACCAGGCATTTGCATCATGAATCTCACATACAAGTAAAAAGACACATACACATAAAATAAAATATACGTTTTCCAGTTAAGCAAACTAATATGATAAGGCCATGTACTCCTGGCACTTAGGAGAATGAGGCAGAAAGAGTAAAGTGAATTTGAGGCCAGCTTGGACTTCATAGTTAGCTTCAGGCCACAGGAGGGGCTACAGGAGGACACTTTGTCTCAAAAAACAAAATGAATGGTAGCTGAGTTGGCACAGTGCTTGCTTAGCATGAAGAAAGCCCACATAAACTGAGCATGGTGATGCCTGCATATGTTCCCAGCACAGGAGGTCAAGACCAGCTTGGGACATGAGAGACTGTTTCAGAAAACAAGTAAGTGAATCTGTGTCTTGGGATTGATTAAATGCTATCTGAGTGAACTATTACTGGGTCACGGCCCCAACACTGCATACCTTGGGCATGGTGGTTTGAATGAGAATGCCCCTCTCAGGCTTGTATATCTGAGTATTTAGTCCTCATTTGGAGCTGATTGGGAAGGATTAGAAGGTGTGGCCTTTTGAAAGAAGTATGTCACTGGAGGTTTCAAATGCCTATGCCATTACCAGTCAGCTCCCTCTGCCACCTGGTTATCTCAAGATTTGAGCCCTTGGCTACTGCTCCATCACCATTCCTGGCAGCCTAATGCCATACTCCCTGCCATAATGGTCATGGATTCTAGCCCTCTGAATGGTCATGGATTCTAGCCCTCTGAATGGTCATGGATTCTAGCCTTCTGAAACTGTAAGATAGATATTCCAGTTTTTCCATTGTCAAGGTGACGCAGAGTTAACTGGAGTAACAAGAATAACAAGTGTAAAGCAGGTGTCATGCCACTCATCTCTGGGCACAAGCTCCACAGACATAACACCTGCCCTGCCCATCCAATGTCTCATGGCACGATTGAGCCAGGAAACTCAAGTTCTCTCTCCTCCAGCACCCATGGGAAAGGCAGATGTGGGAAAGGGAGTCAGTTAGACAGGGGAGAACAAGGACACTTCCCTGACAGAAATGCCACTCCACCACCCTACCCATTTACTTCCCCCAGTGATGGAGAGTGTCCAAAGGCACGAGGTGCCCAAATTCCTGTTGTATTCCAGCCAGATAACCCTCAGCAAGTCTTTCTGTTCACACGAGGTAGTCATTCGCATTTCCACCAAACTTCACCATTCTCAAAGCGATGTTTCTGGCTACTCTTCCTAACTTTTTGTATATTTAACTTATGTGTATGGATGTTTTGCCTGCACATACACTATGTAGGCACTACATGTGTTCATGGTGTTCACAGGGGTCAGAATCCCTGAAACTTGAGTTGTGAGTCACTGTGTAGGTGTCAAGAATTGAACCCAGGACCTCTGGAAGAGCAGCAATGCTCTTAACCACTGAGCCACCTCCCAAGCACTACGACTCTCCTTCTAATCTGCTCTTTAGAGTGCCAGTGATCACTGTCCTCATGGGAGCACTGGTCTCATAAGCCTCTGCTCCCAGCCACTGCTATCAGAATACACGAAAAAAATCTCTTTGCCAGAGCCCTGGAATACTCTCTGCCCTGGAGGAAAGTCTACAGTCACTCCTCACTCTGCAGCCCTGCTCTGGGTTCTGTCATCAGTCAGAGTCAAGAGGACCAGAACGGCAGCTGTGTGACTTCTCCTTATATGGGAACAACGAGCCATAACAGATAAATGCAAAGGCAAGGTGTCTGCACGGTGAATGAACAGCCCTGCAAAAATACTATGGATCCAATAAGGTTTAGCCAATGCTTTTGTGTCTCAGATTTTGTGTCTCAGCGTGGGGGCTGGGGATGTAGCTCAACTGGTAGAATGTTTGTCTAGCATGGAGAAAGTCCAGTCCGGAAGAGCAAGAGTCCGCCACCAAGGCATTGGGAAAGCATGGCTGCAGGAAGGCCTGGGGAGTGGAGCCGCAGCTGAGGATTCATAGTTTGAACCACAGGTGAACTCCAAAGGAGTTTAAGCTGCCTCTAGTAACATGGCTTCCTCCCGTAAGACCAGGCTTCCTAAGCCTCCCCAGACACCATCACCAACTGGGGACCAAGTATTTAAATGTCTAAAAATATGGGACATATCTCATTCAAATTATCATGGGGGGCCTTAAAGATAAACAACACAGAGACTTTGCTTCCCAGTAGACCCCAGGCTGAGCTGGCACATAAACACATATAAAGATGCAGGTGAGTTGCAATAAAAATCCAAGAAGGAAGACTTTACTCCCACCAGGGTGGCGGAAGCAAGGCATCCAGAAACTCCATCCACCAGACAGGAAAGAGACATTGTTCTAACCCTGTAAAGGTGGACTGAGTTTGTACTCAGAGAAGGTCGAGGTCTTCTGAGAAGAGGCACTGATGTCAAAGGCTTGAGGACAGGTGGCACGCAGACACATTTAAAAACATGAGCGCATAGGATGCCCTATTCTGGGACATGATGTCACAGAGATAACCAGATTACAGGGGCAGGGGCATTGCAGGCATTTGCAGAAGGGAACAATGCAATCAGAGTAGGTGAGCCCCTTTTGCTGCCTGGTGCAGTCATTCAGAGGTCTCTGTCATCCTTGAGGCATTTCTGGGCCCAGGTTTCTACTATTATATCCCTAGGCATAAATTAGGCAGTACGGCTTCCTTGTTCAAGCTTAAAGACAGTCTGTTGGCCTTGCTTTGTTAGTCTTGTCCTGTTTGTTGAGACAGTCCCCTTGTGAAACCCAGATTGGTCTCAAATGTGTGATCGTCCTGCCTTCACAGCTCAAGTACTGAAGTTATACACAGGCGTTACCATGCCCAGCCATGCATGCCTGCGTGTGGTGCATGCATGTATGTCACTGTTGAGATTTGGTCTTTTGCTATGTATTGTAATGGCCCCCAAGGCCTGGTTGCCCACAGAGATGAGAGAATCTGCACATACAATGTGACCTTGTTCCTTAATTTAAAACTATTGGTTAAAAAACATGCCGGCAACTTATAGCTGGGCAGGATATAGGTAGGATTTTGGGTTCCCAGGCTTGGGGTCTGAGGAAAGACCATGAGGAGAGGAGAGGGAGAAGGTAGAGAGAGGAGAAGATATCATGGAGTAAGAATCTTATAAACATGTCCGTGAGGGCTGGCTAATTGGCCTGGACAGAAAATGGCAAGCCATATTGTGGAGTTATTAGCAGAGAAGTAGAGGATAACACTAAACCAGCCCAGCATTAGTGCTGATTAAGGCTTATTATAAATATAAAGGTTGTGAGTCTTTTATCTGGTACCTGAATGATCAAAGGCGAGGTAAAAAACAACAACAACAACAACAAAAACAAAACAAAAAACGTTTGGGTTTTAAAAAAAAGTTTGAGATTAAGTATCACTTACAACATGTCACATGCAGACTCAGAGTTCAACATCCAGTGTCTTCCTCTATTATTCTCTGCCTTACTTTTTGAGACAGGGTTTCTCACTGGACCTGAAACTCACTGCTTCATATAGACTAGACAGCCAGCAGCCACTTGGGATGCTCCTGTCTCCACTCCTACAAGAGCAAAGTACCACCCATCCTTTTACATGGGTGCTGGAGATTTGAACTCAGAACCTCATGCATAAGTAGCAAACATTTATCCCACTGAGCCACATTCCCAACCCTGTTTTTAATATCACTTTTTTTATTAAAACACTAACTACCATGAGCCAGAAGAGTGACACTAAGCAGGTAAGTGGCAGTCCAGAAAAACTCACTGACTCATAGGAGTTCCCATCAGCTAGTAAAGATGAGGTCAGCAGCAGCAGCTGCAGAAGAGATGCAGCCCAGAACAACTGCCAGGAGCCTGAGGGAGACTCTCCCCTGCCTTGGGGTTCTCCTCACAGCATCCTTGCAGTAGAGGCTCTAGATATCCAGGAGAATGGAAAAGGGCGGCTGGCAGAAGTCAGGGCAGTTACCATGGAGACATGGGTAATGGGCTGGAAAAGGACCAAGTCCAACTGGAGCTCCATCATACACCTCACCCTCATCCAGAGGCTGTACTTCAGCATCACTGGGACCTGAGAGTCTGTGCAACAGAACAGCTTGGAAAATGAGAAGCTGAGGCACAAGAGAAGAAAACCTCACGACAGTTCCCAGAGAACAGAGGAAAATGCAAGCAGCAGAGAACAGGAGAGGAAAACCAAAGAAGCAAAAAGAAACAAAATCCAAACCTCAGGTAGAGCCTCCATCACAAGGAGAGAAGTAATTATGAAGAATGCACCAGCAACCATGGAGAAGGACCTATCCACCTGCCTCAGGAGACCTTCTATTCTTAGTCTCTCTTTAAAAATTTGTTCCTGCAAAACACTGATCTGAAATACAGCAAGGAAGTTTTAAATAGGTCTGGAAAGATGGCTCAGTGGTTAAGAGCACTTGCTGGTGCTTCCAGAGGACCCAGGTTCAATTCCCAGCACTTACGTCATTGGGTGGCTCACAATCACCTATAATCACAACCCCAGATACTTAATTCCTCCCACTTTGGCCTCTGTGAATGTACCCTACACACACATAAAGAAAGAAAGAAAGAAGTAAATCTTAACACAAACAAACAAACAAACTTCTTCTTAGAACTACGAAGCAGTGTTAGAGAACCATCCTTCTGAAAAATACCAACATAAGACAAACCTCAAGGCCTCTCTCCCAAATATGCCTAAAAGTAACTGTTCTTCAAACCCATCCTTTCCAAATGTGCCAGGATGCAGATGAAGTCCTCTCTTCTAAGACATGCCAAAGCCAGCGGTCCCTGGGCCTTCCGTCTACAGAATCTGAAGAGGCCTTGGAAGGGTACCTTGCACCCCTCAAATCAGATGTGCCAGAAGACTGTCCTCTCCACGAGTGCCAGAAAGAGCTGGGTGGGGAATCCACTTCTGAACAAGGTCAGGGCACAGCTTAGAGTGGCGCTCTCTTTCTAAAACACAAGAGATGTGTTCTACAGAAACATATCAAGAAGCAGATGGATCAGGATACTTTCTCATACGACAAAAGGAACTACTGGGACTAATGTCTCCAAGCATAAAACAATCTAGGAAGCACCCAACCTGAGGCATGCTCACCTCAGGTGACATATGTAAGAAACATGTGGGCCTGAAGACCTCTCCGTTGAGACATTTACAGAGTCTAGGAATAGGCTGTACCTAAAGACTGCCTTCCAGAGCCAAATCAAGAAAGAATATGTTTAAGGGTAGGACCCTAAAACACACAAGACAGATGATAAGGAGATTGATACTCACCCCCAAAAATGACAGGAAATTAGGCTATAGAGATGCTCAGAAGTTTAGTGCTTACTACAGAGAATCCAGGTTTGGTTCCTAGCACCTACATAGTGACTCACAAAATGTCTGTTAACTCCAGTTCCAGAGGATACGATGCCCTCTTCTGGTCTTAGTGAGCACTAGGCATGCACACAGTGCACATACACATATAAAAGCAAAACACTCATACAACATAAAATAAAAATAAAATCTTAAAAAAGAAATTACAGAAAAGGCCAAAGCAGGAAAACCAGAAATGCCAGGAAGTCTGCATCATCCTCAGGAAATTTGTTCAGAAAACGATGTCTATGGTTATGATTTAATGATGCATGCTGGATGTGGTGTGCACACCTTTGATCCTAGTACTTGAGAGGTGGAGACAGGCAGATAATGAGTTCCAGGCCAGCCAGGGCTACACAAACATAAAACAAACAAACAAAAAACAGTGCTCAACTACTGTTATGGTCTGGTAGCATTTATAACTATGTTTTCTATGTGATTTTTTTCTCAAAACAATATAGAAATGTTTATAATTTTATTAATATTTTAATTTGGTCTTTCCTCCCCGTTTCGAGACCATATCCAAAAGAGAAAACTAACATTTTTTAGTCTCTAACTCATAAACTGTATACGGTTATGTACATTAGTACATCAGTACTGCTCCAAGCTTGGTGTATGTGTGTGTGTGTGTGTGTGTGTGTGAACATGAGCATGCACTCTGCTCACCATGTGGGATACGGTGAAAAAAAGGACAAATAAGAAAAGGAGGGAAGCAGGTTCAACAGGTAAAAGAACTTGCAACCGAGCCAGATGACCTGAGTTCAATCCCCGGGACCTGAATAGTAAAGGAGAAAATCAGCTCCAGAGTTGTCATCTGACCTCCACACCTACATAGTGTAGCACCTCTGCAACACACACACACACACACACACACACACACACACACACACACACACACACAACATCCACACTGCCAATGGTTTCCTCAGCAGCTCTCACAGGGTGAGATGCACACACCCATATGCACACCTGGATACGCCTCGTGCTGGAGCTGACACCTTCATTCCAAATTGAAGTCACACCCTCAGGAAAGTGACCTCATTCTGCCAGAGATTCATCATTTTATTCTGTAACCCCAAGCACTAGGGAGACGCACACAGCAGGATCTAGAGTTCCGGGACAGTCTGAGCTACATAGCAAAACCCAGACTCAAAATATTAAAACATAGAGCCAAACACAGTGGCACGCACAAGCACTGCAGCATTTGGAGTTCAGAGGCAGGAGATCAGCCGCTCAAGGTCATCACAACACAGAGCTCAAGGCCAGCCTGAGCCCTGAAAGACTTGTCTCCAAAAGCCAGTGATGAAATAAAATGTCAATTATTTTCAAAGTTCTTGGTTTCATTATTATTTAATAAAATTTTGCAATATAGCTTGCAACAGTTTGTGCTGCATGTCAGCATATCTTGTCTCTCTATGCAAGAATGGCCAAATAAAAGTCATAATTCTAAATCTATTACAGCTTGTTTTCAACAAGTTTGAACATCAAGGGGAGAAGCTTGAATAATTTAGCAAACACTTATTTCATTTTCTGAAATAACTGCTCAAGAATTTCTCTAATCCTGTTATTAAATTATTTCCATTTATAATATCGCCTATCTTCCACCACCCACTCGCCAGCTGTTACCAGATTAAAAGTCGCATGTGTGCTATTGCAATTGGCAGGGCTAGTTCTGCCTCTCCCACGGGCTCACGTAGCATACATTGACTAATTAGCCCAGATGTCCCCAGGGGCCTAAGAATGCTCATAATTGGTTTGATTTTCAAAAACACCCTTACTAACACTGATTTCTTTAAAAATATTCAACTGTTTCTCCTGTTCCCCTTTTTTCATTTTACCTCCACATAGAAGTATGCACAACCCTGGGTACTTTCAGTTCTTAGCCAGAGTCATTTGGGAAATTGTCAAGTTTTTCTTTAAAGACTTTAGAAGAGGACTGGGGTATAGGTCAGTGGTGTAGCATTTGCCTAGCACATGCAGACATTACCTAGCACAGAGGGGAAAAAATTAAAAAGAAAAATCCAGTAGCAGTCCTTGCTTCTTATATATTTTTGTGATGAACTGAATTGATGTAGAATATTTATATAATAGGGTGTGGCTATAGAGGCCTAGAAAAGGTCTCTGAGAATGTCCAGGTCCTAATTCCCAGAACCTGGTAATGTGTCAAAAGAGACTTTGCAGATGTAAGTAAAATGAAGAACTTTCAAACTGGAGAGAGCTCATCAGTACAGAGCATTTGTGACTCTTGCAGAGGATCTGGGTTCAGTTCCCAGTACCCACATGATGACTCTCTGGTGTCTGTAACTCCAGTTCAAGGGATCCAACACCCTCTTTTGACCTCCATCAGCACCAGGCATGCACATGGTGCACAAGCGCACATGGAAGCCAAACACTCAGTGCACGAAAATTTTAAAATATAAAAGATGAAGAAAGAAAAGTGTGAGCCATTTCCCTATCTCAGAGTAGACTCTAAAAGCTGAGAAGGGACAACAAACAGAATCATCACCCCATTTTAGACTCCTAACCCAGAAAGTATAGAGAATCTATGTTGTCTTAAGGTTACCTGGTTATGGTAGTTTGTTATAGAAAAAAAAAAAAAAGATATATTGATTTATTACTGTAAGGATTCCCCCCCTTTTTAACTTATTAATTTACTTTATATATATGAACACACTGTAGCTGTCTTCAGACACAACAGAAGAAGGCATCAGATTCCATTACAGATGGTTGTGAGCTACCATGTGGTTGCTGGGAATTGAACTCAGGACCTCTGGAAGAGCAGTCAGTGCTCTTAACCACTGAGCCATCTCTCTAGCCTGACTTCCCTCCTTTTTAATCACATATATATTCCTGTTTTTAAAAATCTTTATATAGTGTGAGTGTGTGTGTGTGTGTGTGTGTGTGTGTGTGTGTGTGTGTGTGTTCAAAAATGGGTGTGGGTACACAAGTGCCATAGCAGATCTGTGGAGCTCAGAGGACAGCCTCAGGCCCATGAGCTTCTCCTGAGGACTCCTGCTTCTACCTCCCATCTCGGTGGAGAGGAGCTAGGATTGCAGACACGTGACCACATCTGGTTTTAGAACTCTGAGCTCAGTTCCTCGGCTCACATTGCTAGTGCTTGAGCCACTAAGCTGCCTGCCGCCAGCCACTGTGTGTTCCTGCTTCTTACCTGCTCTATGGACCTAACAATTCTCTGGCTCCAGAATCAACTTTTGATTTTTCTAAAGTTAATAGTAGACATCCTTTGCTGCACATGTTAGGCAGGGCATCTGAGCCACACCTCCAGAACTGCCCTTTCTTTCACTAACACTAAATGTTATTAATTGCACTCACATGAACAAGAATTAAGTGGACAGTGCTCAGAGTCTGCTTGTTTGGGAAGTGTGGAGACCCAGGTTTGCCCTGTGACTATGACCCTGGAAAGGTTACTGAGTCCTAAGGTCTCTGTTTTCCTATCTGTTGAAAGAAATAGATAAACTCAATGGGTTTCTACTTCTATATGGAAGACAATTTGAAAGCAACAAAAGCTATTGACTTTCTCCATGGAAGTAAAAATCAAATATGCACATCTGCACAGATGTTGATCTTCCACTTACAGATGTTTCCTAGCTTAGGATCCGTGGAGCTCCCAGAGGCTAAACTAACTCTAGAGTCAAGATAGCTGACACTGATTTATAATAATAATAATAATATTACCATTATAATAATATTACTATCACTATTACTGTTGTGGGGAAATAATCGAGAGGTTGAGAGGTTGAGGGGGTGACTCAGCAGTTAGGGGCACGGTTCTTGCAGAAGATGAGAGCCAGCATCCATGTCAGGCAGCTTACAACCATCTGTACCTCCATTCCTCATTCCTGGGAAGTCTGAAGCCCTCATCTGGCCTCCTGGGCAAATGCACTCATGTGCACACCACACACACACACACACACACACACACACACACACACACACACACACATGCACACACACGTAGTGCACACGCACACTTGAGCTAGGTGTGAAGCACTTAGGAGGCCGAGGCAGGAGGACAACATGGGCTACATAGTGAAAGCTTATCTTAAAAAAGGAAAGGAGAATTGAAAACTTTGGGTTCTTAGCACTGCCCATAGCATCACTGTATCTTTCTTGCATGTGATATTAAATTAAAATAATAATCAGAATAAGCTCCATTTTATTACCTAGCATCCCTCTCTGGCTGCCCTTTAGCCCACTGCAACCCACAGAATTTCAAAGTGTAAGTTGTTTTGGTCATGTGATCCGGTTCTCTTCTGTGGCCTGATTCCGAGTACAGCATCCTTGCTGAGTCTTCCTCAGCAGATAAGGAAGGCCTGGAAGACCACTCTTTTCCCCTCTACACAGCACTTCTAGGACTTTCCACCCAAAAGCAAAGAAAATTCAGTGTCAGGCATTTAAAAGAATCTAGGTATCCCCAGAAAATACTTTGGAGCCTGACATCTTTTAGTAGTGTTAAATATTTTTATAAGCTAAAATGTTTAATAAGCAAAGTGAAAAATCAGTAACAACTTTAAAAGCAAATTATGAGCCTAGTGTTGTAGCATATGCCTGTAACTCTAACACTTGACAAGTAGTCAAGAGAACCAAGAGTTCAAGGCCAACCTCAGCTATAAGGTGAGTTTGAGGCTAGCCTGAGCTACAGGAACGCTTAAATAGACAAAGCAAATTATAAAATCTATTAAAGTGTAATAAGCACAGATGGGAATATGTTCCATGGTGAGCTCTTCCCTATTGTAGTGATTATGATGCTTATAGTAATGACAGCAATGGTAATGGTGGTGATGGTGGTGACAGACAACCAGAGAGAGAGAGAGAGAGAGAGAGAGAGAGAGAGAGAGAGATATCTCCCCTCCTTGCCAAACGCCATGTCACTATTCATGGCAATAGGAACTAAATAAAAATAAAGAATCATGAGGCCGGGAAGATGGATCAGCCAGTAAAGTACTTAGAAGAAAGAGGACCTCAGTGCACATGTCAAGTACCCCACAGAAACGAATCCCAGCACTGGGGAGGCAGGGTCACTGGGGTTGCCTAGAAATCAGTCTAGCTGAGTAGGTGAGTTCCGTGTACATTGAAAAATTCTGTCTCAAAAATAGCATACAGAGGCGCTGGAGAGATGACTCAGCAGTTAAGAGCCCGGCTGCTCTTCCAGTCTCAGTTCCCAGCACCCAGAGGGCTCACAACTGTCTGTAACTCCAGGATCTGACACCCTCACACAGACACACATGCAGGCAGAACACCAAGGCACAGAAAAGGTAAAATAAAAAATAACAACTAAAGCCTCTGGCTTCCAACCCACACAAATTCATGCGCACTCCACGCATACATATATATAAACACAAGAAATAAAAAGTAAACAAACAAGAAAGATGCTTAAAACATAGGTATCACTATCAAAAGGAACACACTAAGAGCTGCCAAAGTGCTTGCCCAACAGAGTATGAAGACTTGAGTTCGAATCCCAGGCCCCACATGAAGCTAGCGGCCATTGCACATATCTGTAAATTTAGCATCTCACAGGAGATAAAGACAGGAGAGTCCTCAGATGCTCCTAGGCCACTCAACCTGCCAACAAAAGACTCTGATGCCTTCAATCCCAGAACTCTGGGAGGTAAAGGAAGGCTGATCTGTGAGTCCAAGATCAGCCTGGTTTACAGAGTGAGTTTCAGGATAGCAAGGGCTACACAGAGAAAACCTGTCTTGGAACAACAATGATGACAACCCCTGCCTCAGACAAGGTATAAGGTGAGGGTCAAACCCTGGGGTATTCTGCTGAGCTCCCCATGCTTGCGATGGCACGCCCTGCTCACACTCACACGTGACATGCACACAGACTCAAAGGTAAACACAGATGTTCAAATTATTAAATGAGAAAAAAGTCTTCTAGTAAAAGCTCTGATGTGTAGTAAAATGAATAAAATGACCCAGAAGGAAGGGCCCAAACATGCTAAGAATAAAAGTTCTGTACAGAGAGCCAGGCGTGGTGGTGCACACCTTTAACCAGAGTTAAGTAGGGATAGGCAGAGTTGGTGGATCTCTGTGAGCTGGAAGACAGCTGGGACTCCATAGTGTGGCTGGTCGTAGAAAAAGAAGAGAATGTTTTACTGGAAACCTCCACTCAACTCCAGAGTCTTGAGACAGAATCTGGCTAAACTGACTCTGGAGACTTCAAGGTACACGATGGGTGGTGGCAGAACCAAGAGCCACTGCCATCTGGGTGTGGCTGTGTCTTTATATTTTTAATTCTAAATCTGACTTCATACCTGCGCTCTCTCTCTCTCTCTCTCTCTCTCTCTCTCTCTCTCTCTGAAATGAATAGTGTCACTTGAGTTCCTGATTACTCCTTGGATGGTAAGGAGCTGCTCGCCCTGGTTCACTGCCTTTGTCCTGAAGGTCTCTGTAGGTGTAGTTGGGAGGGAGGAGAATTTAAATGCTGTCTGCCTTATCTTTGAAAAGCAGCACCCACCCCCCACGACAGCTGATCCTGCAGCTACTCACCCTGAAGCTTATCAGAGGCTGTCTTAATTCAAGCCACACAAATGCCAGATGGGTCACTCCAACTGTGGCTCAGAAAATACTGTCGTTCCAACACAACCACTATGTAGCAGGTTGTGGGGTGTTTTTAAATAAGGACTAAGTACTATTCTAAGAATTTGATAGTTCCACGCAGACAAGGTTGTGGGAACATGAGAACAGACCCCTGCAAAGCTGAAAACCACAAGCCCTTTTCTAGTGGCTGTGTACTTGTGGACACGGGAACACATTTAGATTGCAGGAACATTTGATTTTATGAGAATTAGGAACCCATCAAATGTCTCTTAATTGGAAAATAAGTAGAATGTACATTTATTTATAGAGTGGAATATTTACAGCTGTAAAAATTGATATCCCATGTAGTTTATAAATAAATATGGAAAGCTCTGTGCATAGTTAAAATCAATTGATCTTTGAGGATTTATAAGACATGTCAGGACCGGCAAGATGACTGAGCAGGTAAAGGTATCTGCCCCCAAGGCTGTGGGTCTGGGTTCAATCCTAGGACCCATATGAAGGAGGGAGAGAATTGACTCCAGAAAGTTGTTTTCTAACCTCCACATGTACACAATGGCACATGCACACCTACATACAGGAATACACACACACACACACACACACACACAATTTTAATGTAATAAAAACAAATGAAGTGCCTATAGATAGACTCATTGTTCTCACAAGAATAGAATCAGAACCCCTGTTTAAGGAAAAAAGCAAACTCTAACCTGACCCCTGAAGCATGATATCATTTCTATAATACTGACAAAGACAAACTGTGGCTACCTATCCAGCCTGCCTAGTACAAATCAGTGTATGAACTAATACAAGAATGTTCTGGGAAATTTTGATTTAAAATAAAGCACAAGTAGCCCCTAAGGTAGACATTGGGCAAGACTCTAGTATTTGGAATATTAGAGTAAATGGATTTGTGTATTACTTATAGTTAGAACTAATTTCTTAAATTTTCACACCTGCTTTATATTCTAATGGTCTGTTCGGGCTTTTAGCCTCATTTGTATATCCAAAGGAACTAAAATGAGGGTTTTTTTTTTCATAAGAAAATGTTTCCTGCTGTACCACACCCACCCATCCACAGCCAGCACGGCCTCTCAGCCAAGTTCTCTGTGATTAGAAAAAGTGTCTAAAGGCCCTGCTCAGCTTTGGACTCTGATAGGGATCATAGTCAGTTAGAGACAATGACTCCTTACAGAAAAGAGATGCCAGCGAATAGCTATCGGAAGTGCAATTTGAAGAACAAGCAAGATGGTTCCGTTGGCAAAGGTGCTATCTATCCAATAAGGCTGCCTACCTGAGTTCAGTCCCCGGAACCTGCAGGGTGGAAGGAGAGAACTGACTCCTGAAAGCTATCCTCTGGCCTCTCCACATGCACTGGAGCAAGTGTATGTTCCACACAGGGGCATGTGTGTGTTCTGCGCACACACACACACACACACACACACATAAGTAAACGTAATTATTTTTCTGATTCAAAATTAAGGAGCGCAGGAACTTCATTCCTTTCCCTGATGATTTTGGGAGCCAGCATTTGAGAGCTTGGCTCCCTGCTTGCATACCTGTCAAAAACCACTGCAGAATAAGCCCTCTCAGCGAAAATGACATCCGCAGCCCAGAACTCCTTTGTAGCCTTCAGACCTCTGCCTTTGCCCTCGGAAGTGAAGACCTCCACATTCTCCATGCTGCCTATTGTCATCTCAGAGTCTGTCAGGCCCTTGAGGTGGCTCGCTCACACTGAGCCAAGCCTCTTATCCTTGCTGCTATTTAGCTCCCTCACTGTCCCAAAGAGCAGGACTATAAATGGACTAGCCACCTCCCCTTCCAACTCCTCCCCAGAGCTGGGCCCTCACCTCCCCCTCCACCACTGTGTCTGGAGGGGAAAGGCAAGTGAACAGTGACCTTACAAAGAAAAGACGCCAAGACAGAAAATGACCACAGGCTAGTGTGGTCCTGACATGGAGCCCGACAGGTTTTGAAAACTCATTTACAGACACTCCCTGCATGCGCTATGTTCTGAACTACAGTCGTAGTCAGCTTGAGTTGAAATCAAGAGCACTTGGTCAGTAGGATATTTTTAGCCTCCAGGTGCCTCTGACAATCAAAAGGAGACAACTGGAGTGACAGAGAAAAGAGCCAAAGTAATAATGGCTGCTCTGGGACCCTTCAGCTGTCAGAGGCAGACTTTCTCAAGTGAGATGAGCCCCTCGCCCCACCCCCACCCCAGTGTCTCCCCATGGCAAGAAATAAATAGCAGAAGCTAAAATGGGCCTTTTGCCATATATGTAGCAGAACTCTTAGGACTCAAGGGACATCTTTTCTCTCCAGTGTCGCCTGTGTCTCTCACAGAAGCCCACTGCATGGCATGGAAATCAGAGGTTCTCAGCATCACCGTTGATGCAAGAGAGCTGGATACAGAGTAGGTAGGCTTTGAAAATAACAGCACCCATCACCAAGACCTTTCTACCAAACTCCCTCAAGCATGTGTCTGCTGCCAGGAAAGGTATCAAGTTGCTCTGTCCTTCCTCTCACCCAGGAGGGACGACATTAGAGGCATGGTTCTAGAATCCGGGTGAACTTTTAGCACTACTCCTTGGCCAGCTGGCCAATTTCACTAAGATTGAGGGAAGGGCCCTTGCAGATTCTGCACTGTGGCTTAGCTTCTGCGTGGTATTTTTAGTTTCTGGGTAAGTTTAGCTTCTGGATTGTTATGGTTTGAGTGTGACCCTCACAGTTTAAGTGTCAGAAAACATAATTGAATGGGGGAAAAGAAATAAAAGGAGGTGCACATGACTACTCTCAAAGTGTAGAGGAGATTTTACTGCAGGTGTGACGGAGAAAACCAGCAGAGTGGAGTCCAGGCTGATTGTGGCCTGAAGACTAAACCGAACTATGAAAAAAGAGGGGAAGGGAGAACAAGAGAGGGGCTCCTGACTGAGAGGTGGCCTGAGCCTAGAGGCCAAGAGATCTGTATAGCCAAAATGCCTGGGTTATAGGGATGAGGCTGGGGGAAGGGGAGTGGGAGCCCAGCCCTAGGAGGGAAAGACTGAGGATAGAAGAACTGAAAGGAGCTAGAGGTACTGAGTGAGACTTGGCCTGGGTTTAAGACCTAACAATAATCAGTGCTGCATTCAGGAGAGTCAGAACATCTAAGATAATCAGTTCATCAGATCTACGCTCTGGCAAATGAATGAGTCCATTATCAAGAGAATGGATTCCTGCTAAAAAGGATGAGTTTGCCTCTCCCCTACCACATATTCTGTCCACTGGGGACCTTCTGCCACTCTGTGATTCAGCAAGAAGGTCTTCATCGGCCTCCAGAGTCATGAGTCAATACAGTATAAATTACCCAGTCACCCCCTGGCAATGGGCAAAGAGACACCTTGGTGGTGGCGGTGTTCTTATATCAGTCAGCAGATGACAGTGCTTTGTTGATCAAGCATCCTAGCTTGATGCCTGGTATGGTGGTTTGAGTATGCTTGGTCCAGGGAGTGGCACTATGAGGAGATGTGGCCTTGTTGGAGGAAGTGCATCACTGTGAGTCTGCTACTACCTAAAGATGGAACAAGGGTGGAAATCTCTGCCTCAGTGGCATGGTGGGAGAGAAATGAGGTGACCTGTGCAAGGACAGCACAGGTCTTGGAATTTCGTAAAACAGTCATTTAGTGATTTGCTTTAGTTTATTTACTCCACCATATCCTCTCTAAGTTATCAGGATGTACCAGAAGTTCTGTGTCTTCAGCCAAACTGCATGCCTCAAAACTCCTATAAGCCTTGGAAACCCATCCAACTCCCTTGTCAGATGGCATGTCTTAATTCTTAGAATACCAGAGCTAGAGAATCTCAGCAATTTCAGGTGTTTCCTAATGAGCAAAACTCAAAGCACCACACCCACCCAGCTGTCTTAGTTACTATTCTGTTGCTGTGAAGAAACACCATGACCAAGGTAACTTAGAAAGAAAGAATTTAATTTGAGGCTTGTTTACAGTTTCAGGTGGTTAGTTCATGACCATCATGGTGGGAAGCCTTGTAGCAGGCAGGCATGGTGCTAGAGCAGTCATTGGGAGCTTACATCTTATCTGCAAGATGGAGGCAGAAGGAGAGAGACTGGGATTGATGGAGGTTTTTGAAACCTCAAAAGCCCATCCCAGTGACACACCTCCTCTAGCAAGGCCACACCTCCTCTAGCAAGGCCACACCTCCTCCTGCAAGGCCACACCTCCTCCTGCAAGGCCACATCTCTAGCAAGACCACATCTCCCAATCCTTCCCAAACAGCCTACCAACTGGGAAACAAGCACTCAAACATGAGCCTACGGGGGGATTCTCATTCAAATCATCACGCCAGCTGGTGTAGAGGCTAGGGCAGGTAGACTGTGAGCTTGATGTCATGGTTATGAAGGAGGAGGAGGAGGAGGAGGAGGAGGAGGAGGAGGAGGAGGAGGAGGAGGAGGAGGAGGAGGAAGAAGAAGAGAAATGGAGGAGGAAGAGGAGGAAGAGGAACAAGAAAGGCAATAAAAACCAAAAAAATAAATATCAATGATGCCAAGAGTGGTGGTTTGAATATGCTTGACCCAAAGAGTGGAAGTATTAGGTGATGTGGCCTTGATGGAGTAGATGTGGCCTTGTTGGAGGAAGTGTGCCACTTTGGGTGTGGGCTTTGAGACCCTTCTCCTAGCAATGTGGGAGTCAGTCTCCCCCTGTTTGCCTTTGGAACAAGATGTAGAACTGGCAGCTCCTCCAGTACCATGCCTGTCTGGATGCTACCATGCTTCTGGCTATGATGATAATGGACTGAACCTCAGAACCTGTAAGCCAGCCTCAATTAAATGTCGTCCTTTATAAGAGTTGCCGTGGTCATGGTGTCTCTTCACAGCAATGGAAACCCAAACTAAGGCACCAAGAGAGTATAAAAAAATATGAGTTTTTCAACCCAGTTTGAGTTTTCAATCCAGTAAGTGCTCTGTATCAACATTGCTCTGTAACTCACAGCCTTTGCAACAACAGCTTTGAGGACAGTGCTCAGTCTGGCAAGGACTCAAACCTACTCTAGATGCTGTTCTGGCACATGTTCAGCCCAAGCTATGGTCAAAAGAGAAATCCACCTGATCTGAGGCTGAGAGGAAAGACAGAGACATCAGTCTCTGAGCATTAGCTTTGTGGATGTCCATCTCATTACAGGATCATTATGTAGTAGGAAGACAGGTAGAAGATGTCCAAGTTCAGATGCCCAGAAATATAAATGCCACCTTACAATGTTATACAAAGAGTCCACCAAAATTCATGTAGAAATAGACTTCCTGTCATGAGGCATAGAGAGGATGGAAACAATCCAGTGGTGGTATTTGAGGTTCTGAGGAAAGTAATTAAAGTTAACGAGGCCATAGGGGAGACCTTAATCTGACAGTACTGTGGCTTCATAAGAGGAAAGGGATGTGAGTGGGGACGCTTTGTCCCTCAGAGCAGTGCCCTGCTCTGCCTTGGACCTCTGCAGAAAGTCCCACCAACAGGAGGATTTCGCCACATACAGCCACCTGAACCATGAGTCAAAAAGCATATTCCTTATAAATTAATCTGTGATATTTAGTTGGGGCATCTGAAAGACACATACCAGGAGAAACTTTGCAAAGCTGACTAAATTAAGGATATTTCAGTGAGGGGATTATCCTGCATTAGCCTGTATGATCCTGATGAGACCAATGTGATCATAGCAATCTTCATATGAAGAAAGCAGGGGCAGAAACGATAAACGTGAAGCAAGAAGATCAGGGGCAGAGACATACTGCAAAGTCCTTCCTTGCTGATCTCAGAGCGAAGGGCTGGGATCATGAGCCAAGAAATCCAGGAGACATGTGGAAACTGGAATAAGCAAAGAAAGAGATTCCCATTCCAGAGCCTCCAGAAGGAGCTCAGGCTTACTGACAAGGTGAACCCCATATCTGCTTTTGATCACCAAAACTGTAAAATGATTATAAATGTACATTATTTAAGTCACTAAATTTGTAATAATTTGTTACCTCACTAATAGGAATCTAACATAGAATATTACATTTGCCTCTTATTACAGTAGATATAATTAACCACTTCTTATAGAAAATTCCAGGCCAGCCAGGACTACACAGTGAGATTCTGTCTCAAAACAAAACAAGCAAGCAAATCTGAAATAAAATTCAGGAAGAATGCCATTTACTAGCTCACAGCTAAAAACAAACTAATAGCCTACTTCAGTACAGAAGACAATGAGAGTTAATTTACAGTAAATTATATACGTGTGTTGCAGATGAAGTATGTAAACAACAGGCTCGTTCTCATGTTAGGAGGTCAGACCTTTGCTCTTCCAAACCTACTCACTATGATAGTGAAAGCTAAAACTGAGGTTGGCAAATCTGGGTACACAAATCTCTAATGGAGAACTGAAGCCTCTAACATGACTTTTTTTTTTTTTTCCCAGCAAGGGTTCTTTTTATTCATTCAGGGGTGAGTTTTTGAAATGCAGTGCAACTTTACAAGTTTATAAGTCAAGAGTGCCAGTAAAGCAAGCCAGCTAGGTGCAGAGTAATGCAAGAAACTTGCTGGAACCTTCGAGTCCAATGGGTGCCCTTGACACCAGCAACTTAAGCTGCTGTCCAAAAGGTGTCAAACAGATCTCAGAATGAGATACAGGTGCCTACGCCATCCAAAGCTCAAATCTGTCCATCTGTGCTTGTCATATACAATAATGTGCAAAACGAAACCCTTGAAAATATGTTCACACAGGATCACAGAGCAGGCTCTGCTTGCTGTGGCTATTGGCCTGAGAAGCATCATAGCTGTGCATGAAAAGTCAGGCAGCGTCCACCTTTCCAAATGCCAGTGCATTTCCATCTGACTCTGGTCTGACCACTACCTCAGAGCCCTACCAGCCAGGCCTTCACACAGGGGTCTCCTCTGCCACCTTTTTTAAGAGTCCAGTAGCAGCAAGGAGTGGTGGAGGTCCTCGGAGCCATCTGCTTCCCGAATCTTCAGGCGGACTTTCTGATTGGTCTTCCTCCATTCCGAGTACAGCTGGCAATGGTATCGGAAAGAGACTAGTGTCCAGAGCACATAGATGGTGAAGAGAGCGATGGTGAGAGCAATGATCCCTACAGCCTCCAGCCGGCTATGCAGACAGAGGTGGTCCTGGGCTTCTCACAGGCACAGCCAGCCTGAGATGGCGGCCAGTGGTGTGATGAACACGAAGCACACCATGTCACAACACAGTGTCCGTTGCTCAGTGCGCAGACCTGAGTCCTTTAGCCACTCTGTGAGAGGTCAGGGCCGCTTTTCCACTGCAAACTCAGTGTAACACAGCTCACAGTAGCTGGTGTTGGAGGAAGACACCATTTCTCCAGGCAGCTCTTGTGCACAGCTCCCAGTGTGCCAGCGCAGCCACATGGGGACAGCAAGTTCTCCCCATTTGCTCCCTCATGGCAGATTCGGCAGAAGGACAGTCACTTGGTGTATCCAAAGCCCGGATGACAGTTGAGAGCAGCTGGCCATCCCTTGAAGTCACTTGTGCTACATATTGAGGTGGCCCAAGCCCTGCGGCCTCCACAGCCTTGGAAAAAGCAGGGCTGCTGGAGCATTCACATAGGGAGCCAGGGAGGTGGCAACAGTCATCTGTCATGGCCACAGGGAGCCTCCTGTCCTCAGGGCCTGAGAACCATGGTCCCAGGAGCCTGTTCTGCCACCAGGCCGGGCGGCCGCGTGGGCCCCTCGGTTCTCCCTGGCCCGGTCCCGGCACAGCCCGGCCCTTCAGCAGCAGCTTGCTCCAGCTCCGGCGGGCCCTAACATGACTTTATAATGCAGTAAGCATCTTCTCTTAGTGGACTGCTGAACAAAAGGGATATAAAATTGTTCCTTTAATCCACAAGAAGACACATTCATTGAAAAAGCCCCCGTATGTATTAAAGTGTTTTAAAATCTTCTCTATGATAACATACAGGGCTCTAGGGGCTGGAGAGATGGCTCAGAGGTTGCGAGTGCTATATACTGCTCTTGCAGAAGACCCCAATTAGGTTCCCAGCCCCTGTGCTACAAGGTCACAAACAACTCTGACTCTATTTCCTGGTGGACCCTTCACCTCAGGCTTGTGACAACTCCTGGACTCATGTACACATGTCTACACAGAGACATGCTTACAAGTGTAATATTAAATTAATAAACATAAATATTAAGGAACAGAGTTTAATGTCACTCAGGTGACATTAAATGATTTTCTCACCTACCTGCATGTTCCTCTGGGTACTGGAGATGAGCGGAGAGTCTTTATTGTCTAACGTACCTTTGCTTCCTAGAACACACAGCATCGTCAGTGAGATTGCAGGTATTGGCATTAGCTGTCGGCCTGGTGATTGGAAAGGACCAGCTGGGACTATATTCTCAAAGGTAGACAAAGGTGGTGAAAAATAGGGCTGTTTTGGGGAGATTGGTAGATCATCACAAAGCCTAGGTATGACTTCAGATTCCCACTGCTGCTGTTGCTGCTCCTGCTCCTGCTGTCCTGTAACTTTGTCTCAGGATCTCGTCTAAGCGGGCTTTTTTTTTTTTTTTTTTTTTTTACATTTCAAATGTTTCCATCTTTCCAGGTCTCCCCTTTGGAAACCCCTATCCCCTCCCCCTCCCCCTGCCTCTATGAGGGTATTCCCCCACCCACCCACGCACTCTCTTCTTCCCTCCTTGGCATTCCCTTACATTGGGGCATCTAACACCCTCAGGCCCAAGGGCCTCTCCTCCCCCTGATAGCTAACAAAGCCCTCCTCTGCCACATATGTGGCCAGCACTATGGGTCCCTCCATGTGTATTCTATGGTTGGTGATCCAGTCTCCAGGAGGATGGGGGGAGGGGGGATCAGGCCAGTTGACACTGTTGCTCCCTCCATGGGGCTGCAAACTCCCTCAGATCCTTCAGTCCCTTCTCCAACTCCTCCATCTGGGACCTCACGCTCAGCCCAACCGTTGCTGTGAAGTAAATCTTGGGTATTCCGAACTTTTGGGCTAATATCCACTTATCAGTGAGTACATACCATGTTCATTCTTTTGTGACTGAGTTACCTCACTCAGGATGATATTTTCAAGTTCCATCCATTTGCCTGCGAATTTCATGAAGTCATTGTTTTTAATAGCTGAGTAGTACTCCATTGTGTAAATGTACCACATTTTCTGTATTCATTCCTCTGTTGAGGGTCATCTGGGTTGTTTCCAGCTTCTGGCTATTATAAATATGGCTGCTATGAACATAGTAGAGCATGTGTCTTTATTACATGTTGGGGCATCTTCTGGGTATATGCCCAACAGTGGAATAGCTGGGTCCTCAGGTAGTATTATGTTCATTTTTCTGAGGGTTCGCCAAACTCATTTCCAGAGTGGTTATGCCAGCTAAGCTGGCTTTAAACATGTGATTGTCCTGCATTAACCTCCCAAGTTGCTGGGATTGCCAGTAAACTAACACTCCTGTGTAAACAGCCTCCTAATGTAAGAAGGAGCTCATCTTGCTAACCTGAATTGTGGGTAGAATGTGTTTGCAGATGCCTGCTGCAGCACTTAGAGCTTCAGCTGGAGCCCCTGTGTATAGACATTGTTGTTCCAAACCTTTAAACTCCTCACCTCAGAGGCCTCGGGAGAGTGATTGTGTTTCTTCAGTTATATATGTCACAGGTTAGGGAATGTGTATGGATAGGGATGAAAGTCCAGAAGTAAAGGGGAAATTGTACCAGGAAAACCTCCAAACCCCTCCTCTGTCAAAGACCCACTGGCTGAGATACACACTCGAAAAGATCGCCATCTAGTGGCAAATCCTGGGAGCTGCAAGTGCTTCACCTCCTACATGGTAGTCAACTTCCTTTCTACTTGGTACCAAAGTTCATTTAGGGCAGAAGTCTTCCAGGGCCCTTTACAGCCGTGAAGTAAAAATAGTTTTTACTGTCTTCAATGGTTTGGGTGGGTGCGGTAACAAATTAATTTTGTGGCAAAATATCTAGACAAAATTCAAATTTCGGTTACCGTAAATATAACTATATTACTCACTTGCTCACGTATTTTCTATAGATGTGTTCATAGCACAGTGGCCGACTATGTCCCTTGGAAAACATATTAACCAGCAGGGCCAAAAGTGCTTACTGCTGACCTTTTACGGAAAACGTTGGCCAGCCCCTGCTGAGTCTAATAGAATGCTCAGAGTGCTTGTCAATATTAAACAGGCCAGGAGGAGCTCGTACACTATATTCGTTCCATAAGCAATGTGAGAGACCAACGAGAAAGGTTAGAGACTGAATTAAGGGTGTGCTAAATAAACAGGGAGGGTGGCACTGAAAATAAAGGCGAAGGGCTAGAGAGATGGCTCAGAGGTTAGGAGCTCTGTACTGCTTTTGCAAAGGACCTGAGTTAGGCTCCCAACACCTACATCAGACTACTTATAACCAGATGTGTCTCCAGGGGATCTGACGCATCTGACCTCCTTGGACCACACACACACACACACACACACACACACACACACACATGATTAAGAGCAAATCTTTAGGAACACCACCTTTCTATTTATTTGCAAGTTTTTATGTAATACCGAATATTTTTAAAATAAAATTAATAAATATTTTTAAAGGGCGGAGGGAAGAGAGA
The DNA here is from genome assembly GCA_028551405.1 of Uromys caudimaculatus. Classification (NCBI taxonomy): domain Eukaryota; kingdom Metazoa; phylum Chordata; class Mammalia; order Rodentia; family Muridae; genus Uromys; species Uromys caudimaculatus. The sequence goes on along the minus strand of CM052700.1, from coordinate 69,762,338 downwards.
AAGTCACTCACATAAATAGCCCATTATATGCTGTCTAATTACAGCACAGACCAAAACTTCATGTTCTCTCTTGTCCCCGTGTTATTAAAATAGTACGGATTCGGTAACGGACTTCTTGCCTCTGTGTGAAGCCTAGTGATCCTTTTACGGAAGGAGTTTATTAGGCAGTAGGGGAGTGGCAATTTTTGGAAAAGGAAGCAAATGTGGCATGTTGAGTTACACAATAGTGCAGTATTAACCGAAATCAGGGCCTTTGACATGGTCCAGTGGGTAAAGGTGCTTACAATTCCAGCACTTGGGAGTCTGAGGTAGAACGATCCTGGTTTCCAGGCCAGCCTGTGAGTAAAGCAGTCTTCAGCTTTAAAAACTAAAGACTCTAGTGGAGCTTTCTGGCTCAC
>CM052700.1:69729685-69761840 GCA_028551405.1 Uromys caudimaculatus | reverse complement strand
GGTGTAGGACTGAAGTGGGGGCGGGGGAGCTTTGGGGTTGGAAGATTCCATTTGCAGGTCAGTTCCCATGCAGTGAGGAAGTGGTAGACACTAGCGGGTTTGGTATGTAATCTCCTTATCAGAAGCTTCAGCAGTCAGCAATCAACAGTCAACTCCCAGCTTCTCAGTCCACCTAAGGCTTTTGGGTAATTAACCCTTCAATCACTGGTTTGGGACCAACCTGAGCTAAAGTGAGACCCTATTACACATGGGTTGTTGTGTAAAGGAGATTGCTGCCAAGTCCCGGAACCTGAGCTTGACCTCTGGGTTGCATAACGTAAAAGGAACCCCACCCTCACTCCGCTCCACACGAAATAATGACCATGTAAAGAAAACTAAATATACTTTAGTAGTACCTGTGTGAAGTTGTATCTTTGTGATAGGATGATCTTTGTGTATGCTGATCATACCGTGTGTGTGCCTTGAGGAATACTATGCACGTATGTGTATAATCTGAGAGGACATTTATGGACTATGCTAGCAATGTACCATGAGCAGATTGTGCTTAATATTTAGTATTAATATAAGAGCACAAGAAAGAGAAAAGGCAGATGTGCGTTTCTTAGATACTTCTGCCTGTGGGTCCATACATTTTCAGACTCACTTTGGCTTCCTGGCTGAGCCTTGTCAGTAGTTTTCTTTCCTCCAGTGGCAAGAAGGACGGACACCCAGGTACTACCCTTCGGACAGAGCCGGTTAGTCCGAAATGGCGGGAAGGGGCGGAGCAAACATGGAGGGCGGGGCTAGAAATTTCCCTGCGCTCCAGGCCGCTCTGCTGCGCATGCGCGTCTGCGCGCCCCGCCGCCATGGCGCTGGCGCCGTCCAGTCAGCCGCGGGTGGTGGCGGCGACTTCCCCTCAGGAAGTCAGGTCTCCGCCTCCTCCCCCCACCCCGCCTGCTCTGCGGCGGAGGCGGCGGCAGCGGTGTTCCTGCCTCTCCGCCACCTCCACCGCAGCCTCTGACCCCCGGCCGGCGTTGTTGGCGGGGAGGGGGACAGTAGTTGTAGACGCCCGCCCCTGCCTCAGAGAAGGTGAGTTCCCGCCCGGCGGCGGGGGCGGCCCGAGCTTCAGCCCTCAACTCCCGCGGCCTAGTGAAGGCCGAGCGCCCCGCCCCGCCTGCGAAATGGCCGACCAGCCGGGCGCGGCCGGCGGCCCTCGGAGCGCCTCTCTCCTCAGTACCCCTCAGCACCCGCTGCGCCATGGCCAAGGGACGCCACCGCCTGGCGAGGAAGCCGAGGTCCGAGGGGGCCAGGAGAAGAGGCGGCCACGCAGAGGGCGAGGGAAGTGGGGGGTCAGTGAGGAAGTCCAGTCTTCAAGCGACCCTCGGAGAGAGCAGCCTCGGTTTGGTGAAGGAGCGTGGAGAGGAGACTTCACAGCAGGCCACTTAGGGACAGAAATTAGTTGGGAATTAGGAAGTTCTGGAAAAGGAGCGTGGGAGCTTCCAAGTTGAAAGTTTCCTCAAGGAGAGCTGAGGTGGAGGGGATCACCCCGAAGCTTTTCTAGGCCTCTGGAGAGACGAGTTAGAAAAAATGTGCAAACGTATCTGGACATAGTGATCCGAGTGTTAGTGTTTATTGACCAATGTGAGAGTGGCGAGAAACAAGATTTTAGTTCATACCTACTGACTAGGAGCAAAGCTGAGTTGTATCCTGAATTGTTCAGGGTGACTTGGGCCTTTTTAAAAAAAGAATGGGTAAGGAGAGAAGGCCTGAAGTAGACGGGAGAGGTGAAAAATTCTCAAGGGTTAGTCATTATTTCTGCCGGCTGGGAACTATGGAAGTTAGGCGCCTGTCTCCTACAGAGACCAGGAAAGCGCCTCCTTCATCCTAATTACATTTCAAAGAAACACTTTTATAGTCTATGAAAAACTGCTGAGTTGTGGGAAATAAGCTTAAAATGATAGCTAGAGCCTTTGTTGGGCGTGGTGCTGAGCACCTTAAATCCCCAGCACTGGAGAGGCAAAGGCCATCCTATCCTGGTTTACATGAGAATTCCTAGTGAGACACTACCTCAGGAAAAAGAAAAACAAAAAAAAATGGAGGGGGAGGGGCAGATTTGTTAGCTTTTTAAGAGTGATCTCTACTATGGGTAGAACTCCTTAGACCCTAAGCATCACAAACAAGAAGGCCTGTCATCTGTTGAGGGCTAAAATAAACAGTAGACCTGATAGCCAGAGCTTTTCCTAAAAGGGGGGCAGGGGTGTCCCAGGGACTTGACTTTAGGCTACTAGGGGCCATGTTAAATTGTGGTTTAAGTCGCTTTTTATGGATGAAGGTATGGAGAGTTTTGACATTTTCACCAACACATTTACCAAAACACAAAAAGCTGTTGACTATCCCAGTAGAAATGTGTGTGTTCTTATAGGTACTACACACCTGAGACAGCCTGCACCTGTGAGATAAGCCTTTAAAGCAGCTTTGGAAATAATTTTATATTGTGGCATTTGATTCCCCACTGCAGAATTCAGTAAAACACCAAGAAACAGAAAAACTATTTTTAGTACTTTTGCATTATTGCTCCTTGTCTCCAGTGTAAAAGATAATGGAAGCCAGAATATTACAGGGTAATTTAGATTCCATTTTCTAGAATACCTGTAAATATAACACTAAAAGTGACTTTTTTCATGATATCTGTATTGTATGACCTTACACAGTTCACTTTTGGAGAAGTGTCACAGGAGTAAAGTAGCATCCTTAAAACATTTTTATGAACACTTGCGTTTAGTAAGAATGTTATAGAAATTCATTACAATCAAATAAGTGTCTTCAATCAGCCTAGAATATCCTAAGAAAAATTTTTTATCTGTGTGTGTGTGTGTGTGTGTGTATGTGAAAAATGTCTATCACCAAGTATGCCTGGATAGCTTTTAGGTGTCAACATGCAATTCTTTTTAGTTCTATGGTCAGATCACAGGACAATTTAGAATCAGCTCTTAATGGAAAAACAAAACCAACCTTTCTGCCAGTTTCCACATCTACTTTTTTCAAAGATTCTAATATGTGCAAAAGACTAAGTGATAATCCATGTAGTAATAACTGCTGTACCACTTATAAGTGGTAAAAAAGACTAGTGGGAGTCTTGACCCTGGGAAAGTCCCACACTTGGTCTTGGGTTGTGTCATCTACTGAATGGGGTAATTGGACTAGCCCAGTGGTTCTCAACCAAGGATGTGTCTATCTCAAGTTACCCATCTTCCAGTCATTTGGAATGTCCAGAGACATTTTTGCTAGTAGCTACTGGACAGAGGAACATGGTAAGCAAATGCTTTAGGTAATCTATTTTGTATAGGATAGAGAAAGTGCACAAGACAGCCCCCTTATATGCAACATATGATTATCCTACCAACGAATATCCTACCCAGAACATCAGTATTGTCAAATTTAGGAACCTTACAATAACCAAACTTCTGAAGGGCTATGTAAATTAGATTTAAAGTTTTGGACTGATTTCTGAGCACTTTGGTATTCCTTCTGTGGTGTGACTGTGCTGGGACAGTAATCATAGAACATGGAAGTTTGGACTTTTAATGGTCATTTGAACATTTGACAACATTCAAAAATCTCTTGAGTTCAAATTAAAACCAGTAAGATTTGAAAAACAATACAGCAGTTTAAAAAGTTAACCTAGTCAGGGCTGGAGAGATGGCTCAGCGGTTAAGAGCACTGATTGCTCTTCCAGAGGTCCTGAGTTCAATTCCCAGCAACCACATGGTGGCTCACAACCATCTGTAATGGGATCTGATGCTTCTTCTGGTGTGTCTGAAGATAGCTACAGTGTACTCATATAAATAAATAGATAAATATTCTAAAAAAAAAAAAAAAAAAAAAAGTTACTTAGTCTAGCCGGGCAGTGGTGGCGCACGCCTTTAATCCTAGCACTTGGGAGGCAGAGGCAGGTGGATTTCTGAGTTCGAGGCCAGCCTGGTCTACAGTGTGAGTTCCAGGACAGCCAGGGCTACACAGAGAAACCCTGTCTCGAAAAACCAAAAAAAAAAAAAAAAGATCAATTATAAAAAAAAGTTACCTAGTCACTGTGTTATAGGACCTTTGGAATGTCTTCCCAACTTTACTTCCTTGCAAGTGTTGGGATTATAGAAATGTACCACCCTACCTGGTTTAGGACTCTGTGTGTTTTATTTTCAGTAGTTACAAAAGGTTGGGTGGAGCCAGGTGTGATGGCTCATACCTTTAATCCCAGTACTTGAGAGGCAGGGGCAAACATCTCTGAGTTTTAGGCCAGCTTGGTCTACAAAGACTGCTCCCCCCATACCTGAAAAATGTTAAGAGTGGGCATGTCACACATGCCTATAATTCCAGAGTTTAAAGGCTGAAGTAGGAAGTTCAGGAGTTCAAGGCTGGCCTGGGCTGCATGGTGAGACCCCGATTTAGAAAAAAAAAAAAAAAAGTATCTCAGCAGTTATAAAAAGACTTGTAATTTCCAGTTACGCTTGTAGACAGAACAAGACAATGCTTGGAACTCTGTGTGTGTGTGTGTGTGTGTGTGTGTGTGTGTGTGTGTGTGTGTGTGTGTGTGTGTATTTTAGACTGTGTTAGAAAACCCCTCCAAAACAAAAGTTAGAAAAGAAAGTTCCAGTTCCATTCTCACCTTCAAAATAGGACAAGTAAAACTTTTTTGAAGCAGGAAGCTGATGAATAGGATCACATGAGTCCAGGAGTTTGGGGCTAACCTGAACACATCCTGTCCCAAGAAGAGTCAATATCATTGTGGTCAGTTTGTGTGCACTAATTTGAAATCAAAGGAAGTTGTGAAACCTACATTATTTAACCTTTTTACCTTACTGTAGCTAAACTACATATTTTTAAACAATTCAAAATAATTGCAAAATACTATATTCACATTCCTTCTAAACTTTCTGATTTAACAGTTCATTTGAAAACACACTTTTAAGCAGAAAAGCTACATACTGGTACTGAAATCAGGCTTAGTTTGAAGATAACAGCATAAATACAAACTTTTCATTTTTGCAAAAGTAAAAACTATAATGTACATACATGTAGCAAACCCCAAATCATGTATGCCTTTTTCAGTTATATTCAATAAAATTTAGCTAACATAACATTGAGCTGTGAATCAAGACTCCCATGAATTAGCAGTGTAATGCAGTATAAAGACTGAGTAATTATTTCAAAGATACATTCATTTAGAAACCCAAATGAAACAAAGAAGTGTCTGGTAAGTGAAAGATGTTTCAGACCTTGTTTGAAATTTGTATCTGGTGAGATTCACTGGGTTACACTGTAGGTTATGAATATATCCACATACCCTAGGGAATTATATAAATTTTATGGCATTCTTCAGGGTGCTATGCCTCCTAGATATGGGCAATGTTACTGTCAGTAATCCTTGGCCAGGGATAGCTTAAGGTAAAAATTAGTTTCTTCCAAGCAAATACATTCAGGGCTTTACTCAGATCTAGGTACCACCTTCCTTCTACTATCACCCCCATCCCTGGGAAAGGAAGTGAATGGATCATGAGCCAGCCACAGTAATTCCTCTCTTAAATTATTTTAGCTTGTATATATTGACTTGTTGATACTAAAATTGGACTATACCATTCTACAACATTTTAAAAAATATAACATGGACATTTGTTCATAACATCACATTTCCAGTTTATTTAAGTAGCCACATAGAAGGTGGGCATTTTAACATATACATGCAGTCCTAGCACTCAGGAGGCAAAGACTGGATATTTACAAGTTTGAGGCTATTCTGCTCTACATAGTACCAGGTTAGCAAGGGCTAAGTGGTGAGACCATGTCTCAAAACAACAGAAATAACCTAAGAAATAAAGGTGGTGACACTCACCTTTAATTCCTCGAAAGGCAGAAGCCAGCCTGTTCTTCAGAGTTAGTTCCAGGACAGCCAGGGATACACAGAGAAAGCCTGTCTTGAAAATAAATACCTGCAGGGCTATACAGAGAAACCCTGTCTTAAAAAACCAATACATAAATACCTGACTATAATGTGGAATATTGGTGCTAAATGGCATTTGTCTTCAGTCCACTTTATGTTGATAATAATAGAATGCCACACTTTTAAAAGAGTTCTTACAGTTCTAGAGGCTGGTGGTTTTTCTTTTCAGGTGCCACCATCTGGTGAAGGTCACCTTCATGGAGGAAGGCAAGAGTATGTGTGTGGAGAGATATCAAACTTGCAGACATAAGTTCTCTTTTAACTGACATTAATCAAATCTTAAAGTGGTGACCTCATGACCTAAATATAGTTCACATTAGGCTTCACCTAATGCTTGTACTAGGATAAAGTTTCCAGCATTCCAACACTGGCTTTGGGGGGATATATATTGTCAAACTGTAGCATTCTTGCTCATGAACTGATAAGCATCTGTAAATAAATTTCAGCAGTTGGATACCTTATATTTAACTGTAGACCATGTAAATACAGTGATTTGGGAAAGATTAATTATGAAGGGAGAAAAGATAGCCCAAGTCCTAAAAGTTAATATACAACATGACTAGCCTCATGTTTGTATGATCTTACATATTTAGTGAAATTTTCATGGTCACATTTTTAACATCTGGGAGAAAGTTGCCTGCTACAGGTAAAGTTGGTTTATGGTTTCTCCCAGTGATTCTCACAGAACATTAATAGTGTATAGTCATACTTAATTATATGCAGGGGATTAGTTCCAGACTCCCTACCTCTTGCAACAAAACCTACAAAAGTCTCAGTGTAGCTGTATATAGCCTTGACTCGAACAGTATAAATGTTATGTAAACAGTTGTTACACTGTATTGTTTAGGGAATGACAAGGAAAATAAGTCTTCTTACTCTTTAAATATGATTTTTTTTTTTTTTATCAATAGTAGTTTGAGTCCAAAAAAGTGGAACACAGAGATATGGAGGGTTTAACCAAGGTTTGAATCCATGCTCATAAAATTGATTGTAGGTTCAATGTCTTAGTCCATATTTCAATATTATGACCCAGATCACTTCTATCATCAGTTCCCAGGTACCTTCTCACTTACAGTGATATTTTCTGGACCACAGAAAAATGCTAAGTTCAGGTGTGATGTCATGCATCTATAATTCCAGGTATTTATGAGGCTGAGGCAAGGAGGATTACAAATTTGAGGCTATATGGCCTGAGAGATGGCTACCTCTAAGTCTGAAGGCCTGAATTTAATCTCTGGGACCCAATGGTGGAAGGAGAAAGAACTGACTCTAGTTAGTTATCCCCTGACTTCCACATGCCTCCTCTGACATGTACACCGGATACATACACAATAAACAAATGAGCTGGCAAATAGTGGTGCACGCCTTTAATCCCAGCACTTGAGGCAGAGGCAGGTGGATTTCTGAGTTCGAGGCCAGCCTGGTCTACAGAGTGAGTTCCAGGATAGCCAGGGCTACAACAGAGAAACCCTGTCTCGAAAAACAAAAAAAAGACCAAACAAATGAAACTTTAAGTTTGAAAGATTACCAAATTAACTATTAAGCTTACTAGATGTTTTTGTATTATAATAGGGTTTCTTATGAGTAAAAAGCTGTAACTATAGCCTTGTAAGCAGTTGGAAAATTAAAATTTGAGATAGTGTTTGAAATGGTAACCTCCAGTATTTTGCCTTCCTTTATTTTCTCTGTAAATATCAGAAATGAATGCAGACAGGTTTTTATAAAAGGCATCTTTGGAGTGGTGCTGCTGTTTAAAAGATTTTTTTTTTTTATTATGAGTTAGGTTGAAAATAAAAGACTATCTTTTGCAAGCTTTGAGATGTAGCAGATAAATTTCATCCATGCCATTTTGTTTAATCATTTTAAGAACCTTTTGTGGTAGATAGTATTGCCCTTTTGATGGATGAAGATAATGGCTCAGAAAAGAAATAAAAAGCTGACATATTTGGGTAAATAGGGTTTAAACTCAGGTCTTTCTAAATCAAGCTCATTTCACACACACACCCCCACCTCTTACACTGAATTCACACAGCAACTTAAGTCCCTAGTAGTTTAGCTAACACCTTCATACAATAATTAGAAGAGAAATTCAAGAAACTATAAATCTGTATCAAAAGGTTTTAAGGGTTTTTTTTTTTGTTGTTTTTTTGTTTGGTTTGTTTGGGTTTTTTGGGGTTTTTTTGTTTTTTGTTTTGTTTTGTTTTGTTTTGTTTTGTTTTGTTTTTTGCATCAGTGGTTTCCACTGCAGTAAAGGTGACATACAGTGATCTTACCTTTGACAGTCCTTTAAAGAGGCTTCGGTTCACTGTGAACTATTTAATGGTCTTGCCTCTAGATCACAGATGAATATACTGACCTGGATGAGTTGTGACTCTCAGCTAGACACAGGTGTGGGTAGGTAGGTATTCCTGAACCTTAAGTCTGAGTTCCTGTCCAGTGTTCTTTAATATGGTGTGGCTTCCATTCTGTATCTTGCCTGTATACTGGTATCATGGAGAGAGAGGGTAGATAGTCATTAATCACTACCATCTGTACACAATCATCTTTTCTACTGTGGTCTCTTAATGTTCAGAGACCTGGAGAAACTTGATTTCTTTAGCTCTGCCATCTTGGATGCAAAAGTACTAAGTACATTTGTTTTAATGAAACAAAAGTCAGATGTACTGTTTAGATCTCATCTAAGTAATTCTCACATACATACAGGTTGTGTGTGTGTGTGTGTGTGTGTGTGTGTGTGTGTGTGTGTATGTGTAGGTAGGTAGGTTCGTACCTGCCACAGCACTGAGTGGAGGTCAGGGGACAATTTGGAGTCCGTTCTCACCTTTCATGTTGGTCCCAGGGATCAGACACAGGTCACTGGACTTGACCATAGGTGTTCTTCACTCACTAAACCATCTTACCAGCCACATCATCTAGTTTTATCCATTGGTAATCTTATTTGAAACTACATCTTGGTTTATATATGATTGAGATTCAAGTACTCTAATTATATAGTTATTTCTTGGCTTCTGATTGAGAGGACTTGGATTCAGGTCTCAACTCAGCCATTAATCATTGGGCAAGTCACTTTGAATCACTCTGTTTCTTAAACCCACAGAATGTCCTGTTTGCCATATTTGTGAGAATTAGGTAAAAGAAGACATCTGTGTTTATTCTAATTCTGTAGAAAAGTATCAGGTAATCAAAGTGTTATTTTGATATTTGAGTTGTGTTGAAATTTTTTAGTTAGCTTTTATAAGACTGTAAAGTAATACTCAATTTAGAAAGGTTAAAAAATAAGCTCCAGGAAAATAAAAAAATCATTCACAACTATTCACAAAATGTTAATTTCTCCGTATCAACATTTCAGTTATTACTATGTGGACAGTTTCAGACTCATTGAGAGATTATTTTCTGTTAGATCCTCTCTTTCAAGGAGTTTGGAGTAGAAAATGCAAAGCTGTTAGCACATGTTCATAATGTGAATAGAAAAGACCCAAGCATCTTTGTCTTTGCTCTAATCACTGGCTCACTTCTTCATGTTCTGTGATGACTGAAATCCACCTATGGCATCATTCCAGCAACAACAAAGTGATGTCATCTTGTAGCCTCACACATTTAAGCACTTAAGGGTTTTTTTGTTTTGTTTTTGTTTTACCTGAAATTATTCATATAGCAATATTTTGCCTAATAATGTCCAGAAATGTGTATTTTGAAAGATTTTGTGTTTGTTCCTTCATATGTTCAATCTAAGATCTACAAATAAGAAAAAACATATTTGCCTAGGAGCCTGGCTTATTTCACTTTATATGATGATCTCTAGTTTGCATTCATTTTCTAACAGATAACATAATTCCATCCTTTTTTTAAAAAAAAAAAATGGCTGAATAAAATTCTGTTGTATATACCACATTTTCTTTATCCATCTGTTGATGGATAACTTGATTCTGTAACCTAGCTAGTGAATAGTGGTATAATAAATGTGTATGTTCACTTTTGTGGTAAAGGTTTATACCCAAACTAGCAAAGCTGGGTTATACAGTAGTTCTATTTTCAGTTTGCTTGAGGAACCTTCATACACATTTCCATAGTGTCTGGTCAAGTTTATATTTCTATTGGCAGTGCATAACTCCTACACATCCAAAGCCCTTGATAGCATGCATTGTTTTCTTAATGTTAGACATTCTGACTGGGGTGAAACACTCATTATAGTTAAGAGGGTTTTTTGATTAATATATTACAGACACGTGCTAGTATACCTGCCTTTACATGCATTTCGGGGATTTGAACTCTGGGTCTTTGTAATTGTGTGACAAACAGACCCAGTGACCCAACATCATAATTTGGGGTGGGAGGGTACACGCCATGGTGTTAGCATGTGGAAGTTAGAATTCAGCAGGAGTCAATTCTCTCCTACCATGTGAGTTAATCAAACTCAGATCCTTATTATCCATCGGGGCATTTCACCATTGTGATAATGCATTTAAATTTTTTACTACATTATATTTTGACCATATTCCCTTCCCCAACTTCTCCCAGATCTTCCCTTCCCTAGCTACCCAACTTCATCCGTGCTCACTCTCGATCACTCTTATCTATCTATCTATCTATCTATCTATCTATCTATCTATCTATCTATCTATATCTCTCACACCGAAAAAACTAAAATAACATTCTCTCATTCTCTCTCTCTCTCTCTCTCTCTCTCTCTCTCTCTCTCTCTCTCTCTGTGTGTGTGTGTGTGTGTGTGTGTGTGTGTGTGTGTGTGTGTGTGTGTTGGCCAACTTCTCCTGGGCATGGGACCTGCCCTGGAGTGTGGTTGATATGCTTAGTGTCACTCAATTGTAGAAGAGACTAATTTTTCGTTTTTCAGCAGGTATAGTTTCTTGGTTAGGGATAGGGCTTTGTATCCACTTTACCTTTTTAGTGCTAAGACCCTGTCTGGCTTGAACCTATGCAGATCTCGTGGGTGCTGCCACAGTCTGAATTTATATGTGCATCAGTCCTGCTGTGTCTAGCAAACACTGTTTTCTTGGAGTAATCCATCACTTCTGACTCTTAAAATCTGTCTTCTCTTCTGTATTGATCCCTGAGTTTAATGAAGGGCATTCTGTTTAGGACTGAGTTCTCGAAAATCTGTCACTCTCCATGCATTGTCCAGTTGTAGGTGTTTGTGTTGATTCTCATCTACTATAAGAAGCAGTTTCTCTGAGGAGTGATAAACTGGTCTGAGAACCCAACCTACTGTGACCACTGTGGTGGTGGGGGGAGTCCTTAATTAGAGAGTGTTTCTGCAGGTCATTAGGTATCACAAAGGAACAGAGATATACTAGAAGAAATGGCTGAAATGGGCAAGTGGTAGAATAGAACAAGGTAGACCCTAGGTTGGCATCAGGAGGTCCCTAGAGGACGGAAGTGGACTGGAAAGAGGGGTTCCTGCAAGACTAAGTAGGACTGAGAAACCAGAATGGAGAACAAGAAGGATAATCCATTCTTTAACAACTTTTTTGGAGCCGGGCAGTGGTGGTGCATGCCTTTAATCCCAGCACTTGGGAGGCAGAGGCAGGCTGATTTCTGAGTTCAAGGCCAGCCTGTTCTACAGAGTGAGTTCCAGGAAAGCCAGGGCTATACAGAGAAACCCTGTCTAGAAAAACAAAAACAAAACAAACAAACAAAACAAAGCAAAAGCAAAACTTTTTGGGGGGTGTTTAAAATAAAATACTCACAGAGCGTGGTGTCATACACCTTTAATCCCAGCATTTGGGAGACAAAAGCAGATGGATGTTGGTGAGTTTGAAGCCAGCCTGGTCTACATAGTGAGTTCCAGGACAACTAGGGCTCTGTAGAGAAACCCTGTCAAAAAACAAAGCAACAAAAAGCTTAAGTTTTAGTGGCTAGCAAGATGGTTCAGTGGGTAAAGATGCTTGCCTCTGGAGCCTAACAACTTGAGTTTGATCCCCAGAACTAACATGGTAGAAGGAGATAACTGATGCCCGCAAGTTGTCCTCTGACCTCTATACATGTATACACCTCTACACGCACAATAAATGTTTTTTAAAAAGTTTTCGGATTGACAGCAAACAATAAAGATGAATTTTGTAGATTTGGTCTGTGTTGGTTGTGTAGGTATGAACTTTTAATCTTTGTGATAAAATTGTGCTTGGTTTCAGGTGAATGAGAGTTGAGTATTAGACAAAAATAAATATAATCTCTACTCCATGGTTTAGCTCCCTGATTGTTGTAGTCTTCACTTTGTGGAGCATTGATGCTGAAAAACTGAAGCAATTAATGGTTGAATATGGTCAGATTTCACCATCAAGTTCTCAGCCTGATAACGGTAAGGTTTTACGCATGTGTACCATCTGAGATATTTAGGGACTGAGTTGTTTTACTTAGCATAATGTGTCTCCAAGATTCACCCACTTTATCCAGTTATCAATGGACAGATGCTAGGACTGTTTCTACTTTTTACAGATGTTTATTCCATTAGGTAGTTAGACCATCATTTGCATCATTTGTACCTAGGGTACACCATGGGTACATTTGCCTATTGATTTATATTTGGTTTTGGACTACTATGAACATTGATGTTTAAATCTTGTAAAGACATACATCCTTTGGGGTAAATTCGTCTGAGTGGTATGACCAAATCATTATTATATAGGTGTGTATGTAACTTGATTAAGGAGCTGCCAAACTGTTTTTTGAATGATTGTCTCTCTTACCATTCCTGCCAGAAAGGTCAGAGTTATAGTTGTTCCACCTCCTCACTAAGTACTGTCAGTCTTTTAGTCATTCCAGTGAATGTGTAGTGATCCCTCACTGTGGTTTTAATTCACACTTATATCTAATGATCTGCAACATCTTTTCCTGTATTTATTGACCATTTGTATGCATGCTCTTTTGAAGTATCAAAATGGTATGCCTTTATTTCATCATGTTTATTGTGGCTGTCTTAATCAGAATTTTTATGCTTCTCAAATTATTATGATATCTAGTTTTTCTAATTCACCAAAGTAGGTTTCAGTTAGACCATTTTCCTTTTTTCAGAATAATCGCTGGCCATTCATGCTTCTGGAATGCTTTGTTGGATTGTACTTCTTAAAGGGAAGGAATATTCAGTTGTACATGGGGTTTTGCTGCTGTGTCCTAAGAAATCCAAAAGAAATGTATTTTGATGTGGGAGAAAGAAAGATAATCAGGAATTGCTGTTGTTCTTTTGAAACTTCTGTGTGAGTTCTTGTCTCTATTATGTCCATCTTTGCCTCCTCCTCCTCAGTTTCCACCTCATACTTCTCTTCTGGGAGAGAACAAACCAGAAGGCATTCTAGAATGCCTTTATAGCAGTCAAGTAACAGAGAGGAATCCAAGTGCTATATAGATGCTGCAGAACTCCATTCTGTTCCTTCTCTTTTTCTCATACCCTATTCCTATTAGTAGCTCATCTTGTAGCTGAGTTTATAATTTCCAGCATTCCAAAATTTACAAACATCACATTCTTTCATTAGTAAGCCTTAGAGTACTGTAGTCAGGTAAGTATGTACATTTATTTTATTTGAGTAAACAGGATTTTAAAGATTAAATTACTCAATTGTGGTTCTGTTACTTGTCTTAGAAAACAATAATACAGGCAACTAAGTCATCACAGCTTTAAGATTATATAACATTTAGATCAGGCCACTGCCACAGATGTGATTCATACATCTCTGTTGCCATACATTTTTGATCTCAAGCCTTATGAAAACATCTCATGTTCCACTTCCTTTCTAGACTTTTTTCTCCCAAGTTAGAATACTGAAGTTATTGTGAATGGTTTATAAGATATTTGACCATCGTGATACTTCTCTTTGACATAAGTTATCAAAATATTTAACAGTTAATGTAGGTTTTAATTTGGGTTTTCATTTGTTATTTTAACCTAAGAGTGAAGAATTTTTCAGAACAAATGAATCTAGTAGTTTTTCTCCATTTTCTCTACAGATAATCCCTTTCTGTCAACCTAATGAAGCATTCAAACAAGCCATATGACTCTTTTCAAGATGAACTTGAAGATTATATTAAAGTACAGAAAGCCAGAGGCTTAGAGCCAAAGACTTGTTTCAGAAGGATGAGAGGGGAGTATTTGGAAAGCTGTGGGTACAGAGAAGAGTTTGATTCCAGGCCTAGGTATAGAATGTTTGATCAAAGACTCCCATCTGGAACCAACCATTCCTACCCAAGATCATGCAGTAGTTCACAGACAGAAGACCGGGTACCTCAGTGGTTACCAGCTCATGACAAGATAAGACTAAACTCTCTGAGCTACTGTCAATTTACCAGGGATGGCTTCTCAGAAAAACCAGTCCCCTTGAACCTTAGTCAGCAAGAATACAATTGTGGCTCATATAGTGTAGAATCTGTAGTTAACAAGCGCCTCTGCTCAGGACATAGTACCATCGACCCTCAAGTCAGTCATAGACAAATGCACCAGAAGAGGAAAAGACATCTAGAGGAGGGCAGAGAAAGGCAGGAAGAACGGCCCAAACATGAGAGGAAAAGGAGTTCTGAGGAAATGGATTTAAACAAACATAGGAGCATTGAAAGAAAGAAAACAAAGGCAGAAACAGAAACTGTACAGGATGGTACTGAAAAGCTTAAGAATCGAAAAGAGAAAAAAAACCGAGATGTATCATCTAAGAAAGAGGACCGTAAGCGTAGGAAGGAAAAAAAGGAACAAGGTGAAGAAAGGACAGAGGAGGAGATGCTTTGGGACCAGTCTATCCTTGGATTTTGAAGCTCCTTAGATCTCCTGAAGCGCAACTGAAATAACAGTCAAGAAGTTTGGTTTTATGTGCATTCATATTCATGTCACTTGCATATGTGGACAGAAGTTTCAACTTCTAACAAAGTGAACATGAAGTATTTAGTGTGCTTGCTTTCCAACATGGAGATTACTTTTCTATTTTCTAAAAGATTTATTAATTTTTCTTACATATGGTAGAATTTCCCTTTAAGAGAGTGGCTCTGCTTTTATTGACCAAATTGCTGTGGTAGTGGAATTATTTTCCCTTGGGAGATCATTTATTTAAAATTGAAGGATTTTAACTGACTTTTGTGAAATCTATTTCTTGGTTGGGTTTCTTTTAGTTTTGAGTCACATATTTTTATGCTCACTGGCTTTCTCTATGAAGCAATTTAGATTTCCTTTTTTAGATCTAACTTGCAATATATTTTCTGGGTTGGAAAGTGAAATAACATAATTTATCTTACATATAGTTTTAAAAGTTTCAGAGACTTCACACAAAATCAGTTTATATTCTGAAAATGTTTATAATAAAGTATTTTAACTTCTGGATGTTGCTTTGTGTCAGTGCTCTGTTCTAGTGATTTTCTTTTGGAAAGGGAAAAGCAGTAACCACCCTTTATATTAAAGGTTTTGGAGGTAGAACACACTGAAAGGTTGTAAAAATTCCTTACCTACTGTATCAGGCTCACATTTTATAATAAAAAATCTATGGCTCATGATAATTTTTCCAAATAATTGAAACAAAAGAACTTACAAAACAAAAAGAAAATGCTATTATTCTTTCCTGACAATGCTGTAATTTCTTTAAAATGACTCAAAGTCAACAGTTAGTGTCATACAACTGAACATTAATTGACACTAAATCGTGCAACTTGTATAAATTATTTTAATTAAAATCGCAGATACTGAGCAAGAGAAGACTATAAATGCATGGTATTGATCATTTTGAGGCCACTGTGGCTAGCACAATTTTTTAAAAATTTAAGACAAGCTTTTCTCCTAAAATGTCCCCTGTTCTCCAACTTCATTCAAGTTGAATGGTAGAAGCTAAGCCTTATGCATGCCTGGGACAGCCTCCTCTACAAAGAAACTTCTGAAGCAAAATAGCAGAGGTGGAAAAAGCCTGGTCTAAAGTTAGGAAGATGTCTTAAGTATGTTAAAAAAAAAACAAAAACAACCTAATCCAAAGAACAAGGTGGGGAATAGTATTATCCTTTATGCATCTGCAAGTGAGAAGAATCAGAGTAATGAAGAGGACAAGAAGAGGTCTGGGAAATCAAAAGAGGAGAAGCCTAAATACCATGGAAAAATGCAAAAAAGTACAAAGCAATTGGCAATTTAGTTCCTTGCTCCCCAAGCCAGGGAGGGAGGGAGAACTGAGGACTACAAGTGTATAAGGTAGGCCAGAGAGTGTCAGCCACTCAACAGTAACATCAGAACATAGTCCTAACTGCAAGAAAAAACAAAAAACAAACAAAAAAAAAAAACCATGTTTCTTAGCAGCTTTAAGTCCATCAGTAGGATTAGCCTGAAACTGTCCCCCAGACAACCCAGCTTTGGAGAAGAAAGCCATGTCCCAGCAAAAGCTCAGAGTACTATGCACAGTCTTGAGAAGTACCCATCAGAAGTACCTCATCATTGACTGCTCTGAGGATCAGAAAATAATGAACAATCACAAATCATGGTTCCTACAGAGGACCATGCTGCCCTGACAGTGTGGGAGAAGGTTCCTGAGAACAAATACAGATAAGAAGGAATGTCTCTCACAAATCCAATGGGGAATACTGGTTTTGGGGAGGAGGTGAATAAGGGACATGGTTGCCAATGTACTCTTTGTGACAAGAATCAAGACTGGTCACATGGTTTTACACTGGGGGGGGGGGGGGAAGGGAGGAGAGGGCAGAGGGAACCTAGGTCTGAAAGCACAAGACCAGAATTGTCAAAGGGCTTGGTTCCCATCAACTTCCCTCCATCAAAGAAGTTGGTTTGATTCCTTCCTCCACTCTGAGGCATTCCAGGTATACATCACATTTGTGTAATGCCACAGACTGAAGGCCACTGGAATGCCTTGTTGTCTACTACACATACCAATAAATATTGTTCTGGACAGTGAGACAACTTCTGCCTTCACAGTGTCTCCAGGTATACAAAGTTTCCAGAAGTAAATATTGATGTTCTGGGCACATAAATTGCCTCATTTTACCTGGAGAGAAAGGGCAGGTTGTAGATTGCTGCAACATAGTCCTACTTGGACTTTGGTGAATCTTTAAAAGAGTAGAGAACACAGAGGCTGGAGGGAGTTAAACAGTTAAGAGCACTTGTTGCTCTTGCAAAGGACCTGGGTTTAATTTCCAATCATGGTATTCACAACAGTCTGTAACTCTAGTCTCAGGGGATCCAATGCCCTCTTCTGACCTCTGCTGGTACCAGGAATACATTCATTTACAAAATAATGAGAAGACAAAATCCTGCTGCCATTGACCCAGCTCCAAACATAACCAGAGGGCCCACACCAGACATATCTTTAGCATCAACATGCAAAATGGTGTGGACACATAAACCTATCAGAATCTTCACAGGTTGCTTTTATATTCTTTCTCACCCTACACACAAAAGATAGATGATAGATAGATAGATAGATAGATAGATAGATAGATAGATAGATAGATATAGAATTAAAAAAAAGCAACAAACGAGAATAAAGGGTCTCTCCAGGTTGCCTAAAGATGACCTTAAACACTTGATATTCTGCCTCCACTTCCCAAGTGCTAGAATTGCAGGCATGCTTCACCATGCCCAACTGATCATGTGTCTTTATCAGGTTTTGGTAGGTTTAGTAATGGTTTTATAAAATTAATTTGAGGGGAGTTTCACAAAATAGTTGGAGAAGCATTCATAGTGATTTTTCAAAGGCCTGGTAAAATTTAATAGTGAATATGTCCCAAGCTTTCTTTGTTAGGAGGCAAAATTATGTCTCTGTAGGGTTATAACTACCAAAACATGATGAGTGATACAAAAAGAAAACTATAGGCTAAGCATGATGGCGCACACCTTTGATTCCTAGTACAGTCTTAGATTTTTGTGATTTCCAGGACAGCCTGGCCTATCTGGTAAGTTCTGGGACACTCAGGGTTATGTAGAGAGACCCTATCTAAGAAAAGAAAGTAAGCTATAAAGTGGTGTTGCTGATAAATATAAATGCAAATTTTTTAAATGGTTGCAAATTAAATTCAACAGCATACTTAAATGTACACCAAGATCAAGTTGGTTTTGTTTAGAAGTGCAAGGATGGTTCAATATACACAACATAATACAACAATTAAATAGAATCAATGATAAAGGGAAAATTACATAATTGAGCATGATGGAGCTAACCCAAAGACTTGAGAGGTAGAGGCAGAGTATCAGAAGACTAAAGTTTGTCTGCTTCCTGGAGAATGGTTCTAGGGTGAGTCAGTGGATGATGGAAGACCAAGGGGCTAGGTAGGCATTAGAGTACATATAATTGTGTCACCTGGGAAATGAAGGCAGGAGTATCAGGAGGTCAATGCCAGCTTTGAGTACATAGTAAATGCAAAGCCAGCCTGGGCTACAATGAGACATCTCAAATAAGTAGCAAGTAGTTGTTAAGTGTATGCTTATAATCTCAATACTTGGGAGTCTAAGGCAGGAGGACTATGAGTTCTAATCAAACCTAGGATACACAGCAAGAACATATCATCTTTTTCTTTCTTTTTTGTTTTTTTTTTTGTTTTTTTGTTTTTCAAGACAGGGTTTCTCTGTGTAGCCCTGGCTGTCCTGGAACTCACTCTGTAGACCAGGCTGGCCCCGAACTCAGAAATCCACTTGCCTCTGCCTCCCAAGTGCTGGGATTAAAGGCGTGCACCACCACTGCCCAGCAGAACATATCATCTTAAGAGAGGAACAACATTCAAAAATAAGTCCTTCTAAAAAATTCATCAATAATGAGCGAACAACAGCAACAAAAAGGACATTAGTTCTATTCAAAATATCCTTTAAAATAGGAATAAGTTCAAAAGAAAGTAAAATTTGTAAAATAGAGTTGATGAGATAGCCTTGCCAGTAAAGGACTTGCCACTATGCCTGACAACCTGTATTTGATCCCCTGAACCCATAAGGTAGAATGAAAAAAACCAATTTCTGTACGTTGTTCTCTGACCTTCACATGCACACTATAGGACACACACACACACACAAACACACAGGGAGATGTAAAAATAAATTTTAATAAAAACAATGAAACACTATCTTAGGGTTTTTCTAATGTGAACAGATACCATGACCAGGGAAACTCTTATAAAGGCAACATTTAATTGGGGCTAGCTTATGGGTTCAGGGGTTCATTCCATTATCATCAAGGTAGGAGCATGGCGGCATCCAGGCAGGGATGGTGCAAGAGGAGCTCTGGCATCTCTAACATCTTAGGGTATCCAAGGAAACTTCAATGCTACAGCTTCTTATTCCAGTATCTGGAATCCACACATGATCATCTGAGCTCCTTCAAAGGTCTTAGGTCACTTCTTCAGCTCTGCCATCTGTAGCACTCTAGACTCTGGTTGACTCCACTCTACTGCTGTTGCTGTTCTTGGTGGTTGTCACATGGTACTGGCATCTCCAGTTGGCTTCCAGGGCTCTTCTGCTGCAACTATGCTTCATCGATATCCTCTCATAGGCTCCCTTCATGGTGCCAAGCCTCAACTTTGCATGACCCCTTCAGTCCTGGACCATCAATTGCAACTGAGGCTGTACCACTATGCCAAGACTCAGCTGTTCTCTATGACCCCTTCATGCCTTCCAAACCAGTACTACCTGGGTGATTGTTTCACATTACCAAGCCCAGCTGAAGCAGAAGGCACAACCTTAGCTATTTCTGGTACACATTCTCAGAAAACACTTCCCAGAAGATTTCACTTCAGGGATCCTGGTCTCTTCTTAATCACCACTAATTTCTTAGCTCCAGCTAATCAGCATCAATTGTCTCAGTAGTCCCTTCTATTCTTGACTCTAAAGCCAGAGTCAGATGACCAAAGCTGTCAAGTTTTGCTGCTTGCTGGAGCTGGAACATGACCTTCTTGTTCTATTACATTATTCAGCTTTCTGTTTTCCAACTCCCTCACTGCCTAAGCTTGGCTGTCCTGGAACTTGCTCTGTAGATTGACCTTGAACTCGATCTGCATGGCTGTGTCTCCTAAATGCTGGGATTAAAGGCATGTACCACCACCCCTGGATTTAAGACTTTGTATCAAGCTGGGTTTGAACTCAGAGACCTGCTTGCCTCTGTCTTCTGGGATTAAAGACCTGTACTACCATGCCTGGATCTAAGCTTTTCAAGGCCACTATTCCTCAATATCTAGATCAAAATCATGTGTAATCTCACGTCAAGATCTGGCCTCATAATCTGGATCTAGGTGTGCCCTCCATTTCTATAATGTAGTTCATTCCAGATGTAGTTAAATTGGCAACCAGGAATAACAATCACAGTGACCCCTGCATATTCTCTGTCTTCCACAAGCACACTGTATCTGTGCACTCCCATTCACACACAATACACTTTAAATTTTATCTTTAATTTCTGAAATTTTCTTATAATAGAAGTTGAAAAAAAATCACATACCCAAGTTAACCAGACACAAACACTATAAACTCAACAAACTTCTATACAACTGGAGTAGCCATTTGGAACAGAAGCTTTGTAGGTTCACAATAGAATTTACACTTTTACTATCAAATATATTTTTATACACTTATCCTCCATCAAAAACAACAATAAAAAGATCACAGCAGAGTTAGAACTAGAAAAACAATTACCCTTATATCCTCTTTTGTAACTTGTGTTTGATTACCTGAATTCAGTATTTTTTTTTTCTTCAAAGAAACCAAAAGGAAGAACACCCAAGAAGGACTATTACAAAAAGGAAAGGGACAGGTGAAGAGCAAAAGTGGGGAGTTTCAAAAGGGCGATATTGCCATGCGGGGACAGCAGCAAGGGCCAGAGACATGGGCTATTTATTCGTGAATTCATGGAAGACAGAAGAACTCCAAAGTAGAGTTCCTTAGCTATACTGTGGGACAGCCACAGTGGGCAAAAGAGCTGTTTTTGTTTGACTGGGAAGGGAACTCAAGGCTGGCCAGCAAGCCCTGTTTCAGTGTCATAGAGTCCTGGAATAGTTGCAGTTGGGTTATACTGTGGCTAGGAGTAGTTCAGCCCTGAGGCAATGACAGTCTTACCCTGTGTTATAAATGACCCAGCATGACCACTCACCAATCCTACACTGGCATCTACATTTTGCAGGTAGGGTTTGTTAGGATTAACACTTTTGACAAGTTAATGATCTTGCCTGAAGACAGTGGTGCCTTTGCCCTGAGTATAAGAGACCAGATCTTGGGTTCAGACTCCATCTTAGACAACCCGACCTAAAGTTGAACTTTCTAGCTCCAGTTTCCAGATTATTCCCCAACAAACCTGTGTCTAGCACCAGTTTCCAAGTCACAAGCCTACCCCTGGCACTTCCTAACAACCACCAATCAGGAAAGAAAACTGAAGTTAAGTTTATGGTTTGGCTCCCAGCACCAGCCAAATATTTTAAAGGGCAACAAAATTCCATAGTAGCCCCCCAAATCAGATGTGTGCCAGGCTAGAAACCTCCTTGCTTATTTGCCATTTCCTAGAAAATCTTGTCCCGCTGAGGGCTAGTCGATTCACACACCCAGAGACAGGGGTGTGACCCAAGCTTGAGCTTTAATAAAGATCCTTGTGCGATTGTATCAGATTCAGCTCCTTGGTGGTCTTTTGGGGTTCACCAAATGGGCACAACAAGCACAGCCTTGTTCTGAGGCCAGAGTATCTGGTCACTGCCATTCCTAGAATGGCATCCACAGTTAGGATTGGATCAGATTATGATACATGCATAAATGACAACGTCACCATGAAAGCCACTGGATTTAAATTATAATTCGAAGGATGAATTTTTAAAAATTAACTGCAAGTTTGGTTGCTGAATTTTTCAATATTTTAAAAAGTACAGCATTGGGGATTGTAGCTCAATTGGTAAGAATCTTATCTATCGGCCATGCTAGAAGCTCTGGGTTCCATCTCCAGCCTCACATAAATCCACATGTTGGCTCAGGCCAGTAATCCCAACACCCAAGAAGAGAAGTCAGAAAGATCCTGAAGGAATTCAAGGTCATCCTCCATCCTCCGTAGTGAATTTATAGCCCACCAAGGCTATGAGACTCTGTCTCAAAATGGAGAAAGATGAGAAGGGGTGGGCTTGGCGGGGGTAGGGAGTTTGGGCATGCCGAAAAATGGGTAATTTATTTACTCTTTCAAGGTAAACTCCGGACAGGATTGACTAACGCTGATCTCACTACATTCTGGGTTTTGTTCGCAGGCGGTGAACTCAATTGAGGGCGTTCCTCAATCCCTTTAAGTGTAAGATTGGATTTATTTTCCGGGTGAGCTAGAACTACTGGCTGAGAAAGCAGAAACACCAGACAGAGGAAGGGGCGTGACTTCCTACTTCCGGCATCCAGGGCAAAAGAGCCTTTAACAGATCGTCAGAGCAGCAGAACAGCAAAGCAGCAGAGCGGCTGGGAAGCTGGGAGTGTTCCGGAGCTCACTGTAACTCGCCACCCAGTGTGAGGCCCTTACTGCAGAGGTTCTAGCCAGGTAGACATTGGTGCTTTGTGGTACCCACAGGTCTTTCACGTTAAAGACCCCAAAGACTCTTAAGCGTAAGAAGGCCTGGGATCCACCTGTGTGTGGCAGTTCTTCCTCAGTAAACTACACAAGGTGATGGTTCCAGATAAGAACTGACACAAATGTGCTTCTCCTTCACTCTGATATTTGGCAGCATTTTGGAGCACTAGTTAGAACCGTGGCTCAGGTACAAGGGGAGGCTGGGGCTGAAAGGGAGGGTTCCTTGGATCTGGGATTTCTAGTGGATTTAAATCTGTAGGGAGAAGTCAGGGCTATTTGTTACTGGTTTCTTTGTGAAGGCCTAGTTGACGCCAGGCACAATTGGATCGGGTGCTGAGACAGCGAATAGAGAATCTCTGTTCATGAGAACTTTGTATGCACGTGTGGGAACATAACAGATCTGAAAAAGTGTTAGTTCTTGCTGCTCTGTGTGGATTGTATGAGAGGCACCAACTGCAGCAGGGAGCAGGGTAGAAAGGAAAAGCTGAAATCAGCTGTTTGTTGTTATAGCCACTGCTGAACTAAAACTCATTAGCCAGGCTAAGCCTTAAACTGGAAATCCTGCCTCAGCCTCCCTGGTGCTGGGGTCACAGGCCCGTGCCATCATACCTAATTTAGAATCTGCACTTTAAACACCTGAAAGCACACATTGACCATGGGGAAGCTTTGGGGAGGAGAATGCAGGGGACAGCAGAGAGGTATCAGAGGTCATCAAAGCTGAGGTAGCATTCCAAACAAGCCCTACAAGAGGTGAGAAATTTTTTGGTGTGCTTGCTTAGGGACTTTGAGCCCAAAACCACAAAGGCTCAGAGACCTGCCTGTATGTCCTTCCAGGAGAGACCAGTGTGGCTGGAAGGTCAGAACACAAGGAAAACTGTCTTAAGCAGGAACCACTAGGGCTGTGGGTGACCAGCGGGCAACTGAGCTTCGGTCTGCACCAGGGAAACCTGGTGGTTTCCAGCAGATAATAGAAAACTAAGGACTCTTCCGGATGTGGGTTTAGGAACAGATCGAGCGGGAACCCAAGTAAGAAGTAGTGTCCCCACTCTGAAGTTTGTGGCCGCCTGACCCTGGGAGGAACAGGTTGGAAGCTGACAATGGAGCCAGGACTAGGGGTGTGGCACAATTGTTCGAGTGTTTGTCCGGCCTGCCTGGAGGCCCCAGGCCACCATAAAACCAGGTGTGGTGGTGCGTGCTTCTAATCCCAGTGCCCTGGGGGTAAAGGTAGGAAAAGGTCATCAAGGAGGTCAAAGCCAGCTTTGGATTTATGAAACCTGCCTCAAAGAAAAAATAAAGCCAGCACTGATGTTGTTGCCCCCTAGGTATGGAGGAAGCAAAGAGCAGAGGACAGCGTTCACTGTGGGAGGACCTGTGAGCACAGCTCTCACTGTGGGGTGAGGGAGGACTCTGAACAGAAGGAAATGTTTGCTCTCAACATGGCATTTTCTTCCTTTCCCTCCCTTTTTTTCTGCTAAGCATTTCTTAGACTTTTTTTTTTTCTTGGCAATTTTTTCTTTTCTTGTATACATACAGTAGTGTTCCCTTTGATATAGAACAAGAAGACTAGGAAGGAAGGGTTTGACAGCCCAGCTCATCTTGACTCGGCAAACATTGCGGGTAGGAATTGAGTTCATGTTTCATGGCCAGTGAGAGGAAGCCTGGATCCCAAATAGAGTGAAAATGATGTGTGCTATGGATGAGGAGAGAGATTTAATAAGTTGTCATTTAAACCAAAGATAAGCATGGGGTGTTCTGCTAGAGATGACAGGATTGGATGAATTTTAAGCCAATTCTGTTGTTGCTTTTTGGAGAATGGCTCCTAGGTGGGTCAAAGTAGAGAAGGGGCCTGGCTGGGTGTGGTCCCATGAGCCTATAATCCCATAGTCCCAGCACTTGGGAGGTGGAGGTAAAGTGATCTAATCCAAGGCCTATTTATTTATTTATTTATTTGGTTTTTTGAGACAAGGTTTCTCTATGTAGCCCTAGTCCTAGAACTCACTGTAGACCCAGCTGGCCTTGGATTCAGAGATCCACCAGCCTCTGCCTCCTAAATGCTAGGACTAAAGGCTTGTGGTATGCCACCACTGCCTGACTCCAAGCCCAATTTTAAAAGGTGTGTGCTGGTGCCATGGCCCCGTGAGTAAAGGCTCTCACTGATTGCCCAAGTTGGTCCCACGTGATAAAAGGAAAGAATGGACTCTCCAAAGGTGTCCTCTGACCACTTGTGGGCCACAGCACGTGTACACCCCACATATCCACACAAAATAAAAAAGGAATGCAGTACAAACATTTGAGAGGGTGTTGAATTACAGATATACAAAGTGGAAGGCAGTAGGTAAATGTTGGATGCTGAGTCTGTAGAGAGGCCAGATTTAGTGAAGCTCACAGTGCCTTTCCTGCCAATGTCTAAGCCCTGCTTAAAGAAGGCCATTAGGGAAGGAAGTGGGCATAGTCATTCTACTGAATGTTATTCTCCCTGATCTCATCCTCTTCCCGGTAAAACAGCCTGGACCTTTCCTGTTAATCAGGATTGCTTTGGGAGAGTGTGCTGGAGGATAAACCCTGGACATCCCATATTCTCCCAATGAGCTGCACCCCCAGCCATTGTTTTGCATTTGGGAGGGGAAGTCAAAGATTCTGTGTTATCTGACTATCACACAAAGCTCTAAGTGCCCATCTGTACCTGGCTTTGAGTAACCCCGAGCAAATGTATTATATGCAGAAACATTCCATAAATACCAGTTTGACTAAGCACAAGTGTGGCTGCATTTCACTTCCTGATCCTAATCTGGTCCTCTTTGAACAAATCACACTTCAAGATGACTTAGGAATTGTACTGTCATGTACTCATGTGTCAACTTGCTTGACTGTCTTGCTTGTCTTGAATTCCTCTGCTCCTTATGTAGCTTTTGGAGACCACCCCCACCCCCATGGATGGGCGCTATCTTTTCTCCTTGGCAACTTTCTTATAGGGTACCAGGGTGCTAACCACCATTCCATAATAAGAAAGGACTTTACTATCAAAAGTTCATTCTTCATCTTTCCATATTGAAGAAACAACTTGAGGCCAGTTGAAAATTCTTTCACCTCAACAAAATCTGGACTCAATTTAAATCTCTCCACAGACAAACAAAACCCCAGACTGGGGCTGTAGCTCAGCTGGTAACATGTACGAAGCTCTGGGTCTGACCTCCAGCAGCACACAAGCCAACGATGGTGGTGTACATACCTTCAGCCTTGTAAGGTAGAGGATCAGACTTGCAAGGTTGTCTTTGAGCACAGAGAGTGTTCCAGGCCAGCTTGAGCTATGTCAGATGGAAGAGATGGGGTGTAGGGGGAGGGCAGTGTGGAGGAAGAGAGCCTTAAGTCCTTGGTAGGGACTTCAGCCCCTATATCTGCTTTAGATTTAGGCTGTCAGGCTTCCCAAGGATGAGGGCCTTGACCACAGAGCCCACCTAGGTTCAAATTATATATCCCATGGCACAGTGTATCCAGAATACTGCTGCTTCATTAGCCAGATCCCCAAACCACAAATAACTTAGATTTAGAGATTTGGTTAAAAATAAAAGCACATTCCAGAACTGTTCCAGCATGCCGGACAGCCCTCTAAGGTGCATTCATCCATTATGAAATAGAAAGTGGATCTTAACATAGCTGTACATTGCTGTTCATCAGTGAGGATGAATTCTCATATTGAGAGATGTTACATGACTGGAGTGCTTTTACTCCAACTAAGATAGCTGTGTGGTCACCAGGCAGCAGTCTGTTTTGTTTCAAGGAAATTCTAATGAAAAAGGAAATTTTATATATATATATTGTGTGTGTGTGTGTGTGTGTGTGTGTGTGTGTGTGCACTTGTACAGGTGCTATAGGATACATGTGAAGGTCAAAGGACAACTTGTAGGTCCCAGAGATTAAACTGAGGCTTGTCAGCAAGTGTCTTTACCTACCAAACCATCTTGCTGACCCAGCAATATAATCTTAATAGGACCACCATGAATTCTGTCGACCAAAATATTATGTAGCACGTGACTACATATTGTTTTGGAAGGAGACTAAATCGCAAGCCAGCATGACACGTGTGACTTCACACTTAGTGACTTGCATTTATAGATGTTTATAATAGAGAAACAACTAGCCCAGGAGGGTACAGTAGCAGGAGTTAGGTTGCATGATATGCACTACCAGTACAGCAGGCTTTCTGTTAGAACAACCAGTTACCTTAGCTGAATGGAAAAAAACCATAGAGTAAAATGCACCCCAGTTTTCCAAATAGACCACCAATGAGCCATTGACTGTTGCTAGTCCTCATTCTAGTACTTTTTTTTTGGGGGGGGGGGTCTCATTGGCTGGTCTGGAATTTTCTGTATAGACCAAGCTGGCCTTGAACTCATGAAGATCAACTCAACCCTTAAGTAATGAGACTAACAGCCTGCAACACCATGCAAGCTTGATTTCAGCTTAGTTTAGTTGCATGATAGTCCCTTTTAACTTACAATTTAATTAGAAGATTGACTTAATCTTATACATGGAATAGTGTTTATGGCAGAGGAAAGGTCTAAAGTTATCTGATTTTAAAAAAAAGATTTGTGTGTGTATGTGTGCAGAGGCCAGCAGAGGGCATTGGATCCCCTGGAAATAGAGTTACAGATAGTTGTGAGCTGCCATGTGGGTGCTGGGAACTGAATAGTCCTCTGTAAAAGTAGCCAGTGCTTTCAACTGCTGAGCCATCTATTTAGCCCAAATTATCTGATTTTTAAACCTGTCACAACCATGATAAACCTTATACTCATGAGTATATGTACGAATGTAACATTTGAGCTCCAGTGATAGCTCAGACAGAAAAGTACTTGCAGAGAAAACTTGAACAGCTAAGTGTGCTCCCCAGCACCCATGTGGAAAGCTGGGTGTTATGGCACATGTGTAACCCCAGTGCTGAGGAGGTGAACACAGAAGATCCCTGGGAATCACTGGGCAGCCTAAAGAGCAAGCCCTCAGTCCCATCAAGAGACTCAAAAAACAAGGTTTCCGAGGAATAATACCTAAGCTTAGCCTCTGGCTTACACTCACGGCTACAGCTGAGCACACATACAGCTGCACACAAATGAATAAGCATGTAAGCAAGGCATGCATGCACACACATTCAATGCACACACAGACTGTACACGTGTGTGTGTGTGTGTGTGTGTGTGTGTGTGTGTGTGTGTGTGTGTGTGTGTGATCCTAACATTTACAGTGCATCGTCCACCAGCTAAGACAGGTGCTTATAATCCTAGCACTCTGGAGGCAGCAACAGAAGAAGGAACACAGGTATAAGGCTAGACTGTTCAATAGCAGCTAAGGCTACTTAGTAGGACCAAGTCACCATGTTGAAATGAAAAAAAACAGGCTTGAGAGGTGGCTCAACAGGTAAAGGAATGCACTGCTCTAAGAGAGGACCCAAGTTTGGTCCCAGCACTTACATCAGGTGGCTCATAGCCACCTGTCAGCCCCAGGAGGACCTGATAACATTGGCCTCCTTGGGGCCCTATGTAAAAGCCATACCTACATTCATAGACATAATTTAAAATAATTTAAATTAAAAACGAAACCAAATGAGCAGTAATTTTCCTCCTCTGTTACAGTTTCCTATCCCCAGACTATGTCAAAAGTATGTCATGTCCAACACAGGTGACTATGCTCTATTTACTATCTAAGTAATGTCAAACACTCTCTCTTAGGTCAGAGAAAATATCTTCAGTAAAATGATGCATCAACAGAGAGTCTTCTCCCATTTTTTTCTAGAGAAATACATTCCTGGTCAGTGCAATGGAAGAGTCTCAGACCAATGACTCTTTTCAGCTTGAACTTGAAGATTTCATTAGAAAGCAGAAAGCCAGAGGATTACATCCAAATGTCTGCTTCAGAAAGATGGCAGAGGATTCTGTTCACCAAAAGAGAGAGAGCGTCAGCCCTGGAGCTCCAGTGCTGGGGTTACCATTCTGGTTCAGAAACTACTCCCGATTCTCTCCTTCCTATAAAAGGATGACAGTGGAAAAACAAGTACCTTACTGCAGACAAAGATTGGAATCTCTAAAACATTGTCTGAAAAACCAGCCAGGCAGTCAAGACAGAAAGGAGAGGACAAGGTCCCAGGAGGAAGGAGGAGTCACCACTCAGGAGCCAGGGATGCCCAAGGGGAAACTCTACAGAGTGAGGGGTTCATGCAGAGAAGATAGCCTCAGCAGAAGGAAGGTCTCAGCAGAGCCAAGTGGTACACAGAAGTCTAAGCACAAAAAGGAGAACCGCCATAATGGGAAAGACTCCACCAAAGGCAGACGCCGGTCCCACCGAAAGAAGAAGGGACCAGAGGAGAGGGATTTGTGGGATGAAGCTATCTTGGGCAGTCACTACTGATGTTTATACATTTTGGGTCCCAAAAGTCAATGTGTTGATTCTCTTGGTAAGGATGGATTAAATGACCTCAGAGCAATTAGACACCAGGCCAGCTGCTGTGGTCCATCTACTCTACTGGTGTAGAAATTGTGAGTCTGCACAGGGATGCTTTTCTGGGACTGGCAGTGACAGACCCTTTAGTGTGCAAGGCCTTTGGGCTGTGCTGACAGACACAGGGACTTTCAGTCACAAGCCTGAGTGCCAGGAGCTTTAGAAGCCAGTCAATCCAGATAGATCTAGGTGCTGAGGCTGGAGACCGTGCTGCTCTAGGCATTCATCATCAGAGGCCCTAGCCCTTGGCTCCAGAGCAGAAGCTGGCAGGAGTAGGTAGTAGCTGCCAGCTCCCCAGCAGGCCTTGCATTTGAACACTCAGCTCCTGTAACAGATCAGGGCCCCGCTCTGGGGACTGGTGTATCAGATGCCTGGCATCTCCCTGAAACTCTTCCTGTGATTAGGGCCCACTTGGGTTCTACAGCTTTTTGTTGTCTCCAGTACTCCTGCTTCCTGTTTTTCTGCCCTTGGCCACTCTGGGAATTTGAGCCACATTCTTACCATCATTGCTACTATGGAAAACACGGCAACGATAGCTGCTGCCACCTTTGCCATTGCTGCCGTTCTGGGCATGCTCCTGTCTTTCCTTCTTCTGGCTCCCACTCAGCCCCTCTGCTAATGAGAAAGAGCAAAAGCAGACAAGACAAGAATTGTGATCTGCATTAATTGGGCTGCATTTTTTCCATGCTGAGGATTTAATACAGAGCCTTGGGCATGCTAGGCAAGAGCTCTCTCACTGAGCTGCATCTCACCCCCAGTCATGAGCCGCCTAATGATGGGCCATCAAGGGAAGTGCCCTGTCACACCTAGTCTGGCTAAAATTGGCTGCAGGATTACCTAACGTTCACCAAGGTTTATGATAAACAGACCAACATATGCTGTGTAAAACAGTCTTGGCGATAATAGCTGGGCTCAAAGGCATTTACTACCATGCCCGCCAAGAGAGAATTGTCTTACAATACATTAGCCAGATGCTATTAAACAAGAAAAATTAATTGATGTATTTGTCAAAACATTTAGAAGCAAAGCAGAAGGCTTCACTATAAAAAAATCTATAAAAATTAAGAGTCTTGAAAATAAGCATTAAATAAACACACAGAAGAACTCCAGGAAGACATGGAGTATCTAGTACAAGTGGGCTCAGGAGGCAAGAATTTGGGGGTAAAGGACAGCAGTGAGGGGCAGACTAACCTTCAAGGGGCTAGTGAGAGGGCTTGGGGTAGAGGTGCTTGCCACCAAGCCTGGCTTAAACCTGTGTTTGATCCCTGGGACCCACACTTAGGAGAGAGCTAACTCCTGCAGTGTGCTGGTTCTATGCAGAACTGTGTTTCATATGAGACTTTTCCCATCGCTATTTGTAAAGGCAAGAAGCAGAGCAGAGGGAATTGTTATCATTCTGTTAAAAGTCCTGCCCCAGGTATCAGATTATCATCTCTCAAAACAGGACCTGTTCACTAGTCTGGTTCTACTTGGCATTTTAATCTCTTCCGGTAGAGGGTGGTAGAAGGTCACTGTAGAGTCAGGAAAGGGGGACTTCCCTTTCCCTGGCGTGCCCTTTTCTTAGTTACAAAAATGGGGAGGTGCTAGGAAAAGGGTCCTACTTGTCTACAGGCCTCAGCAAATGGTTTTGTTGGTGGATTCTGTCTGCAGAGTGTAAATCCTGTGTGGCTAGGACTCTCAGGCTCCCCCCTCTGAGTTGTGCCTCCTCAGCCTCACCCATGGAGCCCAGCCCCAGGCAGGTCAACTGCCACCTGCAGGTCACAGCCAGCCAGCTTGGTGCTCTTGATCTGACAGTTGGAGCATTTGACTCCCAACCATACAAAGTAGAGATGTCTGTATTAGTTGGACTGTACTCCAGAGCATGTACTTGTGGGCCTGGTGGATGGCCCTGTGTGTGGAGTGCCTGTTGCCAAGACTGACAACCCGAGCTCAATCCCTGGTTCCCTCATGGAGGAAGGATAGAGAACCAGTTCCCCCAAGTTCTCTGACCTCCACATGCACCATGTACCCACCCTCGACACCCCCAACACACAGAGTTTTTTAAAACATGCATTCATTTTATCTTGGATTTCATCAATAAAAATGTGGATGATTGTTTTGTGTTGTAATGTGTGGTATCTTTGGCTGTGACTCTTGCCCACAAAGCCCAAAATACTAGCTGGCCCTTTACAGAAGACCTGTCAAACCCTGCCCTAGAGTCCTCTTGTGCCCACCATTTTTTTATTAATTACTTTTTTTTGTATTTAATTTCCTCTGCTTTAATCACTGTTGTGGCTTTGATTTGACCCTGACTGATACAGTGCTATTAGACAAACCATTTCTGCCAATTAAGAAATCATAAACCAGGGACAGGAGAGATGGCAGAGTGGTTAGGGGCACTGACTGCTCTTCCAGAGGTCCTGAGTTCAATTCCCAGCAACCACATGGTGGCTCATAACCATCTGTAATGGGATCCGATGCCCTCTTCTGGTGTGTCTGAAGACAGCTACAGTGTACTCATATATATTAAACAATTCTTTAAAAAAGAAATCATAAACCAAATAGAATAAGTATTTCAGCTGTTTCTTTAGACAGTAACTGCTGGGGAGGTGACTTGAGGGCAAATTCTTGCTGTGCAGGAGTGAGGAGCGGAGTTTGAATTCCCAGATCCATATAAAGTCAGGTGCAGAACTACCAGACAGGAGTTAGAGACAGAATTTTAAGAAGGCCTGCTAGACTGGCATATGCAGCCGTGAACAAGAGAGGCCCTGTCTCAAAGTGAAGATGGACCTGAGATGGTCCTCTGACCTCCCACTACTGTGGGACACACACAGACTTTAAGTTCTAGGGTTCTAGTCCTTGGTCTAGGCACTGAGAACAGTGAGATAAACAAATATGGAAATGAGGGAGGGAAGAAACATGGAGGGAAGACTGATATGCAAATGAACTCAATTCTGGACATCTATTGGAAGTAACAGGTAATGTCTGTCACCCCTAGACCCACCTACTAAATGCCAGAAGCCCTCTCTGCTCCCACAACAATAAGACAACATGGTCCATCATAATGTAGGTCGTGCGTGGGCTGTGTGCTCATACCTAAGTGCCAGACTTGATCCTTCTGTTCGTGTCAAGAAACCTTTTCTTTCTTTTCTTCTTCCTGTCCCCCTCCTCTTCCCTCTCCTCCTCCTCTTCTGTTTTTTTTTTTTTGTTGTTGTTGTTGTTGTTTTTAATT
>CM052700.1:69694017-69721360 GCA_028551405.1 Uromys caudimaculatus | reverse complement strand
ATGACAATAATAATAATAATAATAATAATAATAATAATAATAATAATGTTTTACTTGCTTGTTTTTTTTTAATTCTTTGTGATGACAGGTTTACTGTCTTGAAACAAAACTCACAAATAAGCTCTGTTATATCCACTCATACAGCAAAGCTGGGCAGGAGAATTTTCTCTAGTGGGAGGAAACCCAGGGGTTTAATGCAAGACCCTACTTCAAAACAACAGCAACAGAATTGGTAAATCAAGGAGTATTTCACACAGTCATCTCTCTGACACAATAGGCACCAGTAAGGTCCCTGGGCACTCAGACTGACATGTGCTGAGCAAATTCTAACTGCAGTCAAACCAGAGTATATGCTGATCAGTAGCAAAGACCACGAATTTGGGAGGACAGAGGAACAAGGCTTTTTAAACATTTAAGGGAGAAAGATGTACCTTAGTTGAGATGCAATACAGAACTCAGCTCAGTTAAGTATAAAGGAGGACTGAACCTCCAGCGTGTGCTTCAGGGTCACAGGAAAGGCTCACACTATGCCCCTAGTTCTTTTAACCCTACTCACTAACTGCCCACAGCTTACCTAGTCAATGTGACTGTCTGAGTCCTCAGTGTTCTTCAGAACTGCTCCCATAACCAAGTGACACTGCCAGGTATGTAGTGCTACCCAGAAAGATGGGACAGAGCAGGGATGACTGCGTGAGCCCATGAGTTTAAGGCCAGTGTGAGTGACAAATGAACGCATAGGCTGATGTTAAAGGCACCTGCCTCCAAGCCCAAAGTAGTGAGCTCGAGCCTCAGGGTCCACATGCTGGAAAGAGAAAACTCCTGAAAGTTGTCCTCTGACCTCAACCTGTATGCTGTGTATATGCCCCACTCCCAATAAATAAATACAATGTAATAAGTAAAAATAAAAATAGTGAAATACTGTCTGATGGTGAGGGGGGAAAGGGGTCAGGGGTCAGGGAGAATGAATAGAATACCTTCCATTGTGGCCACTGAATTAGCTGTTCAATCAGCATGTCAGTATAAAAAGCATCCAGGATCATTGAGGCCTCAGGACAAGAGGCTCAAAGCTAACCAGACCCTCTCTGCTACCTCAAGCACGGCAGATGCTGGCCAGGTATCCACCGACTTGGTTTCCCTTTCCTCTCACGTTTTCAGCAAGACTCCCGGTATTTTTTGTTTGGTTGGTTTGGTTTGGTTTTGGTTTTTGCTTGTTTTGTTCTGAGCTCCCTTGCAGTTTGGCAGGGTCCATAGGATTTAGGTCTTGGTCTCTTGGGCTCTCCCCACCATGCACTATGAAGTCATCTATTGGCTCCACTTTGCATGAAGATTCCTGGAGCCATGAACTGAATATGGGGATTCACAAGACAGAAAGATCATGGACCCATGCAGACCAAATGGAGCACATACTCCCTAGTCTGGCTAACTGCCTTCAAATGACATCAAATGTCTTAGTGGCTTTGTATTGAGTTAAATCACCAATATTTAGAGGTTAATTTATCGTAAGACTGAGAGTTTCCAACTAAGGTATTCAGGAATTCCCTTTTTGTGGTTTTAACCCCCTGACAAAACAGTTACTTTTAATCACCAACAGTTACTTCGTTGGTAAGCTTAGAGTTCTAGTTTCACTTATGTCGCTGTAATAAAGCACTTTGATCAGAAGCAACCTGAGAAAAGGGTTTATATCAGTTTAAAGTCCATTACTAGGGGGAAGTTGAGGCAGAAACTCAAAGCAGCTAGTTACATAACAGTCAAGAGCAAAAAAGAGCAAATGCAGAAATCTGTGCTTGCTTGATCTCTTGTTGCTTTCTCTAGTTTTATGTACTTTGGGGCCTAGGGAATTGTACTGCCCACAGTGGCCTGCCTAGGCCTTCCTCCATTGACCAACTGTCAAGAAAGTCCCCCACAGACAAACTCATAGGCCAACCTGATCTACATAATCCCTCAGTTGAAGTTCTTCTGAGGTGGTCCTAGGCCATGTCCAGTTGACAGTTAAAACTAACCAGCACAGCTGGGTGTCCACGAAGGAGTGGAAAGACACTGAGCACACATGGGTGGTCACATTGCTGAGATGAGGCACTTTATAATGACATGCTGACTAACCCATTTGAGAGAATGCCATGTGAGCAGTAGTGAATGAGTAGGACTAAGAGAGCCACGTGCCAGCACAGATGTTCCCCTAAAAGAGGTACAATGTGTTTTCTAAATCACAACCATTTTAAACAGACATACAGAGACATACAAATGGCTAATAAGCCATAAGAAGGGGTTTGACCTCTTTAGTTGGGGTAAAAAAATGCAAACCAAAACCCCGATGAGATAGCCCTTCACAAACACTAGGCTAGATACAAAACCAAAACCCACAAGTGACAGGGGTGTGGGAACACTGGAACTCCTTTCCACTGTCAGTGCTCTTATAAATCGGAGTCACCATTATAGAAAACGAATAATTCCCAAACAGATGGACCAAGAGACCCACCGTTTCACTCCTGTGATGCATGTGGTGGCAGACACCTGCTGTCCCAGCACTTGGGCTCTTCCAATGTTTTAAATTGTGGGTCACAACCCCAGAAGTGACCGTGTAACTGAATGTGAGGGTTGCATAAAATTTGGCTGTGATAAAAGGTTTCTGAATCTGCACTGATCCCTTCCCACCAAAAACCAAGAGTCTGATGAGTCCAGAGCACACTTACATGGCGTCACACGGCTCTGAACGTTCACTGTGTGCTCTTAGCCCTGCACATGCCATCCTGCCACAGAACAGTAGCCACTGACGTCAGATTTGAGACAAGCTCATGTTGTGAATTGCGTGCTCGTACTAGGTGCACTAAACTCTCTGCTCTCAAAGGAACACCATGGTTTAGTTACAGAAAAGAGAACTCTCAGTGTTCTTCTATCATCCTTTATCATGCAAATATTGAATTAGTGTATTTTATATTGTACTGTGTTCGAATGTTTGATTTTGGGGTTGTTGTTTTGTTTTGTTTTTTATTTGTTTGTTTTTTTTTCAAGACAGGGTTTCTCTGTGTAGCCCTGGCTGTCCTGGAACTCACTCTGTAGATCAGGCTGGCCTCAAATTCAGATACCTGCCTCCTGAGTGCTGGGCTTAAAGGTGTGTCACACCACTTCCCTGCTAGAATGTTTGATTTTTATAATTGATGTTTGAGTTGCTGACCTGTGTTTTATCTAAAACAAAACAAACAAAAACCATGATGAAATGACTCCGTGATAAGAGCACTTGCTATTCTTACAGAGGATGCATGTTCAGTTTCCAGCACCCACAACCATCTGTAACTCCAGAGCCAGGAGATCCAACACTCTTTTTTTGTTTGTTTGTTTTTTTGTTTTTTTGTTTTTTGAGACATGGTTTCTTTGTGTAGCCCTGGCTGTCCTGGAACTCACTCTGTAGACCAGGCTGGCCTTGAACTCAGAAATCTGCCTGTCTCTTCCTCCCAAGTGCTGGGATTAAAGGCATGCGCCACCACTGCCTGGCTGAGATCCAACACTCTTAACTGCCACAGATTCCAGATATGTATGTGATACACACTCGCGCGCGCACACACACACGGGCAAAGCACCCCACACAACATAAAAATAAATACACGTTTTAAAATGCTTTAAATCATTAAATGGATTTTGGCTTGGGATTAGGCCAACAATTTCAGAACTGTCCCTAAACATACTTCTGCCATTTGTGCTATGTTTATATAAAGCAGGTTTCTCTGCATTGATAATTATAAAATCAAAATGTCAGTCAACTCTGATGTTCTATGTTCTGTAGAATCAAATATTCAGACCAGATTTAATTCTTCATGTAAAAATGAACAAGCACAACCATTCCTTTAGTATGAACTTTTATTTTAATCATTAATAAATGGTAGCATTATATGTATAGCAAAAATTTCTTTAAAATAATTTTATTGGGACCTGGAGAGACAGTTCCAAGGTTAAGAGTGCTCGCTGCTCTTCCAAAGGACCCGGGTTAGGCTCCCAACTCCTGTATCAGGTGACTCATAACATTCCATAACTCCAGCATATTTGATGCACTCTTCTGGCCCACAAACACACAAAAATATAGTCTTTTTAAAAAGTAGAATAAAACAAGCCAGGCAGTGGTGGTGCATGCCTTTAATCCCAGTACTTGGGAAGCAGAGGCAGGCGGATTTCTGAGTTCAAGGCCAGCCTGGTCTACAGAGTTAGTTCCAGGACAGCCAGGGCTACACAGAGAAACCCTGTCTCGAAAAACCAAAAAAAAAAAAAAAAGAATAAAACAGATTTGTTTATGATTAATTATCAGTAAACGATCACTTTGTATAAATGTTCCATAGACCTATACCTGGGTACATGGAAAAGGTTGAGGGGTAGGAAGGGATCAGAGCAGAAAAGGTTAGGAAGTGCTGGAGAGGTAGATGCAGGGCAATCAGGAGTTGAGAGTCATCCGGGCCTGAAACCCCTGCTCCAGACCCCACAGAGGCTCTTCACTAAGGACATATGCTGAACAGTTCCATTTGAATAAGTACATTCAACACAAAGAGCAGTTACCAGCTTCTGGCACAAGCGGCAGACGGGGAGCGAGCATACCATCCATTCCTCGGCAGACACACCCTCTCACAGGGTCCACTGTATGATCCGTGCATTTTACTTTGATTTTAAGAACTCCTACTGTGTCGCTTTCCTAGGGCTACCTACCCTGTGTACATCTGGGCCTTAGCAGGTTCCCCTGGGAACAAAGACAAGAGGACTGTGTGGTGGAGACCAGCCAGACTACCAGAGGGCCGAGCCCAGGGCAGGGCCATTTCCTCCTTCCTCTACAGAACCTCTAAACTCCTGCCTCAGCTCCTGCCCCTGTCACCAGGAACTGACGGGAGTGGGGTGGGAAGAATAACGGATTTGGACACTGAGGTGACCGTGTCTCGACCCCACTGCCAGCTCTAGATACACCATCCACTCTTCTGAAACCCAAGCTCACAGTGTGCATGGCTCCAGGGCCAGCCTGGCTGGTGCTCAGTGACACTTGCGATCTTCTGTGTTGTATCTCCCCACAGTCCTTCCCCAGCCTCCCTCACCCCAGCAGACAGATCACCAAGGATCCAGTTTCCCTGGGCAGCCAACTCACCTCTGCCAGCCTCCACAGGCCTCCCTGTTCTTCATGGGTTCTTGACAGGGCTTTGATCTCAAAACTGATAGAGAAGCCCCAGGGCTTACAGTACTGTAAGGCAGGGCAGAGGAGGGGAGGGGAGACATACAGACACCCCAGTCCATAAGGCTCTAGGTCTAGGCTTGACTTTGCCTCAATTTCAGGCAAGGTCTGGGCCACTCAGTAGCACTCCAGCGTGCCTCTCTCTCCCTTTCTCTCTGTGCTGGTTAACTTTCCTTCCTCCCTCACAGGGCATCTCTATCTCTACAGGGCCAGCTGAACCCTGGCACTAGGAGGTTCTCCACAACTGTTCTCCCTGCTGAGCCACACATGTAAAGCCTCAGTCTCCTGCCAACACGTGTTCCTCACCACAATGGACTGTGTCCTCAAACCAAGATGAACCCCTCCTCCAGCTGCTCAGAAAGAACTAATGTGAAGAAGTGTCTGAATTAGGACCAAGCTTCACAAAGCTGTGAGACCTGGAACATGCCGACCTCTGTAACTCAGTTGTCCCAGTTGTCGGAAGGTATCAGAGTTCTGTCCTGAGCCCTCCCCAGGGGCAAGAGGCATCACACAGGTGCAACTCCTTGGCATGACTGAAACTGAGGTCTATCACTTCCTCGTCAGAAAACAGAGTCCTGGTGGGCGCTTTGAAAAGTCAAAGCTTTTGATGCTGTAGAGGATGAGGATGAAGGCAGTGGGGTGCACGCGCATGCACACACACGCACGCACGCGCACACCACGACTCCGCCCCTGCCATGGTGCCCCACCCGCCCAAGCTAGCTCCTAACCCACCTTTCGTTTAACGGAGTCCTGAAGGGAACAGGTGTCCCAAAGAGCGCCAAGATGCAGCCATGGCTCTGGCTGGTCTTCAGTGTGAAGCTGGCAGGTAAGACCCAGGGTGGGGCTACCCCAAATCTGCACTAGAGCAGGAAACTTAGGCGTGGCCGTCTCAGCAACAGGAGGAATAGACAGGAGCTGGGCTGTGGGAACAGCGGAGGCTTGTAGGCAGAGATCCTGAACAAGAAAAGGAGATTCCTCATTAGCCAGAGAGGTCTGAGACACCTAGGGCAGAAGTCACCTCTGTCCCACAGCCTGAACTAAAAGGGAAGGAAGGTAAAACTGAAGGAAGAAAAGGGAAGAGAGATCCCGAACTGAAGGGGAAGTGTTGTTCAGGGTGCCCACAGTGATGACCCCATTAAGTTCCCAGAGGCGCGAGCTGGCTTAGACTAAGGTCAATAGACATACTCTTATTACTTCCGGGGAAGTGCTGCTGATAAATTGGACAACTACAGCAGAGTACTCACTATGACCCCCTGGCTCTCCAGACCCCCTGGCTCTCCAGTGTCCTCTGCAGCCTCCCCCCCCCCCCAAGAAGTGGTACTGCAGATGG
The DNA here is from genome assembly GCA_028551405.1 of Uromys caudimaculatus. Classification (NCBI taxonomy): domain Eukaryota; kingdom Metazoa; phylum Chordata; class Mammalia; order Rodentia; family Muridae; genus Uromys; species Uromys caudimaculatus. The sequence continues at coordinate 69,714,833 of CM052700.1, read as the reverse complement.
GATGTTGGAGCTGGCACAGAAGTGTGGCCTAAAGATTGTCATTGTGATCAACCCAGAGACTGCTTTTTAGAGGAAGACTCTTCTAATATGCACTGGTCCGGTACCCACTAACGATCCAAACTGATTATACTACTGAGGGAGACAGGGCAAACCAGTCCCTGCCTCTGACCAGTTTAGCTCAACTGGTCAAAACTGGAAATGAAACGAGGCTATTTCAGGCCACTAAAGCTACCTCTGATCATTCTAGAAATACCAGATTCCTCTGAAAATGAAATCCTGGGCTACCAAGCAGATCAAATGAGACCGTATGTGAGCTAAAGCCTGGCTGGCTGTGTCCTCTGGGCTTTTTGGAAGGGCTCCTGCCATCTGTGTATTTGTGGCCCCACTTTGTGTACAGGTCTCCTCAACTCAGAGGCTCGGAGTTCATTCACCTAAGTCCTATGACCCTGGTTTGAGTGCGAGGCCACTTCACACAGACTGTGGGACCTTGAGTATAGCCTTCCCAAGAGCTCTGTTTGCTCCCATGTAAAATGAGTCTCTCCCCAAAAGATTTAGTAAGGATTAAATCAGACAACACACACTGTGCCTGACACACTGCAATATATACGGACATTATCACTTCATATTAACTTCCCCAAAGAGGCAAGTAACCCAAAACGATAAAAATGGCTACCATGGCACAGAAATGGTAGCCTGAAATTCGGGGAAGGGAGATGGAGCAGCGCCTGAGCCACCAGGGAGTAGTCACTCTCTCCATGCAAGCTCAGAGTGGTCTAAGGGTGGATTCGGGATCAGTTCATCACATCAGTGCTAGAGAAGGCTGTGATGGCGTCGGAAGGCCCGAGCCACAATTATAGGCAGGGGTCTGTGCCCTTAGTGCCAAGCAGCTAGTTCTCCTGGGCTCACACATCCTCTGGCCTCTGCTTAGCCATCCCTGTCCTTGGGATTATGATTTAGCCATGATCTGCAAGGTGGCCCTCTGTTGCAAGCCAAAGAAAAAAGGCGTTCTAGATCAAATGGGTTTGTTGACACCGTCCTGGTCTTGGATGTGAAAGAAACTTGGTCTGATCCTCCTTGAGACTTTCCTTGGTGCCTAGAACATCCCCTGAGACCGTTAGACTTGCTGGCAGAATTTACCTGTGTGAGCGCTCCACTGTCTTCAGTGTCTGCATATGACTGACTATGTGAGTGCCTCACTATTTACATACGGCCTCACTTCTCTTTTTCGCCTCTGAAATTCACTATGTCACCCAGGCTGCCCTCAAACTCAAAGAAATCCTCCTGACTCAGCTTCCCAAGTGTTAGGATTCTAAATGTGCACCACCATGTCTGCCTTCCTTCCTTTTCTTTCCAACCATCAACAGCAAGCAGGACAGTAGTGGCAAGCCAAGCTGCCCTTCTTTCACGGGCGACCATGAGCTTGGTAACTTCTGAGGTCCCACAGCTGCTATAGGGCAAAGGCCGGGTGCATGGCCATGTCTGCAACTCCCTCTGCCTGCCTCATCTAAGACAAAATGAACTTCCAAGTTTGCATCTGTAATAACTGTCCTGCCCTGAGGTGTGAGCTTGCAGGACTGGGGGATAACGACCTCCCAGGGTCAGTTCCTTTCCCTTGGTCCAGAAATTTGTCTAAACCATGCTGTGCCTATGACTCCAAATTCCTCTCCCACTTGCTCTAGGTCTTTTTCAGCTGCTTAGAGCCCCTGAAGGCCTATCTACACAGACTCACAGCTAGGTGGGGTGGGCTTTGACTTTTGACTTTGGCTCTTTGGATTTAAATCCAGTGAGACTCCAAACGAAGTAGCTTCATGCCAGTGTTTTCTCATCAGTGTAAAGAGGATAAAAAATCCTGGAGCCAGTCTGAAACTTCTTCGCTAAGATAGCCTATGCCAAGGGCCATGCATAGAAATGTGTTGTTAACCAAAAGCCATGGTAAAGGCACACCCAGAGAACTGAGTGCCTTGCAGTCAATGTTCCTGAGTTCTGAGTTCAAAAGACACTGAGTGCTGTTAAGACCCTGACTCTTTCACCAGGCAGATTCTTCCTGTTTGCCTGTGACACAAACTCATTGTGATTCTGAGGCCCCACCACTGTGTTGGGGGTTGAACTCAGGGGTCAGGCTTAATACTAATCACCTTTACCTGCTGAACTCCCTCACAAGCCCTCCTCTCTCTACCCTTCCTTCTTTCCCTCCCTCCCTCCCTCCTTCCTTCCTTTCTTAAGAATTATATTTTAGCCGGCAATGGTGGCACACGCCTTTAATCCCAGCACTTGGGAGGCAGAGGCAGGTGGATTTCTGAGTTTGAGGCCAGCCTGGTCTACAGAGTGAGTTCTAGGACAGTCAGGGCTACACAGAGAAACCCTGTCTTGCAAAAACAACAACAACAACAATAAACACCCCCCCCCCAAAATTATTTTTTTAACTTTTTATAGATTTATTTATTTTATGTGCTTGCTCTGTTTGCTTGTATACCTACATGCCAGAAAAGGGCATGTGATCATATCATAGATGGTTGTGAGCCACCATGTGGTTGCTGGGAATTGGACTCAGGACCCCTGGAAGAACAGCCAGTGCCCTTAACTACTGAGCCATCTCTCCAGTCCCATCTCTCTCTCTTTTTTTTTTTTTCTTCTTCTTTTAAGGTAAGTTCTCATGTAGCCCAGGCTGGCCTTGAACTCACTAGGTAACCACACTTGAAGTTCTGGTCCTGTACTTCCACCCACAGAGTGCTAAGATTGCATGTGTATAGCAACCACCTGGTTTATTTCTGCTGGTTTCTTGTAGGTCTCTGGAGCAGCTCTGCCCTCCTTCAGACCCCTGCGTCCCTGCTGGTTCAAACCAACCAGACGGCAAAAATGTCCTGTGAGGTTAAAACCTTCCCTACGTCAACAATCATCTACTGGCTGAGAGAGCACCAGGACCCCTCCTCAAAGGACAAGCACTTTGAGTTCCTGGCCTCCTGGAGTTCTTCCAAAGGAATTACATATGGCGAAAGGGTGAAGAAGAATATAATTCTGTCTTCAGATTTATCCCGGCCCTTTCTCAATATCATGAATGTGAAACCAGAGGACAGTGACTTCTACTTCTGCGCGATGGTTGGGAGCCCCAAGATAGTCTTTGGGACAGGGACGAAACTGACTGTGGGTAAGAATGTTCTCAAGGCTATGAATGAGCACACACACACGCACACACATATGCACACGCACATATAGATGTGCACTTACATGTCCACACACATGCGCTTGCACACACATACACACGCACACACGCACTCACACACTGGGCACTGGAGCTGCCTACTCTCAGTGAGCCTCACTCTGTAGGCATGATGAATTACACCACTGTTAAGACTAATAGAAAAGATACATTGAGAGTTACCCAGGCCAAACACCTTTGAGGGTCGCATACAGCTGGGTCCCTTAATACTTCCATCCACCCAGCAGATGGTATATTTGTACTCCCACTTTGGAAGGGAATCAGATGAGATGAAAACAGGTAGGTCAGTCAAAGGTGGATGCTGATGATCCTCTGATGGAGACAAAGAGCGATCTCAGGACCCTGAGTACACAGACTCTCACTGTCTGGGCACGCACTCAGAGTGTTTCTGAGGCAGCAGAAAAGCAGTCATCCTCAGCATTCTTTGTGGGGTTCAATGGCTCAAATCCACACTTGGGACTTCAATGGGCAAAGAAACTGGGCCCCAGGCTTAGGCTGGCTATCAGTCTGTCACATGCCCTTCCCCTTCCAAAGCCTCAGTTTCCATAGCTGTACAAGGCAGCTGCTGGCTCACCTCTACTTCCAAGAAGCTGCAGTTTCATGAAATAACTGATTATGGCCAGGCAGTGGTGGCACACGCCTTTAATCCCAGCACTTGGGAGGCAGAGGCAGGCAGATTTCTGAGTTTGAGGCCAGCCTGGTCTACAGAGTGAGTTCCAGGACAGTCAGGGCTACACAGAGAAACCCTGTCTCGAAAAGACCAAAAAATTAAAAAAAAAAACAACCCCCAAAAAAAAGAAAGAAAGAAAGAACTGATTATGTATAGAAGTACATTGCAAACCTTAGACATGATTTTCCATTTTCTAAGAGGCATCTAATTAAGAAGAAAAAAGTGCATTTTATTGAGCTCAACTTATCAAAACAGTATTAGCATTTCAACAGGTGACCTGTTTTTCCATACGTGGCATTTGATACGTATTTTGTGCATACGGCATATCTGTGTTCAGACTAGCCATACTGGACAGTGAGGATCTCTCTCTTGGGGTGGCGAGGGATCACCGTAGATCCTCTCCGGCCAGTGGTTAGCTATCATTGTTTTTGCTTTGACTCAACCTTGGACTCTTATTGTTTTGCTTCACACCCACCCGGGGGCTGAAAGTCACAAGCACCCGAGGCGTCCCCAGAAGTTAGGCCCCTCGGCCTAAGGAGGTACAGAGACAGCTGGGGATGTACAGAGACAGCTGGGGATAGCCAGAGTTATAAAAACCCAACAGCTATAGGAGAAACGGAATAAAGCCTCCATGGTCTCTCTAGTCTCTGGTCTCATGGGGGTGTGGTGGGAGCTAAATAAAGCAAGGATGGGCAGAAGCCCACTTTGAAACATGGGTTTTGTGTTTGTTTTTTGGGTTTTTGTTTGTTGGTTGGTTTGGTTTGGTTTTGCTTTTGTTTCTATGAGTCCCGTGCCTTCCTAGTGCTTCAGGGTCTGAGACAGGAGGATGGTGATTTTCCATACCTAGCTACCCTGGTTTCCATGTTTCCACGTCCTGTCCAACACCCAAGTTCCTTCTTGGATACAATCCCCTCAGGGACAGATCCCCAGAGCCTGAGCCTACCTGCCTGGTTGAAGGGTCCCAGTGTTTTAAGGGAGATGTCTGAGTCGTTCAGAGTATTGGAGAAAACAGGCCTTGTTCGGGCCCTCAAGCACACTGTGGATTCCAAGGACTTGTCCTCTCAAAAAAGACAGAGAGGGAGAGGTCTTGAACTCACAGACCAGGAAGGGGCCTGACTCAGAGAAGATGAAATTAAAAGAGAACAACCTTCTCTTGTCTCCACCCCTCCCATCAGACCAGGCTGCTGTGCTATCTCCCTCCCAGGCTCACCACTGAGCAGCCAAGAGACCCCTGCATCTTTGAGTGTTAAGATGAGGCAAATAGACTTAGTTTAGAGGCTATGAGCATTTAAAGGACTTAACAGCCACCAGGTCCAGGCTCTTAAACCTCGTCACTGCTATTGGCTGTCATTTTACAACAGCCTTTTGACACTAATGGTCAAAAAACTTTCAGTGACCAAATGTGGTTAATGTTCTGTCAGAGGTGGCGTAGGAAATGGTCTTTCAGATTCTCCTAGCTGCTCTCCTACTTCTTTGTTGAAAGTAGTATGCAGGAGATCTGTTTCCTCGGCACTCGGTCAGCAAAGTGGAGGGTGTAGGTGGTCCCATACTCCACACCTCAGAACCTCGAGGTCTCTCAGCTCAGTGAGTCAGTCCCACTGTCCTCTCCTACCTCTCTCCCACCCCTCAGTGAGAGGCACTGGATCTGAGAAGAGGAGGGGCCGTCTAGGAAAAGGAGAAGGGCCCGGAGCACAGCACTTATCCATCTCTGTCAGCTAGTGTTGTTCAGGTAGGAGGCACAACCAACTCCTTTCTGCAGACTTGCTCCATTGACTTAGGGACTGCAGAGGAGGCTGAGATTGGGCATGCCAAAGGACCAAGGTGTCCTTTTGCTTTGTCTTGTTTTGTCTTATGAGACAGGGTCTTCTATATTGCCCCAACTATCCTGGAACTCACGTAGACCATGTGAGCCTCCTCAGACTCACAGAGATCCTCCAGCCTCTATCTCCTGAGTGTTAGGATTAAAGGTGTGTGCCACCGCACCGGGCTAGAATAAGGACAGCAACCCAAGGTCTCCTGCCAGTCATAGTCATGCCTGTAGTTTACTTCACTGGGCACACTGTTCTCTTAATTCTCACAACAAAGTAGAAGCCAGCTTTTTTCTTTTTCCTTTCTTTCTTTCTTTTTCTTTTCTTTTCCTTTCTTTTTTCTTTGTTTCTTTGTTTCTTTCTTTTTGAGACAGGGTTTCTGTGTAGCCCTGGCTGTCCTGGAACTCACTCTGTAGACCAGACTGGTCTCAAACTTAGAGATCCACCTGTCTTTGCCTCCTAAGTGCTCAAATTAAAGACTGGCACCATCACTGCCTGGCAGAAGTCATCTTCTTTGCAGCAAATGGGAAGTTGAGGAACAGACAACTTAGCCGAGGCTACACAGTTGTTAATGATGGGCACCAGGCTCTGCTCAGGATACCCGGCTAATTCCCACCCATAGGCTCTCATTCATCTGAGATCTGAGAAACCAGATATAAATTCTTATGCTCTATGACCTGAAATTCTGTGGCAGCCAAGGCAACAATCATGAGGCCATTAATGCCTGGAAGAAAGGCACACAGTCTGTCTGTAAGTCCTGCTGTTTACTTGACTAAGATATGGGTTTTCTTTCTATAGTTGATGTCCTTCCGACAACTGCCCCGACCAAGAAGACTATGCCGAAGACAAAAAAGAAACAGTGCCCGATCCTTCACCCAAAGACCCAAAAGAGTAAGTTTTCCATTGTTGCACTCACATAAAAAAAAAAAAAAAAAAAAAAAAAAAGCAGCTTTCCACTTTCTCTTCCTCCTCTTCTTCTTCCTTCCTTTCTTCCTCCCTTCATTGTACAAACGCAAAGTCTTGGCTTTGTGGTCTATTTCTCTAGCTCCAAACTGGTGTCAACAAAAGGTACCCTGTGTATAACAGCAACTCACAGTCTAGTGAGGCCACACTCACAAATCATCACAGAGTAAGACCTTAAGAAAGAAAAACACATCTAGCCAAACCCTGCCCACAGGTGCTCACAGCAGCACAATTTGTCATAGCTAAGAAAGTGCTCACAACCCAGATGTTCGTCAACAAGGCAGGATACAGGTGCTACAAGGGCACGTGCAGAGTGAAGTACTGGAGTCACGAGATGGCTTAGCTAGTAGCTGCACTTGCTGCCAAGTCCAATAGTGTTCAGTCCCTGGGACCCACACGGTAGAAGGAGAAAATTGACTCCTGCAAGTTGTCCTCTGACCTCCATATGTGTGCCATGGCACTAAAATGCCCATACCGTGCACTGAATCAATCAATAAATGTTAAGTTTTTAAAAAAGAGTTGAGCACTGACCGGATATGGGAGTCCAGGCCTATACTCCGAACACTCAGGAAGCAGAAGCAAGATCACAAGGCGGAGGTCAGCCTGAGCTATGTGAGAAGCCCTCTAGATAGAAGCCTGAGCTATGTAAAAAGAGAGTCCAGATGTGGTGGCACACATCTGTAATCCCAGCACTCATAGGTAGAAGCAAGAGGATCAGGAATTCAAAGTTATCCTCAGTTATACATATCACATCTGAGGCTAGCCTGGGCTATGTAAGATCCTGTCTCAAATGCCACCCCCCCTCCCAGAAAAATAAAATACTGATACATATTTAAGTTAGGGTGAATCTTGAAAATGCACAGCAAAGGGTCAGTTACAAAAACAAACAAACAAACAAACAAAACACATCTTAGACAGGTAGGGTGGTCCACATCTTTAATCCTGGCACTCAGAGGCAGAGAAGTAGGCAGATCTCTGTGAGTTCAAGGCCAGCCTGATGCATGAGGAAAATTCTAAGCTAGCCAGGGCTACATAGTGAGCCTTGTCTTGATAACAATGAAGACCATATATTGTGTGGCTCCATAGATGTGAAATGTCCGTGATTCTTAAGGTCATAGAGACAGAAACAGATGAATGGCTGCCTAAAGGGAGGGCATCAGGGAATAACGCCCAAGTCTTAACCAGTACAGAGGTTTGGTTTTTCTGGGGCTCTCAAGATGGCCCAGAGTTAGCGATATGAAGGCTTCACGTCCCTAAGAAGATCTGAAGCCCTCTGAGTGTGTGCTTTAAGTTTTCATGGAGGCATGGTTTTTCCATGTAGTGCAGGCTGACTGGACTTAGCACAGGCTAATCTCAGATTCACAGTCCTTCTGCCTTAGGCTCACAGGTTCTGGGATTATAGGCATGTATGGCCTGCTCAGAGTTATATACTTTAAACAGGTGGAGCTTCAGGTTTGCACACCATGTCACAACCAAGCTGTCAACAAGCACAGGCTTCCAGTCCAGAGGAGCAGCCCTTCACTCTTGTCTAGTTTTGAATTCTAACAGAGCACCTAGCATAAAGGGTGGGATCCCAACACAGTAAAGAGTGAATCCAGGCATCTCAGCTGGAGTAGCACATGTGCACTTCCTTTGAAGCCACAAGCCCTAATGTATTTCTGGAACAATACTGACTTCAAACCCCCCACCCCCAAGTTACTGATGACAAACAGAAAGTTCCATCTGCCACGATCCAGAGAACAAACCACAATACCATCACAGGACTGCTGGGTGCAGGTTGACTTGCTTCACTGCGACATACAAACACCCAGCAGAGGTGCTCCTGGTAGGGTCTTGGAGACTGAAGGGCACTGCCTCCTGAGGTCACTGTGGAGAGAGAATCGGAACCCAGCCAGGTTTGGTGCCTTATGCGTGTAATCCCAGCACCTGGAAGGGTGAGACAAGAGATCAGAAGTTCAAGGTCCTCCTCAGCTACAGTGCAAGTCTAAAGCCAGCCTGGGCTATATGAGACCCTGTCTCAAAAAACTCAAAACACTAATCAAAAAAGAAAACCCAAAGCCACGAGCAGAAAGACAAAGTGTTACTGAATATGAAGGAGAAGACAGAGTGACTCCATTTTCTAACATATTATGCCTTGAAAACTTTATTAGAAGGACCAAGAGTTGGGCCACAAAAATAAAAGCAAACCCCTCAAAATACAGCCCCTGCTGGCCTAACTTTTCAGAAGGCTGAGGCAGGGGGATCACTTGAGCTCATAAGTTTGAGAGTAGTCTGCACAACATAGTGAAATACTGTCTCAAAAATATATAAGCCAGGCATGATGGTTCTTGTATGTAATCTCAGCACTCAAGAGGCTGAGGTAGGAGGATCAGTATCAGTCTAAGGCTAGCCTGGACTACATAGTAAGTTCTAGGCCTCACTGAGCTACAGAATGAGATCCTGTCTATAAGTAAATTTTAAAAAGAAACACACACATACCTGCATATATTTATGCATACATAAATGAGAAGAGGGGAGAGGGAGAGAAGATTGAGAGGGAGGGAAGAAGAGAGGAAGAGAGAGGGAGAGGGGGAGAGAGAGAGAGAGAGAGAGAGAGAGAGAGAGAGAGAGAGAGAATGCTTTTATATAGAGAGGCAGCAATCGGTTGGAATAAATAACCGTTGCCCCCCAACCACGCCAGCATATCTCTGGCTTCCATTTCACTCCAAAGGAGCTTCATTTACCCCGCCCCTCCTCCCCTGGAGAGGACCCTGCCACTCTGCTGCTAGCTCCACCACCTTGAGAACATGGACGTATAGCTTGCATGCCATCGGCTTCCCTCATTTGGAGCTCACCAACTGGGTGAGCTGTGGCCAATGTGCCAAGCTCTGCAAAGTGCCTCTACGACCTAGTCTCCACCAGCACTCAGCCGGCTGAGCAGTATACCTTAGTTTCTCAGAACTCTGAAGTGAGAGGGAAAGATAAAACAACTCCTCGCCTTCGTCCTCAAAAGCCGAAGCGTTCAGTGGCGCTGTCCTTGGCGTACCATGCATACCTAGCCCATATTCACTTCCTCCCTCACGGGTGGAGGGCTTTCTAGACTTCTTAACCTGGAGCCCAAACCTGTGACTCCGTCCTTTGACCCAGGAGGCTTGGCTCTACACCTCAGCTCTGTAGGGAGATCAACTATGGGGCTGGTCTAAGGCCAGCAAGTATTGGAGAAGGATCTAGAACATTAAGAACACTTGCAAAAATCAGACAAGTGAACAGATATCTGACTCACAGAAGAACAATCACGAAAGTGGCTTATGTAAGCAGACAGGCTAAAGCCCACCCAGAATCAGGATTGAAGTAAAATCAGTCATCTCCCTCTCTCTCCCAAGAAGGCACACGGGACTGACAGAAACTAAAGCACCATTAACAGGGGCCAGTATGGTGCACAGTGGGGTGGGATTGTAAAGGAAGGTATCCAGCAGTCTACTACAACCCAAATGGACGTCTGTGGTTTAGTAGTCCCATCTTCAGCTTCTACCTCCAGAAGGCACCTACATACAGAAACATGCCAGAATCTTCTCTGAGGGGCTATTTATAAAAGTAGCACACAGGAAGCAGCTAAGATTCCCACTGGTGGCTAAACTCTGAGGTATCCATAGGACTTCCTGTGCTTCTGCTGGGGAAAGATGTGCTGACCTGACTAAAGGATGCATTTGCAGAAATGGACAGAGTACAGTCCACTGTACTGAAAAGGAGAAAACCAAGAGGCCTAGGATGTAGCCCAGTCGATAGAATGTTTGTCTAGCATGTACAAAGCCCTGGATTCAATTCCTAACCCTGCATGAGTGGCCATAGTGGCCTACAAGTATAATCCCAGCACTGAAGAGGTGGAGGCAGGAAAATCAGAGGTTCAAGATCACCTTTGGCCACAGTGAATTAGAGACCAGCTGGGAGACAGGAAACCTTATCTTTGAAATCAAAAGACAGAGACAGAGGTTGGAGAGATGACTTTTCAGATTAGGACGATTGCTATGAAAGCACATAGCCCTGAGTTCAAATCCTGAGTGCCCACATAAAAAGCTGCGTACAGCAACACACACCTGTAACCCTACTTTTCGGGGTGGGGAAGAGATAGGAGAACCTCTAGGGTTTGCTGGCCACCAATCTAGTTCCAGGTTTAGTGAGAGACGCTGTCTCAAGAGGATAAGGAAAGTGACCAAGCAGGACACCTGTCGTGCTCCTCTGGGCGCTACACCCACACACGTGTGCACACACCATGTGCACACTCACATACATGTATGTAAACAATGAAAACTGGGGTTTTTAGATGCAAAGGGGAAGGATGACAAATTATCAATGTTGGTTTGTGAGCATTCTAACCGCATGTAAAATACAATGAAAATATAGCTGTCTATTTTTTTTTCTGAAATTCAAGTAAAGTTTTTTTTTAATGAATAGTAAAATCTTATTACTGGGCATGACATGTGTCCACTTCCTTAGAAACAGCTCCCAAGTCGTAATAACATTTTAAAAAACACAGATGTAATATGGTATTTTCTACATAAAATTACCTCAGTGATATTTATTTATTTATTTTTAATTTTATTTATTTATTTATTCATTTATTTATTTATTATATGTAAGTACACTGTAGCTGTCTTCAGACACCCCAGAAGAGGGCATCAGATCTCATTATGGATGGTTGTGAGCCACCATGTGGTTGCTGGGATTTGAACTCATGACCTTCGGAAGAGCAGTCGGAGCTCTTAACCGCTGAGCCATCTCTCCAGCCCCCCCTCAGTGATATTTAAAGTGAATTTTAAAGTGAGCCAGAAGCATGTCTGCTTAAAATGCAACTAGGATGGGGGGCTGTCTCCTGGGATGGGAGTCACACAGCTCTCTGTGAGTTGCAGGCCAGCCAGGGCTGCAAAATAAAGACTGCATAGTGAGACCCGGTGTCAAAAAACAAACAAGCCAGCCAGTGACACTCTCTGGGAGGAGGGGCTGCTCCTTGCTGTGTCTGAATCAGTGTTTGAATGTGTGTGTCATGTGTGTCTTTTTCAGATCTGACATGTAGCCTCATTACCCTCAGCCTGCTGGTGGCCTGCATCCTGGTTCTGCTGGTGTCCCTCAGTGTGGCCGTCCACTTTCACTGTGAGTAGGTGCCTGCGGGACACTGAAGGGCCCCATTTTGCTACCTGAAGTGTGTACCCAGGAGTACTTTGTTCACTAAGGTAGCAGAATAAATAGTAAACTTACCCCCAACAAATCTTATGGTTTGAAAGTGGCTCTTTCTGGTTTTGAGAGACTTGGGGAGTTCAGGGACTTGAACTCAGGGCATGTTGGGTGCTCTCTACCACTGATACACACAGCCCCATGCCTGACCCAGGAGACCAAAGAAAGATTCTGCCTGAATCAGCAGTCAGATGATACAAACACTAGGTCAGATGATGAGTCAAATGCTAGATTTGAGTCCACTGTAGTCCACTGTTCTGTCCTGGAATGACTTTGATCTTGGCCTCAGTGTGTCTCAGCTGCTTCACCTAGGAGTAGAATATTGCCTACATATCTGAAATGCACTAAAAGCTGCTATCTATAATGTCCTTGGGGCCAATGTGCTGGGTACATGGGGGCTCATGGCAGTAGCCACGAAACCCCAGTACCCCAAAGAGCTCACCTGTGGCCTTTAAATATTGTCCCTAGAAGTACCCTTCCCCAGTGACACTGCAGGGAGATTCACATGGCTGCTGCCCTTAGATCCTCTGTCACCTAGGCTCTGCAGTCACTGGCCTCATAAAATGAACAGGAAAGCCGAGGAGAGGCCAGACTACTCCTGCTCCTTCTGTTTGCCTCTGCCGCCTTGAGCACGTCGCTTTTCCTCCATGGGCATCTATAAATGGAAGCAGGAAACATCAGGAACACCAGCCAGATCAGTGACTCTTAACTTTTCCAGGTTGCTGATTCCTTTGAATTTCTGATAGTTGTGGGCCCCCACCCCAGAGAACAGCAGCTGAGAGCATAAATACTTTGGTACACTGTTATCCTCTGTATGCCTTGTTATGAGAACCCCAGTGGTCTAGCTGAGCCTGGTACACATGACTGTAGTCCCAGTACTTGGGAGGTAAAAGTAGAAAGATCAGGAGTTCCAGGCCAGCCTTGGTTACATAGTGAATATGAGGTTTGAGGCCAGCCTAGGCCACCTACGATTCTGTTTCAAAAACACATACAAATGTTCTGAGGAAGCAAACACAGCACACTTCCCTCCCTGCATCCCGGAAGGAACGTGCATGTAATGTTTTGGATGCCCTCTAAGTTCTGTTGCTGCCTGCTGCAAAAAGCAATGACCTTTGTTTTGTGCTATTGTCCCACCACTGTGCTAGGTCCCCAGTCCCCAGGAAAGCTTATTTAAGGTACAAACTGGAGAAGAGGAAGTGCATTAAATCTCTGGCACTAGCTACATGGCTTTCAGGCAAGTTATTTGACAACTCGCATGCTCTGTGCCTCAGTTTCTGCACATGTAAGACCGATATAGTAGAGTAGGACCTAGTAGCATTCATAAAGGCTATTAAAATCATGGAATGGATGACTGAATAATTTTAAACACTTCAAACCTATATAAGCAAACAAAAATGTGAAATGTGAAGAATCTGGGGACCACCCTAGCACCCCAGAAGAAGCCTCGGCTGTTGACTAACCATGCTGCCTTCCTCTCGGGCTCTGAGGTTTGATGCTAGTAATCCACCAACCAGCACTGACTTGTCTCTGCTCTGCTCTTCTAGGCGTGCGGAGGAGAGCCCGAATTCGCTTCATGAAACAGTAAGTGCTGTTCTCCAAAAACTCACAAATGGGGGGCCTGAGGGTTTGGATGACTTGGCAGAGTGTTTGCCTAGCAATCCCTGGTACCACACAAACCAAGTACAGTGGCTTACTCTGAGCATGCCTTTAAACCCAAAACTTGGGAGGAAGAAGCAGGCGATTTCTGTGAGTTTAAGGCTAGCCTGGTCTACAGAGTGAGTCAGAGAAACCCTGACTAAAGAAAAAGGAAGTTCCTAGTCATCCTCAGTTACATCGAAAGTACAAGGCCAGGCTTACTACAGATCCTATCTCTCAAATAACTAACCAGCTACATAAATTTAAAACTACATGAAAAATAAAGATCACTCTGTATCTGTTGGCCCTTGACAAAGGGCTTGTCCAAGACAGAGGCAGTGGTTCCCTGACTTCAGGTCTAAGATCTCATTCCCAGACTCAGATAGTGTTCCCGGATTTGATTCAGTGCTGCTGTTTCAAGACTGGGTCTCTTATATTCCACTCTGGTCTCAAAGTCGCTATTTGCCAAGACTAACCTTTAACTACCGATCCTCCTTCCTCTACCTCCTGAGGGCTGGGACTATATGCATGTAACACTATGCCTGGTATATGAGTGCTGAGATCAAATTCAAGACTTGGTGCACACAGAGAAGAGCTCTGCCAACTGTGCCCCAACCCTAACCCTTGGAGTTGATTCTTTTTTCTTTAGCATAGATATAGACGTTTCTCATCTGCCTGCCATACATATCAATTTGATCCTGAGAATACACACCCTACACACACACACACACACACACACACACACACACACACACACACACACACACACACACACACACACACTGGGACATGGGGATGAGAGAAGGAGTGAGGGAGAGAGGGAGAGAGAAAGAGAGAGAGAGAGAGAGGGGGAGGGAGGGAGAGGGAGAGAGAGGAAGAGAGAGAGGTTTGAAGAAAGTAAAGACCATGCCTCCAAATGAAAGAGGGCACTAGAGCCTTGTGCTCAAGGGAGGTCTAGATCTGACCAATCCAGGTCTAGATCTGAATTGGCGGCAAGCATCTTTACCCACAGAGCCATCTTGCTGGCTGTGCCTACAGTATTTTATGGTCAAATTGCAATTGTAGTTTGGACCTTGAGCAAGTTCTACTTTGTGGGTGGGAATTAGAAACCACCTTCACCTAACAGACAATAAAGATAACGCAAGAGCATCTAAGATGAGACCTCCAGAGAGTCCTGTGTAGGCTTTTGTGGACATTAGCCTAATCCTGGCACTCCTAGTGATTTATCCTATGTCCTTTGATTGTTTTGTCTGTTCTCCAGTGAGTGACCTGACAATGCCAAATTTTAAGAATCTAGGATAGGATGCTGAGATTTGACAACCAAGAGTTCTAAGGAGCAGAGAGACAGAGAGACAGAGAGACAGAGAGAATGCACAGCATTTGTGTGGAGGGGGGGTGGCACAAGGTTGGTCCCTGAGCCTTCCTCCTTGCTTGGGGCAGCTCTGCCCACACCCATGGTCTGTTTTTACATTTACTTGTAAGATGTAGTGGCAAACACCTGTAATGCCAACACTTGAAAAGTGAGGCAAGAAGATCAGAAGCTCAAGATCATAGTCAAATAATAAGTATTATTATTTAGCCAGGCTTGGTAGTGCATGCCTTTAATCCTGGTACTTGGGAAGCAGAGGCAGATGGCAGGCAGATGTCCGTGAGTCAGCCTGGTCTACATAGTGAGGAGGTCCAGGGATATGTAAAGAGACACTGGGTTTTTTTGTTTTTGTTTTTGTTTGGTTTTTGCTTTTTTGTTTTTTGAGACAGGGTTTCTCTGTATAGCCCTGGCTGTCCTGGAACTCACTCTGTAGACCAGGCTGGCCTCAAACTCAGAAATCCACCTGCCTCTGCCTCCCAAATGCTGGGATTAAAGGCATGCACCACCACTGCCCGGCTGACACTGTTTTTAAAACACCAAAAAGAAAGTAATTTGAACAAAAATGTTTGTATATTTATTCTATGAAAGAGGAGAGAGAGAGAGAGAGAGAGAGAGAGAGAGAGAGTTAGTTTGAGACCGTATCTCAAAGGTTGGTCTTGAGATCTTTAACCCCTGACCCTCTAGCATGCCCAATTGTTTTGTAGCTTTGAAACCTTAAAAAAAAAAAAAAAAACCTTTTAGTTTTGAGTTATGGTCCAGGTATGGACACAATAGTCCCTCAGATCAGCTCAGGCCTCACAGCCCAGCTGTTAGCAAACTCAAGGTGTAATTTGAGGCAGACATTAGCAACCTTTCTGCCATAGAGCATCCTCCCACCAGTCGCCCGTCACCTCCGGCCTCCTGTACGCACTTGTAATCAGGTCACCTTAGAAAGTGCTTCAAGAAGCAGTATCACTCAGAACTAGGAGGTTTTTAACATTTTTAAAAACAAACAAACAAACAAACAAACAAAAAAACCCGTTTCTTTATTTTGTGTGTACATGTGTAGTGTGGCAGGGCAGAATAACTAGTACTGGGTATTGAGCTCAGATCATCAAATCCACTGAGCCATCCTCAGTAGTCCCAAAGATAGAGTGGTTTTGAGCCATATTGTGTATGTGTGTGTGTGTGTGTTACTTTGTTGTAGTTTGATTTTCTTTGTTGTTGGCTTGTTTTGTTTTTAATTTTAAGTTTTTAAATGATAGAAGTGGGTCTTACAAACCATCGTAACAGCTCTCAGCCCCAGGCACACCCGCCTCTTCCTCCATCTGCCATTGTTTTTGCTAAAAGTGTCACTGGTCTGAGTTTTACAACTTGCTGTTGCTTCCCAGGTTTCACAAATAATCAGCACCCACAACACTGATAGCCTGCGACAAAAGGACTGTAACTCGATAAAAAGCAAGATCTAGACTAATGAGAGAGGGCGCATTCAGCAGTGGAGAGGCCACCCCCTTGCTCAAGCTGCCTGCTTTGAACTGCTGCAAGTCCTGTGTGTGGTCAGGCATGTTACCTGGAGTCTCACAGAGAAGGCCCCAGGCTCACTCACAGAGTATGCTGAAGAACCAAGAACTCCCACCTTGACACCACCATGTACCCTTCTTGGACTGGTCCTTGAATGATGGCCTTCCAGCCACCGTCTTTGTCAGTTGCTTGGTAGAGCAGCATTATTGGCTCTTTGGCCTCTCATGGGAGAGAGCTAGTGTGTCAGTCCTGGAGAAGACTGCACATCCTCACACAGAGAAGCCACCTCATGAATAAGGTTTCCTGAAAACAGCTTCTGAGCTCTCGGCAGCCATCTTACTCTCTCAGGCCTTGCTGTGGGATTGGAAAGTTGTTGGCTCAGGAGAGCAGGCTCCTACTTCATCTCCTAGTAGGAAATTTCTTAAGCTTCTTTTTTTCTCTTTCTCGTGGCTTATATATTTCTTCTCTCACTCTCTGCCCTTTTTATGGAAATGTCTTTGCTATAAAAATAAAGTCCTGTGTTAAAGACACAAGCAGTTCCAGTGACGTCCAAGGACAGCTCCTCTATAGCAAAAGCATTGACCTCAGTCGAGGAGTGACAAGGGCTGAGAATGTAGAACTCCAGCTTAAATGCACAAGGTCCTGGGTTCATTCACCACACAGGGTGGGGGTGGGGAGAAGGAGGGGTGAGTTCATTTTGTGTGTTCTCATCTTACATCTAAAACCCTCATGTGGCCACACATTGTGCCCATAACCTAAATTGTGGATGAGGAGAAAAGGAAATACCTAGGACTCCCAAAGCCAGGCCATGCTGCTGTGACGTGTGTGTGTGTGTGTGTGTGTGTGTGTGTGTGTGTGTGTGTGTGTGTGTGTGTGTGTGTGTGTGTGTGTGTGAGAGAGAGAGAGAGAGAGAGAGAGAGAGAGAGAGAGAGAGAGAGAGAGAATAACTTCTAGAAGTTGGTTCTCTCCTTCCACTGTGATTCCAGGCATGCATAGACTCAGGTCATGAGACTTGTTTCTTTACCTGCTGAGGCATCTTACCAACTAACACTGGCCAACTTCTCTCTCTCTCTCTCTCTCTCTCTCTCTCTCTCTCTCTCTCTCTCTCTCTCTCTCTCACACACACACACACACACACTTTCTTCCTCATGGGGTATTGTCTTTTGTAATAAGATAAGGGGAAAAAGACCAAGCACATGCCATATGCTTCTGACAATTACAAAGAGGAACTTTTGGTAAGTCACAGGTTTTGCAGATTAGAGACATAAAAGACTATCACCCCTGTCCCCACATGTCCCTCCCTATTCCTGTCTCAGCACTTGCTCACGAAGGTTAAGCCCCAGGACTCCTGCATCAAGAAAGCCTTGTACCAAAGCAAAAGTGTAAAACCAGAGTTTTTGTCCATAAATTTGCTAATCATGTTTTAGTCTCTGCAGCCATAGAAGGAGTGACCAAGGAGCAACTGCTGAGCTGGAGTCATAGTGGAGAGGAAGAATCCTACATTTTAAAATTTCCCTCCATTTGTCTTCACTATGGGCTCTAGCAGCCTATGACCAGCAAGGCGAAAACCATTACAACTGGCATGTGCGTTCACAGAAGCAATGTGCCATGGTCCATCTGCCTGCTCTTCAAGGTCAGTTCAGAGAATCGTGAGGGAAAACTGGAATATATTCTGAGCTCTCTGATAGTCACAGAAGGAATATGCCTCCAAAGGAAGGGCAGTAAGGCCCGCTCCTGCCTCTGAGATGCCACGGAGGCAGAACTGGGTGAGGTGGATGGGAGTCAGACAGTGTAGGTGCAGGAGGTCTCCCAGTGAAGCCAATGCTTTCTGCACATGACAGGCCATGTCTCAAGACTGATGGGAGAATAGTAAAAGGTCAAGATGGTCTCTTGCCCTAGCCACTCTGTAAATGTTAAGGCTGAGACCCAGGCTGCGTGCAGCCTCTGCTCCCTGAAGGCTCATACACCGTCCACAGCGGAAGGAAGAGCACACCTCAAGTTTGCTCATCCCACCTCAGACTGTGATATTTAAACATCTCCCTGCTTCTGTCTCGGCAATTATATTAGCTTGTTTACAAGTTCAGATGGGGCTGGGCTGGTAGGAGTGGGCTGGCTGTGTGCTGTGCAGCAGGCAGCTGCTAAGATGGCACAGCTGGATCAAAGTTGGCTGCCAAGGGTAACAGGCTGCAGTGAGGAGGTCTAGACTCGGCACCTGACTACTTTACAGACGAGGGAACTAAGCAGCCACTACTGCTTAAAAGTCTTTAGTATATACGTTATGCTACCATGTCCAGCCTGGCCTTCATTTTAAATAGGCTACTGGCCAAACACAAAACCACATTGAATTGTTCTTGCGGTTCTTCTCTATGGCGTAAAATTGGAAACACTCAAAGGCTCAACAAAAAAATAACTTAAAAACCCTGGGTTCAACACCCAGCATAGATTTAAAAAAAAAAAAAAAAGGTAGAATTGATGAGAAAGTAGTTAGATATATTATGGCCCAGCTTTATAAATGAGTTTATGCCACTGTTAAGAAATGTGTAAGGGTCACATGGTGAGAAAATATCACCCCATTGTTCTACAGATTGGATTTTTTCTAACAGTCTGTCAAGGCCTGCAAGCATATGTTTTATATGCAAAGAAAGGTGCCTATAAGAGTCACTCCAAGAGAGAACTCTTAGAAGCTGTGATAGGCTAGGATGCTGGGGTGTCACCCTCCACAGTGGGTGGCTTTCAGCAGGGATTCCGCAGGGAAGGATTCAGCTCCATCTAGGGGGTAGCCACTGAGGGTTTGACCATACCCCACTGAATAAATATATAGTTAACAAAAATTGGACTTTTTGTTTTGTTTTATTTTATTTTATTTGGGTTTGTTTGTTTGTTTGTTGGGAGATATAACAAGAGTAGAGTCAGGACTGGGAAGGGAATGTGATGAGGGTGTAAGATATGAAGTCCCAAAGACTCAATTAAAATACTGTGTTGGAAAAAAAAGAAAGAATTTACTCCAAGAGCATAGCTCAGTGGTTAAGAACACTGACTGCTCTTCCAAGGGACCCAGGTTCAATTCCCAGCATCTGCATGGTGGCACATAGCGATCTGTAGCGTTCCCGTGGATCCAATACCCTCCTCTGGTCTCCACAAACACCAGGTATGCAAGTGGTCGCACACATTCGTGCAGACAAAAGACCATATACATAAAAATAATTTTTTAAAAAAAGAATTTACTCTCAGTTGTTCCTGGCAGTAATGTTGGAGGCTTTCTATTTCTGCTTTGAAAACCATAATACAGGGAGGGGGGTCAGATGGTAGATTGCTTACGTATGTGACGTGCACAGAGCTCCCAAACCCGGGGTGGTGGTGTGCGCCTGTGATCACAGCACGCAAGAGGTAGAGGCAGGAGGATCAGAAGTTTAAGGTCATCTTTGGCTACATAATAAATTTGAGACCTCATCTCAAAATAAAGAAATGAAAACAAAACCCCAAGTAAAAAACATTGCAGAAATGAGTAAAATTAGCACTTGAGCAGCTGGTTGTGTGTATCTGTGCTTTTATATACTAATTTTATTTTATGATGGTAGAGACAAAATTTTGGAATAAAAAAATTGCTATTGTAAAAAGTTTCTTTCAAAATATCCAAAATACAAGTGATTCTTCCATACATGTAGCATGAAAAATATTGTAGTGTGCCTGCAACCACAACATAGTGGGCACTTCGGTTGTATCCTAAATGGTTTTGGCTGTGCACCATAACCCCTGTAAGCTGGGTTCTGAAATATTGGTAGGGTTTCCCTCTCTGCCCTGTGGTGGTCAGATTGACAATAGCAAGTAGAAGCATCTAGAAACAGCATGGCTGTCCTCTGTCTCCTTCAGAGAAGAGCAGCTGCAGGTGTGCTGCCCACCAGTCCTATGCACAGGAGCAGAGGGGGCTCTGATACCAGTTCTCTCTTTCCTCCTTACTCAGCCCCAACCACAGCAGCCCCTCTGGGCCGATAGGAAGTGGGTGGCTTGTTTTCAGAAAGAGATTCCCCAGCTCTTGTGGGCTGCTAAGCAGATCCGAATCTATCACCCAGTCAAAGAGAAAGAGAGAAAGAGCCCTGGGTTCAGAGCCCTGGGTTCTCCAGGTGGCAAAGGACAAAGAGATTTCCTCTGTCCTTTCTTGGGAAACCTCCTCAGTTCGGCAGTGACACTCTTCAGGACTTGAGTCACTGCTTCCTGGAATTACCCGTAACATAGTGTGTAGACTCAGATCTGGATCCATCGTCACAAAATCGGGGCTGCGTGGCCATATGCCTGACGCCTCTGATGGGGGGGGGGGTTGTTGTTTTAGGGAGGCTGTTGTTTGTATTTGCTTTTGTTTTTTGTTGTTGTTTTGCTTGTTGTCCTTTTGAGACTGAGTCTCCTGTAGTCCTGGATGACAACTTGCTATGTAATCTTGAATGTCATTGA
>CM052700.1:69663451-69693917 GCA_028551405.1 Uromys caudimaculatus | reverse complement strand
CCGTCCTCCGTCCCCCGTCCCCGTCCCGTCCCCGTCCCCCGTCCTCCGTCCCCTGTCCTCCGTCCTCCGTCCTCCCTCTTCTCTCCTCTCTCCTCCGTCCCCCGTCCTCCATCTTCCATCTTCCATCCTTCACCTTCCAAGTGCTGTTTAAAGGAGCATGGCACCATGCCTGGCAGTTTTGGTTTGAGACAGCCTGTTCCTTGTAGGGGATCAAGCCCCCTCCTTGGGAATCTTGGTACTAGTTAAAATATACTTTGGATCACCTTCCTGCCCAGGTTTCCCAATGCATGGATCAGTGGTGGTGCAACATGGGCGAGCCCCTAGGGCACATGGCCTTGCTCACAGGCGCTTGGCAAAAAGACTTCTCAGTGTCCTTTTCATCAGTCCGAGCCACAGCCCGTAGAAACACGCAGGCTTTTTCCTATTATATGTTCATATGGACAGTGTTCCTAAGACTTAATGTAGGAGCCGAAGTAAATGCCATATAGAGGTCTTCAGGATCCCAACCCAGTGAGCCAGAGCTTGCTTCTCCTGTGGCTCCCACCCATGTGCCTTCTGAGCTCACCAAGGCCACCAGGTACTTAGGAATGCCCATTCTACCCAGAATAAGGTGACTCAAGCTTAGTGGTCATAGAAAGAACACAAACTCAACCACATGGCTGTCAATGGAGCACATGTATCCCAGCCCTGAACTGACATTCAAGGAGGACTTTGACTCAAGGCCAGCACTTGCATGACTCTGAGAACAACTTGCCCAATGGCCCACTGGCTACTCCTTAGTCCCAGCCCTGGACAAATGAACAGAAAATTGTGGGATGGTATGACCTGAGGCAAAGGCAAAAATTGGCTCTGAGAAGTCTCAACAGTCTCTCACAGGAGATTTTGTGAAGGTCTCTGTGGTTGGGTGGGGATAAAGATAAGAGGGGAAGAATTGAGTTGGTGTGGGTTAGGGGTGGAGGCCCACCCTCCCCAACACTCCCCTCCCCAGCACCTCCAGCATCCTGTAAGTCTCAAGTTGGCTCTGGGCTACACAAGGCCAGGCTCAAGGCAGGCCATGACCCCTATGCTCCACCCTCACTCTTACCACAGACTTCTGCCACCCCTAGGGGAACTCAATGGGAAACTCAACCATCACAAAGCTCTGCCTGCCTTCAAGCCTGAACAAGAGAAGGGGAGTCCATGCTGACCCCTTCCTCATCCAGCTACCCACCCCGAAGCCATACTGCTGCTTAAATTCAGACATGCGGAAGTAGAATGATTTCCGTAGGCAAGGAGGCTTGTGTGGAAGACCTTTTATGGGTTTTCCATCCCATACCCGGTGATCTGCTTTGTGATATAGGAGCCAACAGAGACAAGAACAAAGGCTTGCTGGGCTCAGGGAAGAACCATGTTCTTCAAGGCCAGGAAGCCTGACAGCTTACCCAGCACACAAAGGAGTCATCATGGGAGAGGCAATAAGCCTGTCCAGCTTTTAGCTAAAGAATTTGAGAGTGAGCATGTCTGCACACAAGCTGAGTGAAGCAAGTGAGGGCAGGGTAGGGTTCAGGGACAGTTTTCCTGTAAATATTTCTATCATGCACACTGGGTCCTCAGTGGAACGGCTGGACTTCGGCTTGGCCAGTCTTGTTGGATGTTAATTTCAAACAAGCCTACTTTCCCCTCCTTTTAAGATGCAATGTCCATCAAGATCTTGTGTGTGTGTGTGTGTGTGTGTGTGTGTGTGTGTGTGTGTGTGTGTGTAAGAAAGGAAGGGTGACTCTCAGATTCAAATTTTTCTTGCTATGACCTGTGTCTACACCAAATCTCCTTCTGTTTGCTTGTTTTATTTCGAGACTATGTAACCCAGGTTGTTGTCAACTGGTGATTATCCTTCCTTCTGCACCCTGAGCACTTGTGTCCCCAACGCCCCATCCTGAAGAGCTCATTTCCAAAGCATGAGTTGTGACCTGGGCCCAGTTAAGAATATGTTTTCTAAGCGGGGCAGTAGTGGTGCACATCTTTATTCCCAGCATCCATTAGGCAGAGGCAGGAGGATCTCTGAATTTGAAGCTAGCCTGGACTACAGAGTGAGTTCCTGGGCAGCCAGAGCTACATAGAGAAACCCTGTCAACAACAACAACAACAACAACAACAACAACAACAACAGCAGAACACCTTTTCTAGCCATGTGTACAGATATATACTTGTAGTCCTACCACTCAGGACTTGGAGGCAGGAGGAGCACGAATTATAAGCCAGCCTGGGCTACACAGCAAGTTCCAGGACAGTCTGGTTAACATAGTGACACCTTGTCTCAAGCAAATGTTGGGGACAAATGAAAATTGTCATTGGCATACATGTCACTTGGTAGGTGAAATGCTGCAAAGGTTAAAGCCAGCCAGGTGTGGTGGAGCATGCCTACAACCACGGCAAGAGGCTCAGAAGTTCCAAGTCAACCTCAATTACATATGGAACTAGAGACAAGCTATGACGTCTCAGAAGCTGCTGACTAGGGAACCTGTGACCAAGTTATTGCTGATGGTAGGAAGATACACACCAGTCATTTGGAAAAGAGCTGGTAACAATGTCTGTGACAATTGAGGTAAAAGACATGGTCTCTCTCGGGAACTAAGCCCTAATACAGGAAAAGCACCGTTCCATAAGAATAAACACAAAGATTACACCCCAATATCACTTTGGAGGTGGTGCAAAAATAACTGGTAGTAATTCCAAGTTCATCAAGAATCATCAAATAAGTGTTGGCTAGGTGCACCCAAAATAATCACGAACCACCAAAAGAATGACTTTAACAGAATAAATTGAGAATCAGTGAGATGGTTCATTGCATATGGGTCCTAAGGCCTAATGACCAAAGTGCAATCGCTGGGACACACAATATGGAAGGAGAGAAATGAATCCTGCAAGTTGTCCTCTGATTTCCACAAGTGCTCTGTGGAGTGCACAAGTACATACATGACTGTGACACACACACACACACACACACACACACACACACACACACAGACTAGACAGACAAATGATAGATAGATAGATAGATAGATAGATAGATAGATAGATAGATAGATAGATAGATGGGCGGACGGACAGACATAAAATGTATTTTTAAAAAATTAAGTGGCAAGATTGTTCCACTGGTTGGGTTTACGCTTTTTTGACTTTGTGATAGTGTACATTCAGTAGAAACTAAACTTTGAGTTTTGAATTTTGATCTTTCCCTGGTTGGTAAGATGCAGTGTGGTAACACTCTTCAAAAGCAAAGCAGCAACAGCAAGCTGTGGCTCGCAGTGAGCCACAAGGTTGTCAGGGGGAAGCAAACAGCATTTCCCGACGCAGTGTTACTGAACCAGGGTGCTTGGCAGGTTGGGTAGATTCAACACCTTTTCAGCCTCGGATATTTTCAAGTCAGGGTAAGTTGATTGGAACATAAGAGAGCACCAAGGAACACCCAGGCAGGAAAAGTGGGATTTGGAAAACATAAAATACAACTCTACTTTGATAAAGAACTTGATCACCCATAGGAAACAGAACCGTGATTACACAACCATGTGTCTAGAATTCTTTGAAGAGGCAGATACCACCAGAGCAGGATACCCACCTCAAGACCGCACTATATACGGGTAAAAACAAAAATTTCCTCTGTTAAAAAAGACTTAATTTCATTTAAGTAGCAAGAGATATTTATTTCTAAATTATACCTGATTTTGTTTTCATAAATTTACTTAAATTTTAATGCACTGAAAAGAATTTAACAATGTTTTTATTTGTTTCATTTACAATCTCAAAGTTCAGAGGTGGCTCACAAAGCCAGACATAAAGTAAGACTGACACACAGAGCCAGGGACTGGCGAGGTGGCTTTCTGATTCTAGGCAAGCATTTCACCAACTGAGCCACATCCGCAGTCCTGGCTCACCCAATTTTTGACAAGTGTCCACCAGAGGACAAAATGGGGGAGGATATCGTCTCCGATAAATACTGTTAGGAAAACATCCCCCACTAAAAGTCAACTACAGCCAGCCAAGACTAGATATGCCAGTCATCAAACTCCTAGATGAGAGCTCAGCAGCGAAGCTCCTTGACACTGGTCTTGGTAATTCCTCAGATATGACAACAAAGGCTCAGACAGTAGCCGTGAAAACAAATCCAAAGGGCTGCATGCATCGTAAACTCAGACGCTTCTGCACAAAGAATCGTCAGCTGACTGAGAAGATGATGCAAGGTAGCTCAGCAGGTAGAGACTCCTGGCACCCAATGATGCGAGCCTTGCGGCCTGGATCTCATGTCAGGGCAGAAAGGAGGAAACTGACTGCACAAAGTTGTCTTCTAACCTCCACAGGAGCACGAGGTCATGTGTGTATGCGTGCACATGTGCATGCACGCACACACATCAAACACAGCCACACACACACACACACACACACACACACACTCACAATAGTAAAAAACAAAAAATTAAAAATATAATAAAATAATAAAGCAAGGCCCTATACTGACATTGCTTAAACTATATAAAAACAACTAAGAGCTGTGTGAAAAAGCAATCGCATTACTAATAATCAGAGAGAAATTAAAATCCACTCAGTGTTACCTCATACCTTAAGGGCGACCACTATCAAAACAGACAAGCATGGCTGAGCATATAAAGAACGGGACCTTAACCACACTGTTGGTAAGGATAAGGTTGCTGCAGCCACCGTGGAAGGTGGCTTAGAGAAAATAGGAGCAGCAGGATGATTCTGAAGGCAAGACGACTTACCGTCAAGCCTAAGAACTCGAGTTCGATTCCTGCTCCTACATGGTGGATGGAGGGAACCATCGAAAGACGCCCTCTGACCACCCCATGCATGTGCGAGTGCATGCACACACCTAAACACATAAACACGTTCCTTTAAAAACGTCAGAGGAGGGACTGGAGAGATGGTTCAGGGGTTAAGAGCACAAGCTGCCCTGCCAGGGGTCCCACTGGGCAGCTTACGAGCAGTGATGCAACCCCAGTCCCAGTGATCCAACAGGATGTGGGGGCCTCTTCTGACCCCCCAGGGCAGCCGCACTCACACGCCTGTATCCCAACAGAAACACATTCACATCCACATACCTGGAGATAATAAAACAAGTATTTTTAACCAAAAATATAAATAAACTAAAAGGAGAATTATCATGGGGCATAGGAATCCCTCTTCTAGTCTCCAGTGCTCATTGCAACACACCAGCCACAATGCTCAAGATACGGAAGCAACCCATGTGTCGGCTGATTAGGAAAACATCAATGGACTGTTACTGCACTGTGAAAAGAAAGATCCTTCTGTTTGCCATAGCATGGATAGGCTTGGAGGACATTATTCTAGGTAAACTAGTCATGGAAGAAAAAATGATGCACACTCTCACTTGGATGGGGCATAAAAAAAAAACAAAAGCTCACTTCTCAAAGATAGATAAGGAAATGGTGGTTACCTCAGTGGGGGAGGAAATGGGGCCATGCCTGTCAAAGGACACTGATTTCCAGCCATGGAGGAGGAACAGCTTTGGGGACTGAAGTTAATTGAATTGTATTGTTTGGGGGATTTTAAAGAGCTCTTGTCAAGAAAAAGCAAAGGATGTGGGGTGACAGATACGCAGTCTTCCTCACCATAGTAACCAATGACTCTCTGTATGTCTGTCATAGTGCTGTGCTGTAGTTGTCACATTTACACACAAAATTTATTAAAAGCCAAAACCCCAAGCATGTACCAGTGAAAAAAATAAGAATGTGCCGTGAAGAGTAGCGAGGGTCATTCAAACACTGCTGTTCAGGAGGGCAAATAAATGCAATAAACTAAAAGAAATCATGACTTCTTCTTTTGAGACAAAGACTCATGTGTCATAGCTGAACTTAGAGTCACTATGTGCTGGAATCACAGGCACCAACAACCATGCCCCATTCACACAGTGCTGGCTGGGGAAGGAACCCAGGGCATGCTAGGTGACACTACTACCTGAGCTTTAGCCCCAGCCCCACAATGGATTCCTAAACTTCCAAAATGAGTAGAAAATACTACACACCTAGGAGCTTTAGAGACGACCCAGTGGTTAAGAGCACTTGCTGCTCCTCCAGAGGACAGAGATTGATTTCCAGCACCCACATCAGCTGGCTTACAACCAATGGAACTCTAGCTCCAGGGGATCTGGCACCCTCTTCTGGTCTCCATGGGTACCCATATACCACCCCCCCACACACACACACACAAGCACACCACACACACACACACACAGTGACACATACAGACACACACACACACAGGCACAGAGGCATGCAAATAAGCATTTATATTTGTTGTTAGAGAAGTCTTGCTCCATCTGATCTCGTTAAAAATGGCCCCATGGGCAAATGTTTACTGACACGAGGCTCTACATTTATTAAGTACCTGCTGTATACTTGCCACCGTGTAGTTTAACTGCACTTCCATAGCCAAGCCCCTATAATCATATGCTCTTAATGTTTACACACAGGACCCTGATCTTTGCTTAGCCATCACACTGGAAGTGCAGGACTTGACACAAAGGCCACCCACCGCCCAGTGACACCCAGTGAGATGTCCATTTCTAATCCCAGGGAGTACAAGAGCCATGGTAGTTTACAATCAGGTCCTGAAGGTTCATCTAGTCATCGCACTGTGTAAGAGGTCTCAGAGCTTGTGATCAATGCACAGAAGCCACCAACAGACACTCTCTGCTTTGTGTATGAAGCAGAGGCACACCTAACTGGCCCAGGAATCCAGAGTTATCAAGCCTCATACTAGAAGAACCTACCATTCATTAGATCCAACTTCCGAAAATAGTCTACGGGCACTCTTTACAGCATCCTACGTGAGAATACCTCTTGTAATGGGGAACTCACATTTCACAGTGGCTTCCACTCAACTGCACTTCTTACCAATGTCCCCAGAATCCACAGTGATGTGCACCCACGTGATCATTGCTAAGGCTAGCTCCCAATCTGCCAGCTGTAATTTCACCCCATATATCCCATTCCAGGAAACCTTCTGCCCTGTACATAAAGGAAGGTGACCTCGCCTTTGGTGAGGACAGTCTTGTGCCTGTTCTACTTCAAGGAAGTGGGTATTTTTAATTGTCACACTTTGTACCCAGCCAGTGTCACAAGAAGGCATCTGTGCTGAGGGTAAAAAGAGTGAGTTAGAATTCTTTCTGTGTAGCTGAGCTCTGGTAGTTCATCTAATTTTCCTGTCATCCTTGCTGTGTCTCCTGCTTTCCCCAAAAGTCTATGGGTGGCTCCCTGATCCAGAAGTCCTGCTGATTTCAACATTGTTCTTGTGCACTGATCAGTGGTTTCTGTTTACCAAGCTTCTCAGAACAGTCCACTGTTTTCAAGGAAGTCCACATTTGAGAGTTTATCTTTGCTCCCAAGACAATTTATGGTATTGCCACTGTTCAGGGTTGCCACTAGAAGTAGATGGTGAGACCCTATCACTGAAGACACCGCTTGTTTCTATTGCAGGGCATAGAATTATGTGAGGACTCTCCAGGAGGCTTCCTCCTTGCTGGATAGCTTTCATAGAGCCAGAAGGTACTGTGCAGGCTTCCAGGGGAGAATTGTCACCGACAGTCTCACTCAGCTGCTGACCCTGTGAGCTCTACTGCCAACTTGCTAGGCATGATATATCCACTGGTGTGATACTGGCATAGCATTATGCAGTAACCAGTTACTTTCTGAATGGATTTAAGGCCTTCTCTACAGTGGGGAACTCATGCCTGCTACTGTGAACCTGGTCACAAGCCCATGGCTGGACATTCAGAGTTCTTAATGGGTTTTTTGCTCAGCAGAGTTACTCTTTGTCTTATTTTCATTGTTGAGTAGCATACATTGGTTTCAAAGTTCTGTCACCTGGCCACACAACCAGGGAGGAGTTGCTGTCTAGCTAGGGTGCAGAGGTGATCCCCTCTCTCCTGATGAAGTTCAAGATGACCTCCTTGAGGAAGGAGTAGAGCTAGATGGAAATCCCAGGCCCCCTTACTGGCACCGTGGAACACCACCCAAGACCACACTTCCTCCCTGGTTTTCAAAGGAACATTAACATATGATAATAACACTTCCTAAAAGCCACCCGCAAACAGGGGTGCCTCAGCCTGCTTTGTCTAAAGATTCATCAGAGCAAGAGGATGCTGTCCAGGATGGTTCCCTCCATAAACTCCAGTCAGAGATGACTCCATTCAGGTAAGAGCTTTGGTTCAGGACCAAATGATGCTTGTGTCTTTTTCTGGAGGACGGGGTGTGCAGTTACTCCTTGTTTCATGCCTTTGTAGATGGCTGACAGGCATGTGCTATGCCATGAAGCCTCCACAGCTGGGCAATGGCAGTAAAATGTGGGTGAAGGATAAACAAGAAGTGAGTAGAAGGCTCTTACAATTCCCGTTTGGCATATGCACCATTTAAACTTAAGTGAGGAGAGATAAATCACTTTTTCTTTCCTGATGCTGAGAGTACATTTTTTTTCTTTTAGTTTCCTTTTATATACCTATGGTATTTGGGGCAACTCATCAGCCAGTAGGAAAATGATCAGGCTTCCAGGTCCACCACAGAACCCAGGGCATCTACCTGCCATGTTCTTTCCCACCCAGCATATGTCCAGGTACCTCCAGCCAGGGAAGCCATTGACTCTAGCACAATCACAGGGACAGCAAGCCTGCCACAAGCCTCTGTCTCTGTGTGCCTGGGTTTGTCGTGATGGTTACCAATTCCAATGGGGCGGATTAAAATGACCAAAGAGTCCATTGTGCCCTAGACTCCCAAATGAGTTCGAAAATGACCTAAGAAGTGGTTGGGAGGGACTTTGAGGAGAGAGTAGTTGCCTCCACAGAGTTGAGGGGAGTCAGGCAGAGCCTCTGCCCCCCAACCTCAAGCTGCCACCTGCACACCTGCACCCTTTATTGTGGGGATGCTATGTAGGGCAGCCCTCTACCCTACAACACCCCCAACCTTTGTGCTTGTTGAGGCAGAGGGAGCTAGCACAGAAAGGCAGACACACCCATCACCTTATTCAGTTCCCAGGCCCCTGCAAGGGTCCAGGCCAACCCAGGCTCACTCTTCCCTCTCTGATTTTTCTAATTAGCTCTGCCCCACTGCCCTGTCACCTTCAAAGCTCACACTAGCTGCTTGAGTGCTGCTTAACCCAGCACAGCATCCACACACATCATGAGCACACCACAAACATCAACATCAAACAAGGACTGTGTTTAAAATAGAGGCAGATAGGGATTTGATCCTTATTATCTGAGAGCTCAGGTTTGGTTTGGGTTTTTTTTTTATTCCAGATTGACCCTGAACTAGGATGGCAGGCTTACAGGCTTAGACCAACCACAGCCTGTTTACAGAGAGCTCTCTTCTTTTCTTTTCTCTTCTTCTTTTTCTCTTCTCTTCATTTCTTTTTCTTCTGCGTTGTACCTGCAGCTTCATACGGCAAGTGCTCTATCACTTAGCTGTATCCTTAACTTCAGAAAACTTTAAAAATTGGTCTTGACAAATATAATATGATTCTACTTATAGAAGGTAACCAGAGGTCAAATTGATGGAAACAAAACAAAAAACAAACAACATCAACAACAACAACAACAAAAAAAACCCAAATAGCAATAACAAAAATACAACAGAGATCAGAACCCCGAGTCAGTGTTTGATGAGTTTGAGTTTGTAGTTGAGTTGGAAATTATGAGAGACCATGTCTCAAATAACAAAAATAAAAGAAAGAAAGAAAGAAAGAAAGAAAGAAAGAAAGAAAGAAAGAAAGAGAGAGAGAGAGAGAGAGGGAGGGAGGGAGGGAGGGAGGGAGGGAGGGAGGGAGGAAGGAAGGAAGGAAGAAAGAAAGAAAGAAAGAAAGAAAGAAAGAAAGAAAGAAAGAAAGAAAGAAAGAAAGAAAGAAAGAAAGGAGAAAAAAGAAAGGAAGGAAGGAAGGAGGTGGACCACATTCCCGAGGAACCACACCCAAGGTGATTCTTTGGCCTTTGAGCACACACACACAATCCCACACACAAAAGTGTACAGAACACGCACGCGTGCGCACACACCCACACCCCCCCCACACACACCCCTCTAACTTCTGTGAATGAAGAATGGTCAAATTCATGGGAACAGAAAAGCAGATAGTGGTTTCCAGGGCTTGGGGGGAGGGGGTGACCAACTACTGTTGTTTAAAGTCCAGAGTTTCAACTTCAGGCAATGAAGAGAATCTCGTCCATGATGGCTAGAGACACACGGAGGGAGCCAGCTTAAGGCCTTTATGCTACTTGCTTAACACAGTGGAGAGGATGCATAGTCCATGTGTACATTTAAATACAAATACAAACACCAAATAACTCTCCAATTGTGTGACCTCTTCTGAAGGAAGGAAAGACAAAGCCAGGCAGTGCTGGATTGCAGCTCCAGTGTTCAGCTGTGAAGGCTCTGTGGGTGGAGCCCACCCGGTCAGTCGCCAGCAGAGCTCCCCAAAGGCAAGAAGCTTTCTTTGCTTTTTCTTCCTTTTATATACATTGTTTCTTCTTGTGAATTATCTTTAAATTTTGAAGTTTCTTTTAAATTAATTAGAACAAACATTAGGCATGTTGGTGAGAGCCTTAATCCCAGCACTGGACAGGTGGAGGTAGGAGGATCAGAAGAAGTTCAAGGTTGTTGTGGGTTACATGACCAGTTTAAGGTCAGCCTGGGCTACCTAAGATCCTGTCTCAAAAGAAAGAAAATGTATATTATTAATTGTAATAATATACATGGTATGTCACTTGTAGAAGTTTATAAATAGAAACAAAAGAGCAAGGGACATCTTGATATTTTTCTTTTTCTTTCTTTCTTTCTTCTTCTTCTTCTTTTTTTTTTTTTTTTTTTTTTTTTTTTTTTTTTTTTTTTTTTTTTTTTTTTTTTTTTTTTTTTTTGGTTTTTCGAGACAGGGTTTCTCTGTGTAGCCCTGGCTGTCCTGGAACTCACTCTGTAGACCAGGCTGGCCTTGAACTCAGAAATCCACCTGTCTCTGCCTCCCGAGTGCTGGGATTAAAGGCGTGTGCCACCACTGGCTTTTGTTTTGTTTTGTTTTTGTTTTTTTGTTTTTATTTCTTATATTTTAAAAACATTTTCACATCATCATAACCTCTTGAATGTATGTGTTTATAAAATACCATAATAATTTCCCAGCTCTATATGTGTTTTTTATAATTCTAGTATTTCAGGGTAATGTTTAAAAGTGTGCTGGTTGGGCTGGAGAGGTGGCTCAGTGGTTAAGAACACTGACTGCAGGGGCTGGAGAGATGGCTCAGTGGGTAAGAGCACTGACTGCTCTTCCGAAGGTCCTGAGTTCAAATCCCAGCAACCACATGGTGGCTCATAACCATCCATAATGAGATCTGATGCCCTCTGCTAGGGTGTCTGAAGACAGCTACAGTGTACTTACATATAATAAATAATAAAAAAAAAAAAGAACACTGACTGCTCTTCCAGAGGTCCTGAGTTCAGTTCCCAGCAACCACATGGTGGCTCACAACCATCTGTAATGGGATCCAATATTGTCTTCTGGTGTGTCTGAAGATGGTGACAGTGAACTCACATATATAAAATAAATAAATCTTTTAAATAAATAAATAAATGTGTGCTGGTTGTTCCTTTTGGAGAACAGTTCAGTCTCTGCCCATGTTCAAGTCTCTGTGCCTCCTTCCTCTGCCTCCCTTCTGGCTGAGTTTAGGATTACACCCACTACAGCAGATTTCCGTCTTGGAATGACTGGGCACATGGGTGCAAACATTTTAATAGATTGGCCTCTTTTTATAATTTTTTTTACTTTTCATTGGTATAATCATAATTTATGGAATACAGGGTGTTCCACCCCTCCTCCAAAACGTTTCGTGTATCCTAGGCTGAGCTCTAACTTACCATGTCGTCAAAGATGACTTTGAACTCCTGATCCTCCTGCTTTTGCCTGCCCAGTGCTGGGAACGCAGGCGTGGCCGCACCATGTGGGCCTGTTTCTCCATTGGCTTATTTGGATGCCATTGCTGGCTGGTTGGGCTCTTACTGCCTTGGATATTCGTCCCTCGCTGGATTCTTTGCAGTTATTTTCTCCCTCTAGGCAGACTGCCTCATGGCTGTTTCTGTCAAAAGCTAATTTGTTTGAAATAATTCATTTGTCAGCTTTTGGTTTTGTTGCCTATGTTCTGGGGATGATATTTCCCCACTTTTGTATTATCAATTTGTGTCTGTGTGTGGGGAGAGTGGCATGTATGTGTGTGCAAGCGTGCCCTTGTTCCTGTGTGGAGTCCAGAAGATAACTTCGTAGTGTCGGTTCTTTCCTCTCACCTTTATGTGGGTTCTGGGGATCAAAAGCAGGCTTACACAGCAAGTACCTCTACCTGGTAAGGCATCTCGCTGGTCCTAACTTGCAGCTTTTTTTTTTTTTTTTTTTTTTTTATTTATTTTTTTATTTATATGAGTACACTGTAGCTGTCTTCAGACACACCAGAAGAGGGCATCAGATCCCATTACAGATGGTTGTGAGCCACCATGTGGTTGCTGGGAATTGAACTCAGGACCTCCGGAAGAGCAGTCAGTGCTCTTAACTGCTGAGCCATCTCTCCAGCCCAGCTTGCAGCTTTTTAATATCGGCTCTGAGATTGCTTTCTGGGATACTGACACTTCCTCCCACAGTAAGAATCGTTCTACCCCACGTTGTGTTGTAAGTGGGAACTTCCTTTTCTCAATATAAGATGGCCACATCTTTCTTCCGTTTTTTGAATGATCACATGTGGATTGTACAAAGGGACAGATTTCCACAGGGCACTTTCATGTTTGTATCATGTTCGTGGGTCATCTTCACATCCTTCCTGTTTCCTATAGACCCCTTCCATTTTCATGTTATATATTTTCTTCTTTTTAAAAGAATAGATCCCATATATGGGCACAAACATATGGCACCATCTTCCTAACTCTGGTTTATTCCTTTTGACAAGATGATCCACGGTCCCTTGTAATAAAATCCATAGTCATAAGTAAGATGGAGTCTTAATACAGCTTTGATGGGATTTCTGGATAGATTGGCAAAATCTTTTTAAAAGGTGAACATTTCCCAAGAGAACACCTTTACTTTGAACACACAGACCAGTGTTTACAGAGCAAAAGCAGAGGGTTTGTGCTTCAATGCTGTAAACATGGTAGGAACTCAAAACCCAGGGTCCCCAAATGCTAGTTTGTGTGGTAATCTGCCCAGGGACAAATCAAGGCATGACGGTTTTAGGTACAATCCAAGGAATGAATTGTGCAGAATTGCTGAACCCAACACTGGAGAGACAAAGGCTCTAATCTGAGCCATGGACAGAGCCTGACATAGTACCCAAGTCAGCATCAACCTTCCCATGGAGAACAGAGCTGGAAAAGCCCATCGGAAGGGCAGCAGACAGGGGGTAGAGGCTTTTGAACAAGCCCAGCCACCCAAGGATTCACCAAGGATTCGGAGAGACCTGTCTATGTGGGGGCGACCCCTGTCACCCAAGACTGAGCTTGGGGTCTTGTTAAAAGTGAGACTGATTTTCAGAGGGTTCTGGAGGCGTTTGCTACAAGAGAGTCGATGTTCCACTTCAGGGTCCAACTAGCTTCGAACAATGCCTCTTGCTTACTTTCAGTTTCTGAGGCCCCTTGGTTGCCTCTGCTACCTCTAGATGTTTCTGAGGTTACAGCAGGCCACAGCATGTTCCAGTCTATGCAGAGGAAATATAAAAACCAATGAGAATGTGACTCAAGACCCCCTCATGCTCTATAGCACCACACAACTGGAAACAGCAAAGACTGCAGGCTCCAGGGTTGCACCGTTGCCAGGAAGCTGCTTCCTTTACTCCCAACCAAGTGAGATAGGCATCCGAGATCCATTCAGCACACGAGGAATAAACTCAGAAAGGCTCAGGGCAACGGGAAACCACACAGCATTAATATACTACTGAGCTAGGACTCAGTCCCAGAGGCCTGACCTGACTTAACCTATGAGTGGCATGTGACAGAGCTCAGTGGTCCATTAGCAAGCTTCATGAATGTGGAAAAGGAGCCTAGGAGCAGGCCGGTATAGCCTTATAAAAACTCGGGGTTAATGGATTTGAGGGAGATAAGACAACAATATAGTTGAGTCTGTAATTCAAAGCAGATAAAGTCGGAGAGTCAGAGGCTGAGTGGGCTACACAAGACACTTGCTGGAGAGAGAGAGAGAGAGAGAGAGAGAGAGAGAGAGAGAGAGAGAGAGAGAAGAGGGAAGAGAGATCACTCAGTAGCTAAAACACTTTGCCACTCAGAAGTGAGGACCAGAATTTGGATCTTCAGAAACATTCATGTTGGGTGGACCTTGTGGCCTGACTGTAAAACCAGGCAGAATCCTCAGCAAGATCCACCTTGAAGAGTCAGGTTGAAAAGCAGAGAGGGTGATTCCTGACTTCAAGTGGCACGACCACCTCACACTGGAAAAAATGAAAAAAGCCACTTAAAAAGGCACAAAAGTATAAAGCACAGAGGCATAATTAAATGTTGGTATATATTGGGTTGTTGCTGTTTTTAAAAGTATGTCGTGTGGCTGGGGCTGTAGCTCAGTAGGCCAAACATACGTGGAGCCCCTGATTCCATTTCCCAGGGCTGATTTATGTGCTGCTGAGCATGGAACCCATTCCTGTCAGGCAAGTTCTCCACCAACTGAGCTGCAGCCCCAGGCTCGTTCTTAGGTCCTTGTGTTACTTTTTTATTTTGAGACAGTCCTTGGCTGAGTTGTCCAAGCTGGTCCTGAACTCACCGTATAATCCAGGTAGGCCTGAACTTGCCATCCTTCTGCCTCAGCCTCACTCACAGCTGGGACAGCACTACCAGCCCCAGATAGCAAAGACCATCTTTGTGCATTCCACAATGACATTCCCCTGGATTAAGCATGGCGTTAAAACTGAGTATGGCGCTGCACATTCGGTCTCTGTGCGTGTCTTTGTTCCCAAAGAGCTTTGGCCGAGGAAGGAAGACCCATTCTAAATGTGTGCCAGAGTCCAGAAACCCCGCACCGTGTTCCCTCTCTCTGCCTCCTACTGCAGACTCCTCCGGCTCCACTGCTCAGCCTTCCCCCCTTGCTAGTCCTGGCCTCAAACTGTGAGCCAAAATGCAGACCCTTTCCTTAAACTGTCTGGCGTTTTGTCAGAACAGCAAGTAAGATGTGTTTAAAAGAGCGTTTTTCAACGGAGACAAGTAAAAAGCCCCTTTCCAACCCACACGCACCTTCTCTTGTTGAGTACATCACGATAGGCAGGTCTGAGTTTGTGGTTTTTTTCTTCTAAGAAAAAGTTAGAAGAAACAGGGTTGTCTGGCTTCTTGGTACTGAAATGATTGGGTTTGGATCTAGGACCTATGAGGGTTCTCGTCCCATAGGGAAAACTGGAAACTACAAACACTTATCAAGAAAACTTGCTGAGCGGTGGTGGTCCATGTCTTTAATCCAAGTACTCAGGAGGCAGAGGCAGGCAGATCTTGGTGAGTTCAAGGCCAGTCAGGGCTGTGTAACAGAGAAACCCTGTCTCTAAAAACCAAAACCAAACAAATAATGAAAAAAGAAAACTTACAGCTTTCTGAGAAATTAACAGCTCCAATAAATAAAAAACACAGGGCCAGTGAGATGCTCAGCAGGTAAAGACACTTGCTGCCAAGCCTGGTAAAAAAAGACAACTGACTCCCACAAATCACCCTCTGACCTTCATATGAGTGTTCACACATACAAAAAAAAAAAAATAGAATTTTAAACATAAAAGATACACATTTGTCCTAATATACAAAATTTCGTACTCAATCACTCATGCAAAACTATGTCTAAAGTTATTTACTAAATCAGTCATCAATCAAAAACCTCAGATTCCAGAAAGCACAAATATAGCTATAGCCTCAGGCTACAAAGAAACCAAATTATATATGAAAGGCAATATACTGAAAAGCGTAGCGGAAGACTAGGACTTGACCACTCATGGGTAGAGAGAAAGACTTGTTGGGGATCAAACTCCCAATGCTGTGGGGGAGGATGGAGAGAGAAGCAAAATGGCAGAAAAGCAAGCACATTTTAAATGGCAGTCAACAGGGTGGGAGCTTTGAGCTGATATGGCTTGTCCGATTGACCCAGAACTAGACGCCCTTGCCCACGGTGGTTGACCTTTGAGGGCAGATTAAGGATGGTCCCTGTTAAGTGGGAAGCTGCCTTAAGAGATCTGCTTTTCTAGGAAAGAGAAACCTGCCCTCAGCCTTCTTCTTACCAGCCAGAGTCCTGTGTAGGATCAGTGTCACCAGAACTGCCCTTTTAGAGGCTACTTTGGACCTAAGAGGAGGGGCAATCTATCCACCTGGGAATTATAAACTTATTTTTAATAACCTTGGAATAGCCAACCAACATTGAAATTGCAGAATATTTCAAAATCACTGTACCACAAGAAATAGATAGGGCCCAAATGCCCACCTAATTAGGTAAAATTAATGAAATAGCACTCAATTACCCCTGGGAGCTTCAGAAAGAGTTATAGATATTGGCTAAAAATGAGACCTAAGAATTTATTTTGAAAGCAGGCTGGAAACTGGCATGTTCATCCCCAGCACCTTAACTGCTCTCAGATCAGCTCCCACCAGTTTCGTGTCCTCTTTTCAGAGTTCATTTTGGGTCAATTTGGGTATCGCTTTTGCTTGTAGTTGGGTGTTGGGAAATTCACTTCCCCATTTAATCCCCACCCCAACTCCATATTGCCAAAACAGATCCAACACAGCCCGTGTAGGGCTGGGGTGCTGTTATTAAAGACTCTGGGTAACTTGGTAGAATACATATTTTTCCAGGACATTTATATCTTTCATATATTCTCCCCTTTACCGCTGTGCTGTAACACACACACCCTTTCCTGTTTCCTTAAAAGGAATAATGCTGAAGCAGGGCATGGTGGCACACACCTATAATCCCAGCACTTGATCCAACAAGAGGATCAGGAGTTCAAGACCAACCTCGGCTACATAGGGTTCAAGGCTAGCCGGGCTATTTTAGATAATACCTCAGAAGAAAAAGTGTTGGCCTGGATCTTCTCTGAGTGCACTCCCACCTCTAAATTATAGACCCACTAATCCCCTAACCCATCAGGACACTCAGGTGATGCCTCCCTTTTATCCCTGCCCCCCACACCTCACTACCACCCCCAAGTCCCAGCCTTGGTGCTATGACCTGTGCTCTACCTTCAGAGTGCAGCTTCTGACTGCTAGGCCTGTCCCCTGGTGCAGCACTGTCCCTTGGGGCAACAGTAGAGTAAGTGTTGGGGCTCTGCTTTGGGTCTTTCTATGAACAGAAAAATGAATTCCTGTGCCACAGGGGAGGGGGGATCAAGGCTCTGCATCAACCGAAGTGGATATTTTAAACCCTTCCAAGGCTAGCCCAGAAACCTGATGAACCTCCAAGCTCCTCTGCCTGGCTGTTGTAATCCTATCTCATCTCTCCAGTCAATGGGCTCTGTATTTGTTAGCCAAGATCCCTACCTTTCACCTGGCTAGCTAGGCTCTTACCCTTTCTTAGCTCCACATTCCAGTCTGCCAAGGCATTGTTTCTTTTGATTCTGTCTCTGGTAGCCAATCGCATCTCTCACATGGTTTGGAGCCCTCTGGCTGGGCGCCTGTCCACCTAAGAGGAGCTGTGCACTTCATTATAGCATCACGTGATCTCTTGTGGCTGTAGTCTTTGCTGCTGTGCTCCTCAGCGCAGAAGCCCGCCAATCACGTGACTGATCAGCACAGAATCAGCCTGCTGCAAACAACCACATCTCCACATGCTGCTCTTAAGAAGCTGAGGAGAGGGTAAGACTTGAGGGGAGACTCAAGATCATGGCTCGGCCTCTAGACAGTTGCAGGGTCAAACCAAAGGACCCTGCGTTAAAAATGCAGGAGCTAAACTGGGAAACATCGAGTAGAGAGAACTTTCCAAGAAAGCCTCTCCCTTCACACCAACCAAAGGAGGATGGACCACCGGGACCAGGGAGAAGACAGGATACAGCCCCCATCTTTCCTCATCTTCATTCTCCTCACTGGGGAGAATTTTTAACTTTCATTTCTAACTTCTCTCTCTGGGTTTCCCAGAGAAGAAATACTCCATGTGTGGTTCCAGACTGCAGGAGTTAGGCCCATAGGCTGTGTGCGTAGTGGAAACAAGATGCGCCTCCCCCAATTTTTAGACCGAGGAAGGGAAACACACATGGTTGAACTGATGATACTATCTCCTTCTTGGCCAGTGCCCAAATGAAGCTGCTTGGATTAAGAAATACAAAGTTTCGATTGACTTCTAAAAGTTTCACTTTGGAGTAATCTGTAGGCAGCACCATCCCCAGGCAGGGGGTGTCTAGGGTGTATAAGAAAATGATCAGCCCGGCAGTGGTGGCGCATGCCTTTAATCCCACAACTTGGGAGGTAGAGGCAGGCAGATTTCTGAGTTCGAGGCCAGCCTGGTCTACAGAGTGAGTTCCAGGACAGCCAGGGCTATACAGAAAAACCAAAAAAAAAAAAAAAAAGAAAAGAAAAGAAAAAAAGAAAGAAAAAGAAAAAGAAAGAAAGAAAAGAAAAAGAAAAAAAAAAAAGGAAAAGAAAATGATCAGAACACAGATGTGGGAGCAAACCTTCAAGTCTCATTCCTCTATGGTTTCTGCTTCAAATTCCTGTCCCGACTTCCCTTGGGGAAACTGTGACCTGGAAGTGTAAGCCAAATAAACTCTTTCCCCTTCAAGTTGCTTTTGGTCAGAGTGTTTTATCACAGCAATGAGGGTGCTAACATACACAGGTCTGAGAGACCGAGCATTGAGAAGTGTGTTAGTAAGGTATTCGTCCACAGCTTGCGTGAGTATAAACAAATGCCACTGCTTTGGAGAGAATCTTACCTACAGGTACCAGAGGGGAAGAGAAGCTTCAG
This sequence comes from Uromys caudimaculatus, assembly GCA_028551405.1. Taxonomy (NCBI): domain Eukaryota; kingdom Metazoa; phylum Chordata; class Mammalia; order Rodentia; family Muridae; genus Uromys; species Uromys caudimaculatus. The sequence continues at coordinate 69,674,975 of CM052700.1, read as the reverse complement.
GTACGGCGTTCTTCTCCAGGTTGATACACACTCCTCAAGTCATTCAATCATTTTCCAACCCAGCATTCAGAGAAACACCTTTTTTAAAATGGTGTGTGGGCTGGAGAGATGGCTCAGCAGTTAAAGAGTATTGACTGCTCTTCCAGAGGACCCTGGTTCAATTCCTAGCACCCACATGGCAGCTCATAACTGTCTATAATTCCAGTTCTAGAGAATCTGGCATCCTTACACAGACATACATGTAGATATGTAAGCAAAACATCAATGCACAAAATGAAAATAAAGAAATCATTAAAAAAAAAGAGTGTGTGTGGCTGTGTGTGCTTGTGTGCATGCTTGTGTGTGTGTGTGTGTCTGTGTGTGTGTGTGTGTGTCTGTGTGTGCTCATTCCTGCCCATGAAGAAGAGATGTGTCAGATCCCTTGGAGCTTGACTTACAGTTGTTAGCCATGTGATGTAGGCTGGAGCTGAACTCAGATGCTCTACAAGAGGACTAAGCAATCTCTTTAATTCCAAGAGATCTCATTTTTTCTCCCCAGTTAATATGGAGTTTCATGTAGTCCAGGCTGATCTTAACCTTTCTATGTAGCCAAGGATGGCCTTGAACTTCTGATCTTCCTGCTTCCATCTTTCCAGTCATGGGACTACAGTCATGTGCTGCTATACCCAGTTCATGTGCTGCTAAGGATCACATGTATATCTCAAATAAGCAACCCTATTCACTTAGCTACATCCACAGCCTGAGAAAATGTTATATTTGAACTCTAAGTAACACAGGCAAAGATGCTCCTTACAATGTTGATTGTAAATAGTAAAAATCAGAACCGGCCTCAAAGATCTGTCAAAAGAGGAATAGATGAATGGACAGTGGCAGTTGCTGCAGACCCCTGTTATTTTCAGATTCCCCTTGCCTCAAACTTGAAATGATTTGCAACCACTTATTTATTTAAAAATAAAAATGATCGTGGCAAGATAGCCATAAGGTTATCGCCTTCAATCGTTTAAACTTGGATCGGTAAGTAGCAAACAATTCACATTGTTACACAGATGGCCACAGCCTTCTCAGAAGCACTATCTTGCAAAAGTGAAACTCTGCTCTGTTGAACAGTAACTCCCCACCCCACACCCTGCCTGGCAACTACCATCCTCTTCTCCGGCTGACGCTGATCACACTGGAGCCATAAGGAGCTCACTCGCATCACCTTCAAGGCTCATCCATATTGAAGCACACTCTGAAAATCCTCCCTTCTTTTTTTTTTTTTTTTTTTTTTTTGGTTTTTTTTGAGACAGGGTTTCTCTGTGTAGCCCTGGCTGTCCTGGAACTCACTCTGTAGACCAGGCTGGCCTCGAACTCAGAAATCCACCTGCCTCTGCCTCCCAAGTGCTGGAAACCCTCCCTTCTTAAAGCTGAGCAGTATTGTTTATTTTTATTTTATGTGTCTGAGTGTTTTGCCTGAACATATGTAGGTGCATCACATGCATGCCTGGTGCCCTTGAAGGCCAGAAGAGGACATCAGATTCCTAGAAACTGGAGTCACAGATGTGTGAGCCAGCACACAGGGGCTGGGAACCAAACCTTTGCACTTAACTGCAGAGCCATCCTCAGCTCCCTGAAGTGTATTTCATTGTGTATGCATATGCTTTCGCAGTTCAGGTCTTGTGAATAATGTTGCTACTAGACTGTTTTTAGCTTGACATCAGTGGTTTTTTATCATCAGAAAGGATCTATTTCCAACATAAGTGTTGTTCTTTTAAAATGAAACCCCAGAGCAACCCTGTAGCCCACAAGCGGTGCGCTGTCCTTACTTCAACCATTTTAAAGACATGTAAACCATTGAAAGACAGAAGAATATGTTCTTTAACCTTGGAGAATTTTTCATTACTCTTTTATCTCCTTGAATATAAGATTTTTAAAAATTTTTTGGGGGACACAGTTTTATGCACCCCATGTTAGATTCAACCTCAACTATGTAATATAGCTGAGGATGGCTTTGAACTGATCCTCCTGCCTCAGCCTTCTGAGTGTTGGGATTACAGGTGTGCACCATCATGTTCAGTTCTGAACATAGGAATTTCACCTTACCTCCTTTATAGAAATCCAATTTCAGGTAATATGTGTTTATGCTCAAAAAAATCTACGCTATACTTCTTGGCCAAGTAAAGCACTCAACTAAAATTTTAATTGCCTGTAATCATACCTTTCTCTTTCTCTTTCTTTGTTTCTTTGTTTCTTTGTTTGTTTCTTTGTTTCTTTCGAAAGGATTTACTCTGGTTTTCTACTTCTGGGAATACATCCCAATTTGCTAAGGAAGCTATAGCAGCATGAGCAGGAAGCTGGATAGTCACATTGTATCCACAGTCAGGAGGCTGAGTATGAACAAGAAGTAGAGACAGGCTGTAAAACCCTGAGGCCGTCCAAAGTGCCCCCCATCGTCCAGTAAGGCTCCACCTCCTAAAGGCTCGAAGCACCACTAGCTAGGGACCAAGTGTTCCAATCAATGAGCTTGTGGGAAGCATTTCATATTCAACACACAGTAGTTCCACAGAAACCGGCTGATACGCACATACCTGCCTGATGTGTAGGAAGTATCGCATATATCCAGTGTTAAAAGAATAACGTGAGGATATAGGAAAAATGGATCCAAGTTTCATCAGTTTCCTCTATTTTGTCCCTTAAATAAAATATATCATTAAAATCAACCATTTCACTTCATTTCTACAAGTCTTTAATTTGGCTGTTAAAAAGAGTTAATTACATGGTTCATGGTGACTTTAAAAAATAACCTTCTGCAATAATTATGTCAGTGAAGTAAGTCAGAGCCAGACAAGTTACACGAGGTAGATGTGTATGTGGTGTATGAGAGCAGAAGGTGCCAAAGGAAAGGAAGCTATCTTAGAGGTGGGGGATAAGGTTGTGGGCTTTTAAACACTTTTATTATGATTTAAGTGTATATGTGCATGAGTTTAGAGGCATCTCCTGGAGCTGGAATTACAAGCAGTTGTGAACTGCCTGATATGGTAATGGGAATTGAACTCAGGTCCTCTGTAAGAACAATGTATGCTCTTAACCACTGAACCATCTCTCCGATCATCTCTCCAACCAGGGTTACGTTGTTTTTTGTTTTGTTTTGTTTTTGTTTGTTTGTTTTTTAAGTGATGTATTTATGTGTCAAGTTGATTGGACATAGGAGTGGATTATTGTGGTTGGTTTTAGTGTTCACTTGAATGTTTTAAGGTTACCCTGAAAACAAGTCTATATGGCTATGATTGATGTGGGAAGAACCACCCCAATTGTTGGAGTGTGCTGGTACCAGCCCAGATTAAAGAGGTTGTCAAAGGAAGGTCATCTCACCCTTCCCCCAACTTAGTTGATTTGCTCTGCTTCCGCAGTGGCTGCTGGTTCCAAGTTCTCATCCTGGACTGGGAACCAGCAGCTCTCCAGCAATTTCCCAGCTCCTAGCACCATATTGGGACTACTGAGTCACTGAGCCTTGTGGACTATGGGTTGCCTCTCCCAACCCCAGGGAGATACAGCCATTGTGGGATTACTTGGACTGCTGACATACCTAGCCTCAGGTCTGAGTAGGTACTGGGCTCTTGGCTCTCAGGAGTGATTTTGTTGTCGTAACTGTTTATCTGTTATCCCTTTGGTTCTGTTCCCTTAGAGAACACTGGCGAGAGCAACAGAATAGATGTGACTGGAAAGCAGAAAGGGCACCATTTGGAGAGAGGATGGGACCAGTGAGAGGGTAGCAGGTCAGATGGGAGAGGTGGTGAGGGAGGGATAGAACAAAGAATCATGACATATAAATACGAAAATGACATACTAAACCCCGTGGCTTTGCATGCTAACTTAAAAATCAATGCACTTAACTTAGTAAGATTTATTTTATTTTATGTGTACATGTGTGTCTATGTGAACCTTTGTCACCTGTGGACATCCCCAAGGAGTCCAGAAGAGAGCAATGAATACCCTAGAGCCACAAGCAATATGAATCTCCTCTACATGAGCATTGGGAACCAAACTTGGTCCTCTGGAAGAACAAGTGCTCTTAACTTCTGAGCCTTCTCCCTGCCTCCTATATTCTGAGACAGGGTCTCATTATGTAGCCCTGACTAGCTTCAGATTCACCAAGATCTGCCTGCCTCTGCCTCCCCAGTGTTGAGATTAAAAATGTGACCCACCACACCCAGCCAATAAAATTTTAAAGCAAAGTAACATATAATATCACATTAGAGTTACTTAGGGTGGTGTTAGGGGGGAGTGGATGGGGGGCACTGGTCTCTCCTGTGTTGCTCCTTATAACTGAATATCAATACATAATCATCTCACAGTGAAAACCTCTGTCTTAAAAGTAAATGGAGAGTATTCAGCTCTTGATGAGATTGGTAGGCCCCGATAGGTCTATTTCTACATATTTATGTAGAAATATATAGAATATTATCTATGCAGAAATACGTATTTCTACAATGAGACAGAGTTTAGCATCTATGATTTTCCTCTTTTGTTTGCTTGCATGTGGTGTAAGCCCTGAAAATCTTAGTCTGGCACATAAGCAGTTGCTTTGTTACAAGTCACTAGTCTTTTGACTTTTTGCCAAAAACTTTTTTTTTTTTGCGAGAATAAAAAATTAGCAAGCACAATAATGGTCTATCTTCAAATTTCACTTTGTACTGTTCACTCATTTATTGCATTGTGTGTGCGCATGTGCACACGTTTGCCATGCTGCACATGTGGAGGTCAACAGGACAACTTCTAGGGACCGTTTTTCTCCTTCAGTGTTGGGCTCCAGGTCAAACTCAGGTCATCAGACTTACCAAGGAGGTGCTGCTGCGCATGGCATTTATGTGATGCGAGTCCGAGGGACCCCACTCAGGCAGCAGGCATCTTACAGGCTTAGTCATTTCGCCTTCAGGCCCTAAATCAATAAATCTTGAAGACCAGGTATGGCGCCCAGTATAAGCATGAACACAGTCAGGCCTCTTCTTCAAGAGGCCATGGATCTGGTAGGGGAAGTCCAGACATGCTCAAGGTCCAGGTAGCACAGAGAGGAATATGCATGGCCTTTATACCTTGGAACTGGAGTAGTGGGGAAGCATAATTCCACAGGAAGACTGCCTCGTTGATCTGGTGTTTATTTTATTTTGTCTTGTTTTGTTGAGATGGACTTTTATATAGCCCAGGCTGGCCTTGAACTTGCTAGTAGCTGAGAATGATTTGAATTCCTGATTCTCCTGCCTCTACTTTTAATGTGCTAGAATTATAAGTGTGTACCACAATATACTGCTCGAGCTGAGTCTTAAAGAAGAGTTTGCAAGCAGAGAATAGTATATTCAATGGTGCCGAGGAAGAAGTGGGCAAAGTCTCCTTTGAGGAATAGATACCAACCCTAGGAGAAGTGAAGCAGTCAAATAGGAAAGAGCAGAGATGGGGCCATGGGATGAGCATTTCAGGGTCTCACAGGCAGCATATAGGACCAGCCAACATTCCATGGGAAACCCTTTTGGTCTCATGTACTGAGCTAGCAGGATGAGCTTTTCAGTGGAAGAGATCAAAATAAAGGTAAGTTGATCATTTCAGAAACCATTACAAAGGCCCAGGCTAGATCTAAAAGCAATCTAGTTGAACTTGGGGGTTCCAGGTGGGGGAAAATAAAAATGAAGGAAATGAGATTGTTCTTTTTATTATATATATATGTATCATCTGTATGTATGTATGTGTGTGTATGTATGCATGCATGTATATATATATGTGTGTGTGTATGTATGCATACATGTATGTATGCATGAAAATATGTGTATGTGTCTATATATGTATGCATGCATATGCACACATGCATGTATATGTATGTGTATGTATACATGTATATATGTGCATATGTGGGTATGCATGCATGCATGCATTATATATTTGGGTGTAGTATGAGGATTTTACATGTGCTAAGTGAGCACTCTACCACTGCGCTACCTCCTGAGTCCTTGATAGATATGTTTACTCTTTGAGGAATTCATACATGTATACAATGTTATTTTGATATTGTCACCATCACTCTCGCCCTCCAACTCCTCCAGATCTCCCATCCCCCTTTCTCAACTTCATGTACCCGTTCTTCTTTTTTAATAACCCACTGAGTCTAATAAATGCCACCCATATGCACATGGGCATGGGTCTGCCATCCACTGGAGCATGGTCAACCTGCCAGGGACCACACTCCCAAAGAAAACTGATTTTCCCTCTCCTAGTAGCCATCAATTGACAACAGAACCTACACTAGTTATGGTGCCTCAAGCAAGTGCCCTTCCCCCATAATGCTCGATTATCGACTGGCTATTGATCTTCTTTAGGTCTTGGGCAGGCAACAACAGCTGCTACAAGTTCATAAAACTGAACAGAGCTCTCAAAAGGTGAAATATAAATGGCCAAAAGATATTTTTAGCCCTCAGGGGAATATTACTTAAAACTACTTTGAGATTTTTCTCTCACCCAGTTAGAATGACAACAAATGCTACCAAGGATGTGGGGCGGGGGGAACCTTCATGCACTGTTGGTTCCTAATCGGCGCAGCTACTGTAAAAAATCAGTTAGAAGATCCCTCAAAAGGCTAGAAATAGAACCACTATGTGACCCAGTGTATTAGGGATTAATCAGGGTCTCTAAAAGAATAATTGTTAGAATTAAAGTGTGTATTTTAATTCTAACAATTATTGTATAAACACACACACACATACACACACACACATATACATACACACATACAGAATATGTTAGCATGGTTTATAACCCATGGTCTGGGCAGCCCAACAATGGCTGTTTCCTGACAGAAAGGCCAAGGATCTGGCAGTTGTTCAGTCCATGAGTCTCAGCAGTTCCAATCTGGTGCTGGAGTCCCAGGGAGTGAGTTTTCAGACCATGTTGGAATCCTGAATAAGTAGGTTTTAATACCAGTGAAGGTACAGAATAGATGAATTTGCCAGTGAGAGTGAGGGCAAGCAGGCAAAAAGTGAAAGCTTCCTTCTTCTATGTTCTTCTGTGTGGGCTGTACTAGAAGGTGTGGCCCAGATTAGGATGGGTCTTCCACTTCATGTAATCCAACCAAGAAAATCTCTCACAGGTGTGCCCAGCTACTAGGATTTAGTTAATTCCAGATGTAGTCAAATTGACAACCAAAATTAGCCATCATAGTCAGCTCTACTCTCCTGGGAATTTACCCAAAGGATGACATATCCTACTGTAGAGACATTTGCTTATCCAGGTTCAGTGCTCTCTATTCACAACAGCTAAGACTTGGGAACAGCCCAGACGCCCATCAACTGATGAACGGATGATAATGAAAATGTGGTCTCTATATACAATAGAATTTTATTCATCTGGAACGAAAACTGAATGTGCAGATTAATGCAGCTCTCAACCATAATCAAGGAAGCTAGCACAGTGGAAGGTGGTTGATACAGAGGCTCGCAATGAGTCAAAGGCAGGGAATGCTGAGGGTCCTGTGGAGTGCCAGCCATAAATGGGACCAATACATCACACTCCATCCCCGCAAGCATCAAGGGATGTCATGGAAGAGGAGGAGGAAAGATCCTAAGAGCCAGAGGTTGCTAAAGCAGTATATTCTAGATGTAACCTCTTGACAGGTCTTTGTGACTGAGATCAATCGAGGTCCTGATATCTGCAGAGTTACCTGTATCATACCCAAGGGAAGCAGAGAGCAACTTCAGAGTCATGGTTCCGGGTTGTCTCTGCTGTCTGAGGCACAAGAGCCCCATTGACAAGTGTCTTACCCTCTGCTGTAATTCCAACTTGCATAAGTTAAAGTTATTTCACTCCCATGTTTTAAAAACGTAAGGACAAAGCTTACCCCAGGGTGCCTTATTTATTTTCTATTGCTGTGATAAAACACTATGACCAAGGCTACTTATAGAAGGGAGCATTAAGGTTCCAGAGAGACAGGAGTCCATCAGCATCACGATGGGGAACACTGTGATGGGCAGGCAGGCATGGCACTGGGGCAGTAACTGAGAGCTCAGAGTATCCTGATCCACAAAGAGGAAGGAGTGAAAGGACACACTGGGAAATCGTTTGTAACTGCAAAGCCTTCCCGTAGTGACACACCTTCTCCAACAGAAAACTACACCTCCTAGTCCTTCTCAAACAGTTCCACCAACAGGTGCCCAAGTATTCAAACAAATGAGCCGGTGGGATCATTCTCATTCAGACCAGCTCAAGGGGTTAGTGCTATATATTCTATCACATCTTAAGAAAGAAAGGGCCAGCTATGGTGCTGCATATCTTTAATCTCAACACTGGTGAGACAGAGGCAGGCAGGTCTCTGAGAATTTGAGGCTAACCTTGTTTACATAGTGAGGGAGTTCCAGGCAAGCCATGGCTACATAGTGAGAACTTGCCCTTTAAAACCAGGAGGAGCTGGGCAGTGGTGGTGCACGCCTTTAATCCCAGCACTTGGGAGGCAGAGGCAGGTGAATTTCTGAGTTCGAGGCTAGCCTGGTCTACAGAGTGAGTTCCAGGACAGCCAGGGCTACACAGAGAAACCCTGTCTCAAAAAAAACCAGGAGGAGACACTTGTGTGACAGAGTACAGTCATTGTTCTTTGTGAGTATAACCCCATGTGAGTATCACAGGATAGGCTGCAGGAGACCAGTTGCTATGATGGATAGGCACGACCCCAGCCTGCACACCTGGGCTACAGAAAGCCAGCAGCTCAAAACATGTGCAGTCACATCAGCTCTGCTGCCTGCCTCAGGGCGGATGTCATTGTGGTTAACATTCCGAACCCACCAGCTTCTGTGAAAATATTATTGGGGTCACAGAACCTCTTTGGGGGGTTGACATGTTGCTTTGGCATTCCCCTCACCTCCCATGATGCTCTGTACAAGGGGGAATGGCACCCCCATGGCTGAGCTTTCTTAGCTGCAAGACTTGAAGACCCCTACACTAGCTATAGCTCACTTCACGGAGATTGAAATGGAATGGTCATTTCCACCCCAAATCCACCCGACATCATACTTGGGGACGGTTCTGAAGATCCACATAACTGAGGGTTGACTGTGGCTCTCATCTGAAAAGGCATATGTTTGTGTCTTTCATCCTCTTTCATGGTCTCCTGACTGTATACTTTGGCCAGCAGGCTCCTGGAGGAGGAGCAGTGACCAGATAAAATGGGAAATTGTCATGTAAAGCAAGATTTACTGTGTGGGTGGTCTAAACCTACCTGTTTCCTTGTAGTCCTCATTCATGTAAGTTAAGAAAAGCACTTCGTCTTTCCAGTCAGCCAGCCACATACACCACACATGCACACACAAACACACACACACACACACACACACACACACACACACACACACATACCATATGCACACAAATATATACACACACCACACACACACACATACAGTATATGTGCATACACACCCATGCATGAATACACACTATACACATACACACACACTATGTACCCTTACAGACACAGGCACGCATACACACCTGCTGGTCAGGACAAAGGGTTTCCCTTCTTTTACTTGCTCATTTTCTGCTTGAAAGCATTATGTGAGGCAGGAGTGAGATCGTTACAAGGGTAAAGCCACTTGCTGACAGCTTGACTTCAATCCCTGGGACCACACAGTAGAAGGAGGAAACCGACCCCCATAACTTGTCCTCTGACCTGTAGTGCTGAGGTATGTGAGTATACACACACACTAAATAAACAAATGTATCTTTTGAAAATTGAAAGTGTTATGTGCACTTTATGACTTCAGTGATACAATGTATCAGGAATAATGTTTCTTTTCATACCACAGCCTTGGTGGTACAGTAATTATTTAAAATGGGAACCAGCTTAAAGGCCTACGAATAGAACGAAACAAACTAAGCAGCAATGTGTAAGGCATCCCGAAAAGGAGTGACGTGGCTCTCCAGCTGCTAGTGTGAAAAGTTTGTCTTCTCTTATCAAGTGAGAAACTTGAAAATAGACTTTGTAACACTCCCCCGTAACAAATGATTTGAAATGATAAACATCTGTGCCCAGATAACATCTAAGAGATACAGTCAACTGTTACCATGGTTTTATCTGAAGAACTGAGGGCAATGAGGAGAGATGGGACAGAGGGCTTTCTGGAGCTTGATGGCTCAAGTTCGTAATCCTAGCACCCTGGAGACTGATGCAATTGGATTACCATGAACTAAATTGTAAGTTCTAGGCCAGCCTAGGCTACAGAGTTGAGAGTTTGTCATCAAACATAAACAACACAACAACAAAAGGCAAACCTCTTCAGAAGGGTGCAGTTCAGCAAACACAGGTTAGGATATAACACCAACAGCACACACCATTCAGCACTTGTTTGTGTAAACTGGACATGGTGGCTATACCCAGCCCTGTGGAGGCTGCAGCAAACAGATTGCCACTGGGCAGAACTCAGATGTGGGGTCGAGAATGCCAGGCAACCTGCCTCCAACTAGAATGAAGCAGTAACATGTGAGGTGCACCCTGTAAGGGATTCTAAGTGGAAAACCCCACTAAGTGCAGCCACGGACAATCAAGAAAGCACATCCCTGATTCTGGCAGCTTTCAAGACGGTAGTGGGCAAGAAGGAATGAAGTCTATGTATGTCAGGGACAGAGAGGAGTAAATGCCTGCACCCAAGATTCACCCAGGACACACACATGCATACAAGCAACAGAGAAAGTCAAAGGCCCAAGTCAGATGGCAGGGGCCCTGGCATTTGCCAGGCAGAGAGCAGCAAGAGTTTGGAAATGCAGGAGTAAGTAAACAACAGGGGAAACATCTGTCTATGAGGCGGTGGCTGCAGGTGCATGGCAAAGCCAGGGACAGTGGCTTGGGTGGAGCCAGCACCTACCCAAGGGCTCGTCCCCAACCCAGTCAGGGAACTGTTTTCATCTAACTGTGCTGGTCATGGGGTGATGCTGTCAGACCCCTGGATAACAGTGATGATCAAAGTATGTAGCTGGATCCTCCAATTGGAGAGAATTTGGTGTGGAGGCTGTTGCCATGGTTGTAAGAAGGGATGAGGCCTGAGGTGAGTTTTGCCCCCTGGGTAGGAGGCCAGGGAAGGAGCAGCTAAGAGTGTTCATGGTTCCCATTGGACTGCCCCATTGCAAATCCCCTTGATGGGCGGTGTAAGGACCTTCTGGTTAATGTCTGGTCTGCTTTGCTGGAATGGCTGTAAATTCTCTTTCCACTCAACCTCCAGGCCTCATTGAACAGGCAAGAAGCAAAACGACAAAAAGACACTAAGAAGTGGAAGGGCAGGAGGGTCTAGAGTTCAAGGCCAGTCTTTGCAGTGAAGTGAGTCTGAGGCAAGCTTGGGCTACCGGAGACTCTGTCTACAAGAAAAGAAAAAGGAGAGCGGACACTGCTCTCTCTTCGTGTCCTGTCACTCTCATAGTATTTTATTAAGATTTTAATCTTTCTCCTTCTTTCAGCCATTCTTGCAAAAGAATCCCTTTCCAAGCGTTTTCTCTTCGTCCAAATCTCAGTTTTCAACGCGCC
>CM052700.1:69632369-69662951 GCA_028551405.1 Uromys caudimaculatus | reverse complement strand
GATAGCGGAGGTTTGGCCCACCAAGGAATGTGCCGATAACGGAGGTTGGGCGGGCGGTTTCCACGCCCTAATCCCTTGCCCCAGCTTCCTCATTTTTCTTCCTTTTTTGATTCTTTTCTTCCTCCTTTTGCTGATGCTTTATAAGTGGCAGCTTGCCAGAAATAAAGTAGACCTTGACAAGAATCTGCTTGGTCTCGCTCCTTTCTTTCTCTCGCCCATTTCTATTAAAGGTTGGGATTCACCTCGACCCACGAATAACCAGGTCCTGCGGGGCGGGACAACAAACAAACAACCTGTTTTGGTACATTTATTCATTTGTGTGTGTGTGTGTGTGTGTGTTCGCATACCAGAGGACAACTCTACAGGATTTGTGGAGTTTCTGCCCTTTCCTTCCTCCATATGGCTCACATGGCTTGAACTCCAGTTGTTAGGTGTGGCAGCAAGTGCCTTTACTTCCTGAACCATCTTACTAGTCCTGAAGTTGGCATTATTGACTTCACTGATGAAAACAACCTTCAAGACAGGCTAGTATGAAGCACGGTTGGAGTTTCTTAAGAGGAGACTTTAACACAGGTGTCTATGAGTTAGCAGAAAGAGAAGCCTGAGAAAAGGACAATGCACACTCAGGTGTAGGAGAGGCTCCTCTAGATCCACACTTGAGTGTCACAGAGGCTCGGTCAGGATTCTGAAAGCTCAAAGGAATTTTAAGGAATGTCTTCTTTTCCTTTTGCAATAAATGAAGTTCATATGTGTGTGTGTGTGTGTGTGTGTGTGTGTGTGTGTGTGTGTGTGTATGCATATATACATACTTATATGTATATCCATATACATACGTGCATAAACACTTTTTTATCCCCCCGTACATTTTCTCTTCAACCTTCAGCTTGGATGCTGTGGTAGTCTGAATGAAAATGGCACCCACAGGTTTACAAGAAGTGGTACTCTTGGGAAGTATGGCCTTGTTGAAGTAGGTGTGGTGGTGTTGGAAGAACAGTGTCACTGGGGGTAGGCTTTAAGGTCTCAGAAGCTCAACCCAGGCCTAGTATGTCTGTCTCACTCTCTTCCTGCTGCCTGCAGATCCAGATGTGAACTCTCAGCTCCTTCTCCAGCACCGTATCTGCCTGCATGCCACCATGCTTCTCACCACAATGATAATAGACTAAACCTCTGAACTGTAAGCAAGCCCCGATGAAATGCTCTCCTTTCTAAGAGTTGCTGTGGTCATGGTGTCTCTTCACAGCAACAGAAACCCTAAGACAGAAGTTAAACAGCAGAGAGGGGTTAAACTTGGAAGACTCTAAAAGGAAATGATTGTGATTGTTTTTTTGTTTTTCTGGTAATGCACTCACAAAAAGGATTGTACCTAGAAAACAGCTAAATGGGGGGGGGGGGCAGGGATTAACATCTTACTTAAATAGCAAGGGCTGGCCTTAAACTCACGTGTTCCCCTTTTCTTGCCCCCCCCCCCCCCCATGCTACAAAATCACTGTGAATCAGCAGGCTCACTTGTGCTGGTTTGGATTGGGAGCAGCTGGGCCAGTAAAGCATCTTCTAAGTGTCTGTGAGGGCTTTCCTAGAGATGCTCGGATCCTGAGGGCTCTCACCTCATCTACTGATGGATTCAAGATCTGAGTAGATTCCTGAGGTGATGGGCCATCCTGCCTTGTGAGGGAAGTGGTCACTGGGGACAGATCTTTGAGGTCTGCATCTTACTTTTTGGATGCTCTCTCCTTCCTGCCCATGATGTAAGATATCTACTCTACATCATCTCTACCATACAGCGAACAACTGTCCTCACAGGCTCTTGCAGCCATGTTTCAGGAACCCAGAAAGAGTCAAACAAACATACATTGAACCCCATGGACTGTTCTCCCTGGGCTGGGGAGATGCACTGGCTGTCTTCCCAGAGGTCCTGAGATTGATGCTAGTATCCACATAGTGGTTCAAAACCATAACTCCAGTTTCAGGGGATCTGATGCCTATTCTGGTCTCCTCGGGAACTGTATATACACACATTGCTCAGGTTTGTACACATGTGAGGAAAACACCCATATACATAATAATAAAAATAAAAGCAAAACTCTCTCCCTCAAACTGTTCTCTTGGGTGTTCTGTCACAAGAGATTTAAGTGACTTACAAGTAAAATGATAAAAAGCACTTAGGAATTAAAAATAAGGACCATTGATCAGAATTAGCCCTCTGACTTGGAAGACAACAGGAAGTCAATTGATGGCCATGCAGCCTACTGTATGCTAAAGGCAGGTTTTAAATTTAGGCTAGGACTCACAGACGGGCCCATCCAATCTGTTTGTTCCACACATGCCCAAGGAGTACCCCACAGTACCATATAGCTAACCTCAGGCCCAACTGCCAATTTGAAGGATTGTTTCTACAAGCCCCTGGGGACAATGGCTGTAATATGTTTTTTGAACCCAAGGGACAGGAAGTTTCAGGATGTAATCTTAGCTGGCTAGAATCCAGTCTCAATAAGGAACCACTAACAAGTATGTTAAAAATATATCTTGGAGGCTAGAAAGACAGCCAGTTCAAAAGAGGGACCTGTGCTTGATCACTAGCACCCTTGAAATCCCAGCGCTGGGGAGACAAAGACAAGGATCCTTGAGACTCCCTGGCCAGACAGCTTGATCTAAGGGTGACCTTTAAGTCTCAATGAGACCCTATAAACCAAAGCAAACCAAACTAAACCAAATCCATACAAATCAAAGCAGCACCAAAGAGGAATGACACCCAAGGGTGTCCTCTGACCTACACGTGCGTACACACACACACACACACACACACACACACACACCTCTTACATTCCCACAGCTGTACCATGTACATAAACTAAAAAATTATAATTATGTACAGAATATATAGATATAGATACAGTGTTGGGATATTTGATCACACTGTGAACCCTAGATTGTGTTATTTCAATACCTGTTTTTAGTTGTGGTGTGGCTTAGCCTTTAGCACACATCTTTAATTCCTTTGGCTGGAATACAGACACACCCTCAGTACACACCTTTAATCCCAAACAATGAAGGCAAATTTAGTTTGTAGAAGGGAGCACCCAAGTTTGAAAGTGATGTCTAATTGAATGGCAGACAAAGTGACAATCAGAGAAAGATTTGACAGACCAGGTTAGCAGATGGAGGCAGTAAGCCTCAGAGAGAACAAATTACTATAGGAGAATAAAAGTTACATTTACATCATATACATACACACACACGCACACGTACACATATACATACACAGATACATATATACTTTCTGCATAAGGAAACATCAGAGAAAACGTTTTTTCCTCTAGCTTTTAAACTGCTTTGAAGAGAGCTTACATCCTTAGAAAGGCTCAGGTCGGCTGAGAAAACAGCTCAAGGAGAGCACTTGCCTTGAAGTCCCCAAACCATTGCCCAGTAGTAGATGGCTCCCCTTTCTGTTTGAGAACCGGAGTCAGCACTTACCTATCATCTCCACAGAAGAGAATCAAGGTAACAACAGCAGGGGCTGAAGGCTGTGAAGCCTGCTTCCTGGCTTAACTGTTTGAATGTGTTTTCTCTTGCAAGTGCCCCAATGTGTACAATGTAGTACTGTTCTCCATCTCAAGAGGAGTACACATTTATAGTCTTCTTTATTGGCCTACAACCACACTCCCAGGACAACACATATTGGAAAAGTGAACTTGTACTGAACCTTTCTCCCCGGAATTATTTCCATTTCTGTGTATGAATGCCTATGAGTGCTCCTGAAGCTGGAGTTACAGGTGGTTGCTGAAGATGGGAATGGCCTTTTTTTTTTTTTTTTAAATATCTCTTGCCTTCTGTAGTGGCTATTTGTGATTGTCAACTTGACTATATCTGGAGTGAATTACAATCCAGAATTAGAAGGCTCACCTGTGATCTAGATCTTGAGACTGGAAGACACAAGTTTCAGGTATGGTGGTATGCACATCTCTAATCTGGGCCACCCCTGCTGCTGGAGAGCTACATAAGGTCATTGGAAGGAGGAAGATTCAATCTTCTTCGCCTGTGAGCCTTGCGGGACTAAGCAACTGCTAGATCCTCAGGTTTTCATTCACAGCTACTGCTGACCATTGTTGGGGAGTCTGACTACAGACTAAGTCATTAACAAATTCCCTTACTATATAGAGACTACATATAAGTTCTGTGACTCTAGAGAACCCTGACTAATACACCTTCAGAAACTGAATTTATACTATATTTTCCAACCAAGTTAGTAATATGCCTGAGGCCAGGCCTGCTACAGTTTAACTAGCCTTTAAGGAAACAATGTAGCCAACTTCACTATGCACTAGATGTCCATGAAATCAGCTTACAATCTATGCTACATGCAGTTTAATCTTAAAACTAATTTTCTTATGTCCCTGACCCAGAATAAATGTGTGTGCTGTAATCATTTGCTGAAAGCAGTCAGTAAGATTGCAAAAAATCAAATCCACCATACATGTTGGAAGTCACCAGTTGTGATTCTGAGTCATAGTCTGGGTCAAGAGGGTTCATAAAGTAACTTCTTTCCTTGTGAACTCTAGTACAAAATTAAGAGAGTCTTCATTCCTTTCCCACACCATGTTTCCCATGCTGTTCAATAAAGAAAGCAAAGCCTTTTGTAAGACAAAAGAAAAACAGAAGTGGAGAATTCAAATTTGGGCCCACTCTTGGTATAAACTCCTCCAGGAAGAATCTTGTCTTAGGGTTCTACTGCTGTGAACAGACACCGTGACCAAACCAACTTTTATAAGGACAGCATTTAATTGGGGCTGGCCTACAGGTTCAGAGGTTCAGCCCATTATCGTCAAGACAAGAGCATGGCAGCATCCAGGCAGGCACGTTGCAGAGTTGAGGGTTCTATGTCTTTATCTGAAGGCTTCTAGAGGAACAATGGCTTCCAGGCAGTTAGGATGAGGGTCTTAAAGGCCACATCCACATCGACACACCTACTCCAACAGAGCCATACCTTCTAATAGTGCCACTCCCTGGGCCAAGCATATACAAACCATCACAAATCTTGTGATAGTAACACAGTAACCACTAATGTGGGTGCTGTAAACTGAACTCAGGTCCTCTGGAAGAGCATCAAGTGCTCTTAACCACCAAGCCATTTCTCCAGTCCCCATGGTCTCCCCACCTTAATCACTTCCCAAGGTAAACAGTAACCCATCCTTGTGGACAGTTATTCCTAGGAATTTGAGCCCCAGGTAACTAAGGGCACAGACCTTGGTCTAAGGAGAAATGAGATGCCTAGTCTTACCTATACCACCTGGATGATTAATTCCAAATGTGCCTGTGAGGGACCCAGTTTCCCAGATACTGCTATCATGCTCAGGCACCAAAGCATATCCCATAGGAAACCAAAGTCTGAGAGACATGTGTTGGGCACAGACTGAAGAGGCAGCTTTCTACATAACTTAGTTTCCCCACTCCTGGGACATATGGTGGTCACAGCTAAAGGCTAGCCGTAAGGGAGATAGATGGACCAACCAAAAGGCTGGGCATTCATGTCTTCTCAGCATGGAGATCTTTAGGAACTCGTGTTACTTTTTAAAAAAAGATGTGTCTATTGAGTTCTCTACCTGCATGTATGTATGTGCACCACATGCATGCCTAGTGCCTACAGAGCTCAGAAGGCATCAGATCCTCTGGAACTAAAGTAGTGCTCTTAATCACCAAGCCGTATCTCCAGGCCCTGTCACTTTTCCCTTCCTGTCATGGTGGTTGGTGGGTATCATTAGCCTTCAATGGGAGTTGGCAGGGGAGAAACCATGAAAGTCTAGTGTGAGTTTACCCTGTATTAAAACAGCATTGGGCATTTCTCAAATGATCAACAATCTCTGTACACAAAGGCAAGTAGAATCTGACCCAACCCAAAGGTTAGTACAGAAAAGGAAATGGACGTAATATGAAGGAAGAGATGCTAAGCACTGTCAACTTCAGTCACCATTGACACCTGCAGATCCAAGTGAAGTGCATTTCTGACAGACATGTCCTTCAGCTGTTATAATGTGGCAAAAGCTAACGCAGTGCCTAGACATATAATGCCACCCAGTTAATTTTTAAGTCAACCAATGGTTGTTTAGGTTTTTTCCCCCAGTGATATTGTACTGGTTAGTTCTTGTCAATGTGAAGGGGAAACCTCAACCGAGGACCTGCCTCCAACAGACAGGCCTGTGGGCAAACTACCTTTAGTCATGTTGTTTATAACAGCAATAGAAAACAAACTAGGACAGACACCAAGGGAAACCAAATTCATGGTGGCACCAAGACTCTGCACTGGAAGACTACCCAATAGCCAGGATGCCTCTAGGGGCTTTTTCAGGTTTTTTCATGAGACAAGATTTTTTTTCTTGGTAACCATCTGCCTCTTTAAAACTAGACAAAATGAACATAAATACACTCTTGTTCTGTAGAGATGGCATTAGTTTCTCATCAAGGCCAGACAATTCAGCCTCTGTTCTTCCCAGCAGGGCTGAGGTGCCTACCCCCAGCCTCCACTCCCCAACCCCAGCAGCCTGTTCTACTCTGGACAGAGCACGGAATGGGCAAAGGGAGGAACAACCAAGAAACATGTCAAACTCCAGAAGGTGCCCAGCCACCTCTGCTCACATTGCTGGTGTTAAGATGTTGTTCCCCCAACACACGAAGACACGGGCAGATGCAGAGGGGGGCTTTCTCCTCACTCTCCTTCTGTCACCTGAGAGGTTCACAAACTGGATCCACAAAAACTTTTTAAATGTGCAAGTCTTTAATTTTAAAAAATATACACAGAAGCCATGTGTTTTACATAGGAATACACACATTAACAAAGCATTTCTTAGTTTTCCAAAACTCTATTTTATCAGCCTGAAACTTATAAATTAAATATATCAGAGTTTTTAAGTTAAAATGAAATCCCTGAAACTACTGGATATGTTAGACATCCTCCCTCCCCCCACCAAATCAAATAAGCAGAATCAGTCTGATTTGTTAAATAAGGTTTATTGTTATCTTTATTGCCTATAATCTAGAAGATGCAATTTTATTGTGCCTTTGCAAACAGGATACATCTCTTAAAAAACTGATCAAAAATTTCCATACATATAGCTCTATATGATAGATTACAGTGCAACACTATTCATAATTATAGAAACACCACAGAACCCAGGAGCACGGGGTAAGCCAAAGGAATACAATCCTGAGCCATCTGAGCAAGATGATCCGATGAATCCTTAGTGAAGGTTAGAGAACATGGCGAAGAGATACATGCACGCTGCAGTCATGAGTGAAGCGCGGCCAACAGCGGTCACTTGCTAGCTTCGAGGGTTGTGATGAATTCCCACACATGCACACTCACTCACAGTCCTGTCTCCTCCTGCTTCCCTCCCGCACCCAGTACATTCACTCCAGCCCCTTCCCAAAAGAAATGTTCAGGCACTAAATCCTACAGAAGCCCACCCCTGCCTGGCTGTGAGTAGTTTAAGACTGCTACTGAAAGAGTGTAGGTGTCCACCCATACATGGAGCAAGCACGTGCTGTGAGCAAGTCTAGCCGCTTTTGCCTCTTTGGAAGTAAATGAATCATATGCCTGCTACAGCTTTAAAATGCCTTAAAAACAAAACTTTCTCTTGCTACATCTTAAAGTAAAATCAACAGTGAAAAATTCACCCTAAAACTAATTGCCTCATCTGCTACTAAAATACATTTGCCACTCTGTTTTTGGTATCTACTCAACTGTAATTCAGTATGAAAAATTCATGAAGCCTGTACCTGTTTATGGTAAACACTACAGTCCCACATACAACTGTCAGTTGGCATGCTTATGAAACACCAAGCCTTGTATGTGATTCTTGCTACATGTTTCCTCTGTGTGTTCCCCAAGACTACAGTATTCTAGTGTTACCAAAGATATGTACAGATAGTTCAATGGTGAAAAGTATTTGGTTTGTCTTCACCGTATACATCCTGGATTGAATCAAAACAAACCACGCCTCCACACTTTCCCTGAAGATAACCTGAGTCGGCTGACTAAACAGACAACGCAGGCTGTCAGTCCACTGTCTGAGAGGTTGAGCTGGGAAACCAGAGGGCTAGTGTAGTCTACCAGCAGCTTGTACTGTGCAGATGAACCAAGAGCTCTTGGCTTTTGAGAGCCACTGTCCCAAAGGCTGACAGCACTGAGGTGGAAACAACACAGCATAAACATAGGAATCTAAGCTGCACAGCCTGTGGGATTGGCGACCTAGAGAAGATTGGGGGGACCCTCATCCCCTCATGATTTGGTGTGGGTTTAATGTCTCCCTACACATTAGCTGCTGTGGAAAAAGTAAAATGAAAAATTTACTTAATAACTTTCTTATTTTCAATCAAATGCTCACACACTCACAAAATACACACTCTATGAATATGAGGTGGCTCTTTTTCTTCAAATTTTTAAAAATAAAGAGGCACCAATACCCGTTCATTTATGTATTAAAAGTCTCATATAATTATCAATAAAACAGAAATGGCATCTGTGATGATCACACAAAGGAGAAAAAGATCAACAACAACCTTAGCCACTGTGGAGAGGCTCTGGCTACACCAGAATCTAAAGGTTTTATTGGTTTAGCAGAGTCCTAAGGCAGCCTTGTCCACAACCAGAAAAGGAAACAGCTCTCAAAGAAGTCATAGTGCGGCTGTTTCCAGTGCCTGCTATCTGTGTGACTGACAGTCTTCCTCTAGCATTGCCTTCTTTAATAAGGCTCAAAGAGACAGATGGCATCCTCCTGCATACCAGCATGAGCATGACATCAGTGATGGCATGGTTCTAGAGTACAAGGATCCCAATATTGTATTTCTGCATCTTTGGTCAAGGTCTGTCTTCTTCGAATCCACTTCTGCTACAGTCAGTCTCTCACAGATAAAGTACACACATTTAAAGAAGAGCCTAAGACCTCATCTCCATGGTAAGTTTTAAGATCAAGTTTCAGTTCTGGGCCCTTGTCCTGCCTGCCCACAGGGACAAGACCTCACAGAGGAAGATATAAGGTCAAACACTTGTTAAAGCTCATTCTTTTTAAAGTTTCATGAGCTTCACAAGAGACTGTCAAAGAGATGCCCAGCACCAGGACCAGGCAGAGCCTTCGTCCTTAAAATGGCCTGAGCCAACTGTGTGAAGGGTCTTGCTTCCAAAAATATTTTCCACCAACCTCAAGAGCATGTCTGTATCACATAAACTTTATGTGAAGTCTAAATGTCATGTAGATGCTTGAGGTGGGAAGGTAAGAATAAGTTATGGGGGGAAAAAAAAGAAACCTAAAAACTAAATTTGGCTTAGGAATAACAAAATTAAAAAAAAAAAAAAAAAGCCCGACACTCTAGAATCTAATTCAAAGGAGAAAATATCCATAGTAAACGAGTTTACACCCTCCCTCCCTCCCTCCCCAGCACACTGCCTGGCACTATGCCTTTCTCCTGCAGTCCAGAGGCACCTCTGTTCTTCCCCTGCTTCATGGGGCATGAGGGACTTTACAGAGCATCTTGACAATGAAGCTCCTGACAGTGAAGCACAAGTCATTGGGAGCCAGGCTTGAGTATGAACAAAGCATGCACTCTGAGCTGGACTAATCTGACCCAGGAACCTACACAGTACACAGTAGCCATCACCATGAAACTGACCACGTGGTCATTTCTTGGCTTTTTCTGCAATATCATTCTTTCCCTTTACAAGTAAATACCAGCTCTCCTAGGTAAACATTTCAGGAGAGACCATCCAGGCTAGCATACCACTGTGAATGCTGGCAATTTCTGGTTAACTTAGCACCAAAGCTGTTTCCCCATTCCCTCAACCCGAGTCCATCCGTAGTTTAAGAAGAGTCACATTTCTCGTTGCTTCTGTGTTTACGTTTTTTTCATTTTCTCATGACAGTTTTCCTATGTTGATGTTCAGATGTGTATCAGATGAAATAAAGTTGTGAGATATTTGGTGATTTCCACACAACACTCTTCTCAAGATGAAGTATTTCATGGGTTTAAGTCAGAATTATGTCCACAGAAGTCTTTTCCATGTAGTTAGTTCCTCATACAGAGAATAACTCTTACACATGGCTCTTTCTGGGCAGTGCATTAAATGAAGAGACCTCACAAAAGAAAAGATCATTATCTGTAGCCATTTGATTAATATACAGGATCACAGTCAATGAGATGAGATACTGCAGAAAAGAGGCATGAACAATATACTAATTAAACACAAAACAGCAGTAAACGAGGTCCACACACAGAAAGTTGCTAGCATCTACCCTTAATGACCTGACGTGATGAGACTGGCAACTGCATTTAGAATGGAACATGCTTCTTCCCTTCCACATACACAATGTTTGATGCTGGTGCACATACTTATATACACATGCATAACACTGCGTGTCTGTGATGATAAACTAATGTGATACTCAGCCAAGTCTTAAAGGCAGATTTCAAAGGACAGTATGCTAAGACTGTGAAACCATATATCAAATTAGTAACACCCTAACTTCAGAATTCCATTTATTAAAAAGCACCTCTTGGTAATAAAAGCAAAACAAACAAACAAACAAACAACAACAAAACCCCAGTAATATCTATTTCATGTTCACATCAGCCTGATAAATTCATGATGGGATTTTAAACAGGCAGCCTGCTGGGCTATAGACAGAACTCAGAACTCAAATGCAGGTGTGCTGACTCTGAAGCAAGAGCTGGAGCAGAGCAAAACATCAAAAAGCTATGCAAACTTGGAATTTATCACAGCTTTCTTCCTTAGGCCAAAAAAGAAAAACAAAACAACAACAAAAAAGCAAATTCGTTTTATAACCACAATTCAATTTGTCAAACTCCTATGAAGACTTTTCATTTAATTATGTATACATAAGAAGAAAGAAAGTTCTTCCACAAACATTCTCAAGCTTACAATTATCAAGAAAATGTCAGAATTTGTAAAAGCAGGAGGAATATTAAACACATGTCAGGAAGGTCAACTTCTGTTTCTGCTTTTAAGTAAAAAAATCACCATATAGTAAGTACAAAAACCTGCACTGAATGACAACTGCTGGTGTGTTTACTTGATCAGAAACGAAGACCAAGAGTAAATAAAGCCCTGTGTAATACCCATCTGGAGCACTCCCTCTGTGCACATGAGTGAGTCGGCAGCTTCTGGAGCATAGCTTATGAACGGGCAGTCCTTGATAGCTGCAGTCAATGGAACACTCTTGTGTCGAATGTACCCATAATTCAGTTTCACTTACAAATTGCAAACAAACTCATTCTTCAGAAAAATATCTGTTTGGCATCTCCTGGACTCTGTTCCATTGGGCAATATGGACATTTTAATCTAAATATAAGATAGAATAGATTGAGACAAAGAATAATATCAGCACTGAGCACAGATATAGAGTACATCTTAACACCTGTACACACATCTACAACATGTGCAAAAGCAAAGCTTATGTGTTCATTTTGCCTGGAGGATTAACTATGCTCTAAATATAACTGTCAGCCAGGCTTTGAAGGGTCACAGAAAACAACACCTAACTCAGATCTTAACCTGAAAGCCTCTTTGATATTTAATAATCGGTGAAAACTGTTTTGCAGGTAAAATAAAGTCAATTTTTTGAAAACTGATTACTGAGTTTCAGAAGTAATTTAATCTCCACCCACTGAGGTTTACACTGCACCTGTCCCTAAATGAATTTCAAATGTGTGGCTGCATAATCTACTCAAGGACAGCAAATCTGTTGTGAGCTACCAGCCTGCATCAAGAACAGCCCACGTTCTTTCGGTGACAAAGAACGCTGGTTCCTTGTGACCACAGTCACCAGTGATCTGCACTGCCAGGGCTTCTGCATGGTCTGGGAAGGGTATAAACACTTTCTTTCAAGCAACAGACCTCCCACAATGGGGCCAGAACCAACATCAGTGAAGACTACCCTAACTGCCTAACCTAGAATACCTCTGAGATCTGTTTTGTTTTAATTTGGGCTCATTGTCTGTAAAATTTACAAATATCTATGCACTCTGAACCATGATTACACTGGTAACAATTATCACTTATGAATAACACACTCTGGCACTGTATTCACCAAGAGAAAAATGGCTAAATAATCATATTTCCACACTACAGAGTAGTCTACATTGATGGGGAGGGTAGCAAAAGTATGTTGAGACAATCTCATGCAGCTCTAGATGACCCCTCTAACTTGCTACATAGTTGGGGTGATCTTGAATTCTGGGTCCTCCTACCTCCACCACTCAAGTGCTGGGATTATAAACATGCACCACCATGCCATGCTCCTCTGTAACAACAATAACAAAGGGCTCTTTGACAGCATATAAAAATAGCTCCACAATAAAGCCCTAAGTGAGAGAAGCGAAACACAGAAGGGAGAAGGATATGCACGTAGACTCATCTTAAAGCCTTGGAGGGAGGGGCATACAAAGATTAGAGTACATTTACAAGTCTAATTACCAAATCCTTGAGCAGGCAAAACTAACCAAAGAGCTTAGATGTAATCCACTTTCTATGACTAGTTAAGAAAACTCATTTCTAAATCTAGTTATGGCTGAGCATGGTGTTACACACTAATCCTAGTACTCAGACAAATGTCTGAGTCTTCAGATCAGCCATGGCTAACAAAGAAGCCCCGTCTCAGAAAACAAACAAACAAACAAACAAGCAAGCAAGCAAACACAAAAACCCAAATATATACAAGATTTTGGATGCATCCATTTATCCTTATTACATCTTACTTCCTGCAAGACAGATCTATTTAATGTTTAAGAAGTCAGACACTTACTTGCTACCATTAAACATTTTATTCAGGGCATCTCTTGATATAATATGACCACAAACCAATTTCATGGGTGGATTGTTATCTGTTGTTTGCTGACGAAGAATGGGACAGGCAAATATGGAGTGATACCAGCACTTTTTACCAAGGTCCACTTCAATCTGTTCAAAAAACAGAAACGCACAAAGGCTTGTGACATCTCCGATCTGCAAAACTACAACACTGCTTTTCAAACTGAAATCTGAGGTCTGGGAAAATCAAACATGACGCTTCAGAAGTATCTTTTTTTGGTGGTAGCAGGCAGCCTGGCCCACCACTAAGTCACACCCCCGGCCTAAATACCTTGTAATTTCATCAGAACATATACCAGGAGCAGAAGCAGACACCCTGACTGTTCTGCAGAAGTGCTTGGTTAGGTGATAAACTCAGCACAACAACTCCTCCAAGGGCAGTCTAAATTAGAATTACCTTCTGGGTGACTTCAGATCTGAGTTTCCTATGTAATTTGTATGAAATGGTCCAGAGAAAACCTGAAGCAGGGAGGTAGGCAAGGTTTTCTGTTTTTGTTTTTTTCTCCAGTGCTGAAGTCCAATGTAGGGACTTCATGTGGCTAGGCAGGCTGCAGTTCAGTGCCCCTCCCACCTCCTGACCACCACCCCTTGTGCATGTGCCCCCCCTTATGCTTTTTGAAATAGGATCTCTGTAAGTTGCCCAGGCAGGCCCTGAATTTACAATCCTCTTGCCTCAGCCTCCCAAGTATTTGGAATTACAGGCTTGTGACACCAATAATGCTTAAACTAAATCTCAACAGGACTTTTTGTCATTTGTTCACATTAAAAGCTCATGGCATGATATCAACATTGTATTTTTGCCACAAATCAATCTTATAAAAGTTTGAAATCATCTAGTAGACCAGCTGCTGCATATTAGAGCCCCCACAACAAACACATCGTCTTCCTTCCTTCCCGATTTACAATAGCTCTTGTACTACAAGTCCAGTACTGCCAGGTGTGGTGGCACATACCTTTAATCCCAGCAGAGAAAAGGATTTTGAGTTTGAGGCCAGTCTGATTGATACAATCTAGACAAAACGAGTTCCATGCCAGCCAGGGACACACAGACTTAAGTCAATTAATAAGGTTCTTTAAGGAAAACTGACAAAGGAGAAGGAATTCAGTATGCACAAGGATCTGAGTCCAAACTACAGTACTGCAAAAACGGTGGAACACACCTATAAACCCGGTGCGCAGAAGGATCAGAGGAAACCCAAACTGGACTACACAGTAAGAGTATCCCCTGACCCCCAAAAAGAAAAAAAAAGGGGGGGTGGTGAGGGGACAAAAGCCAAAAGTACAACAAATCTTTCCTGAGGAAAGATTACCAAGTACTATCTCTTGTTGCTTTCCCGGTCAAGTGCACACTGTCAGTTGGGATCCTACAGATTGCTTTACTTCAGTGTGCCTATTTCAAAGATGCTCACAGCAAGATCATAAAACTGCCAGAAGCTGGGCATCTGCTTAAGAAATAGAGTAGAGTATAGCGCTGCTTATGTCCTGACCATATGTAGCACAAACAATCCTCAAGAAGCTGCTCTAGCTGGTGCAACCAACTGACAGGCTTACAGCTGAGAGAACAGACAAATCTGTGTGCAGGTGTGGTCAAAAAAAGAAGCTAATGCCAGCCGGGCAGTGGTGGCGCACGCCTTTAATCCCAGCACTCGGGAGGCAGAGGCAGGCGGATTTCTGAGTTCGAGGCCAGCCTGGTCTACAGAGTGAGTTCCAGGACAGCCAGGGCTACACAGAGAAACCCTGTCTCAAAATACAAAAAAAAAAAAAAAAAAAAAAAAAAAAAAGAAGCTAATGCCAAAGGCTTATTAATTTAACCCTCCAGCATCTGTGACATAATTGTGTCAGAAATGATAATTGCAGGTTAAAGTCCCTCAAATTTATTTTCTTGTTTCATTTTTTGTTGTTAAGACAAGAGGCCCTGGTTGCCCTAGAAATTACTATGTAGGCCAGGCTGGTCTCAAACTCACAAACATCTTCCTGCCTCCCTCTGAGAGCTAGAATTAGTGTGTCCCATCACCTCCCTCATACCTATTTTAACTAGTTAACTGACTCGCTTCCTTTTTAGAGTGGTGCTGGAGACTAGACCCAAAGCTTCAAGCCTAACAGGCAAACAGTCTTCCACTGAGTTATACTCCTAACCTTATTTTTCACTCATGTTATGTGCATTAAAACAAAAATAGAAACAAAAACCAAGTAGGATAGCTACAATAGTGCTTTCTGGTTAAATGGCATGATGAGTATTTTTAAAACATTCATCTTCTAGGGCAGGAAGGGTTAAATACATTGTCAGTTGAACTCACAGGTAATTCGTCCTTCTGGTTCCAAACTCCAGTACACTGCCTCTGCTCAATCACTGCTTTGATGTTAATCAGCGCAGGCAGCGCCACACAACCTGCTGAGAAACTGAGGGCAAAGAGGAAGCATCAGTGCCAACCCCAGGGATGCTAACCCTACAGCACAGAGCGAACCCAGGGATGCTAACCCTACAGCTCAGAGCCTGGCAAGTGGACAGGGTACAGAGCAGCTGTTCCTCTAAAAGAAATCTAAACTCATTTTTCTCCCCCATACCCTCACTCCCAGTCCTCAGCCATATTTCCTATAATTACTAAAATGTAATCCCGTTTACAAATAAAACATAAAACTCTAGTGCTACCATATAACCCTAGCCAGTGTGGGAGAAGTGAAGAAAAAGAGCAAGCTTTCAAAAGATTGTTTTTTGATAGGACGTTTAATTTCTACTTAATTCGTCAGTAATTAAAAATGTCATTGGTTTGCCTATCAGAAGAGAGGGAGCTTGGCATTCTGTGCCGAAAGGGAAGACCCATCATTACAAGCACAAATCTCATTAGTTCATGGCGGGGTGAGGGAAGGACAAGGCCTAAATGCGGGTGTGCCTACAGACAGTGGTTTGTGCTTAACACTTAAAGGGGAAAAGATTCTTCTGAGCCTGGCTTCTCTTTGAGTATGATTATGCAAGGTTATATGAATTAAATATTTCAAAGTTTTCCCTCCAGTTTACAATTTTTTTTAAACTACAATGTCTTTACCAGTCTCATCAGAAAAGGCTTTACAAGCTCAGAACCAAAACTTTTGACTTTAGTCTAAACTCCTGACCTTTATTCACTGTATGGAAAGATATACACACCTGGCTTCCTTTAATGTGACAAGCTTACTCCACTCACTTGGAAAGAGAACTGTCAAAACCCAGAATGTGAATAAACTGTGGTTTGGTTTTCATGGATCAAATCAGTTAATGTTAGAAATTAAAATGTACCGACTGGTTCATTTAAAATCACAATAAACACAATAAATTGGAGTGTCTGTTGCGAATGAGTTCAAGTAAAAACTGTGCTCTGCAACAAGACAGTGCATAACTCAACACACAGGTGCTGTGTCTCAGACAACCATCATACTGTGGGGAGAAACTAAAATGCCTTATGCAAATGCCCTATTGTGTCACAGAGAATGCTAAAAAGATGCAGATCCAAATATCAACGGAAAACAAGTATCTACTACCTACCCAAAGTACTATAGAGCCCAGCAAGCATTTCGTAGGCAGCCAGTATGGTAGTGAGGAGCTGCTGCAAATACCTGCTGGGACTGGCATCAATGTCCCCACAACACAGACCCTGACATTTAACTTCTGTTTCTGTGCAAATGTCAGCAGTGGAAAAGGATTTTCAGACTCCCTGCTTCCCAGGTCACATTTGGAGAATTGCTGACCTAAACTGTGTCATTGCCATCTGTGGCAAGCACTTGAAGTACTAACTATACACGTCTCCAGAAAGACAACACAATCTACTGGTTTAATCATAAAGGCAACAGGAAAAGTTGCCCAGTACAATGCCCATTTCAGAGCAACCAGTGTCCATTACTACACCTGACACTGAGAGGAGACTCCACGGAGAGCCCCAGGAGGGCACAAGCATCCCGTGTAAAGATGTCACAGATGTCAGCCCACTGGTTTGCATCAAGTAGGTGAACATATGGTGAGTTTTCAATCCCTTGTCTCAGGTACACAAGGCTTCCCATCAATACCTGAATGTCTAAAAGAAAAAGCACCAGCAAATGAAAGTGTGTACACATGTCTGAAACAGCATTTACTTGTGAATAGGTTGAGAAAGCTAAGAACGTTTCCATCCCATATGACATATCCTAAAATAATGTAAACATTCTGGTCCCTAGTTAAGGATACAGCATAAAGAGGACGAGAAAAGGAAAGCACTGTAATAGCGACCTTAGGCTTTCTAGTCTTACACTGCCATATGTGTTTGGTGAATAAGAAGCCACTCTGACACATGTGTGGTAGCAGCACGTGGTGAGAGGGGAGTGGCCAGGGAGCAAGCCACAACTTGGTTTTGCCAGTGTCCTTAAAGAGTCTCTAACTGCCAATTATCCCAACAGTTTTAGTCACTAGCAAATATGTATGAGGGACTCAAGTAGTGGCTACTGGGATGACTACTGGCTCCCCCCAAACACTAAAGATCTCTACCTCAAGCCATGCTGGTGGTGCTCATCTGTACTCCTAACATTCTGGAGCTGACCTAAGAGGCTTGAGACCAGCCTAGGCTATACACAGAGACTGTCTCAATTCCTTGTACTCTCCCCACCTTGCCCATACTCCCTCCCCAAAGTACAAAGGAAAAAAGTGGTCTGACTCCAGACTCACCTTTTTGATGATTTAGGGCAAATGGCTGGAAATTTTTCGCATATTGTAAGGCTTCTCGCTGATTTGTAGTTCCACCCATTAACAAGCTAATAAAATACAGTCGGTGTAGCTTAAATTCCAAGGAGCTGTTTTGGGCTATGAGCATTTCTCGATTTGATACTGCCCACCTAAGGCAACAGAAAGAGGTTTAAGGGCAATCAAGGGCGTGCGTACGATGCACGATGCTGCTTTACAACCTGGTTGACATCTAGCATGAGAAAAGAGGGTCTAGCTTGCCCTCTTGTGGGAGGTTGTGGTAACATCAACCATTAGGAGATGCAAACAAAAAGTTAGATGATAATTACTTCTTCACTAAGGTATTACAGTATAATGGCTCTGGTATGTCACATAATACACTTGGATCTGAAGAGGGCCACACTCTGGAGTGTAAGCCTTGAGATTCACACCTGAATCACTTAGAGCCACCGTCTTCCTATCAGGATATTCTTCTTTCTTCTTCCTATTAAGGATATTTGTAAATGAACCAAATTAACCAAGACTGAAGAGGAGCGTCTCACTTCTGAAATCACGCTCTCCCATTTACTACGCTTTCCTCCTTTACTCACACCGTAACCTTCATGTGGAAGTCAGAGGATAGCCCGTGAAGTCAGGTCTTTCCTTCCACTATGGGATGAAGGGCACTGAACCCAGGTGAGGCTTGGTGCTGCACTACTTCACCATGGGCCTAGAATCTCTTATGTATGAATGCATGTGAGCTCCTAGAACTGGAGTGACAGCTGTGATCTCTCCTGTGAGTGCCCAGGCTTTCTGAAGAGCGACAAGTGCTCACCTGAATCCCAGTACTTACAGAAGAAGAAAAAAAACACAT
Organism: Uromys caudimaculatus; assembly: GCA_028551405.1. NCBI lineage: Eukaryota > Metazoa > Chordata > Mammalia > Rodentia > Muridae > Uromys > Uromys caudimaculatus. The sequence goes on along the minus strand of CM052700.1, from coordinate 69,644,546 downwards.
ACATACTATGCTACACATGACAAAAAGATTTATATAGATATAATGTCACTGAGGGAAATAATGCTCTGTTCTGGAACTCTGAAGTGCCATGAGTGATCAGGCAGCAGCGCACAAGGAGGGACTAGTTCATCTTTAACTGGGACTACCATGTCATAAAAACAGACGTGTACCACAGGATCAGCTGTTAAAGCCAAATTTTACAAATGTAATAAATATTCAACTATAAAACCTATCCGTTACTTGACCTTTACTTCGACATTTTTCAGCTAACCCAATTCACCAAGGACCACTGGAACACAAACTAGGTATGAATATAAAATGTGAGTAATCTGAGCTGGGAATATATTTTGGTAGTGGAACACCTGCCCAGCATGCACAAGGCCTCTGGTTTGATCCCTAGCATATGGGGGAGGGAGGACAAAATAAAGGTGACATAAAATCTGAGTAACTCTCCCTCCACTCTACCCAAAAGCACCTTCCTTAATAATTTCCTGACAGCATTCTTGTCCCCACCAGTAGCTTTCTCAAGTTGCCTAACACTAATGACAATTTGAGTGGATGAAACAACAACAAACAAAAAACAAAACAAATAAACAAAAAACCCAACAATGCTTTTCTAGATCCCTGACCTGGATCCCAATAATCCCAACATTTAGGCTACACATTAAGGAAATTAAATTTTTATAAAAGTAAAGGTTTTTATCCAAAGCAGAAGTAAATGTGTCAACCAAGTACACTTACCGTCTTGACTTTGTGACATGATGCCATCATATTTAAAGTTCATGCTAAAGAACCAGCAAGAGGGGAAACATGCACATGTTGTTTTTCTGAGACTGGCTGATAATACTTAATATATATTCTAAGTCCATGCATTTTCCTTCAAATTCCGTAATTTCACTTTTCTTTAGAGCTGAATAATATTCCACATTATATATGTAACATACTTTCATGATCCATTTATCTGTTGAACTAGGTTGGCTTCATTTCCTAGCTACAGTGATAACTTGGGGTGCAGATAACCCTGCAACACAGGGTTCTTTGTGTATATGCCCAGGAGTGCACTGCAGGCTTTAAGGAAGTTCAGATTTTGTGTTGGAGCACTCAGGGTTCTCTTGGGACACATGCAGCCGAGGGCTGGCCAGCTTTTTGCTCAGTTCAATTCAAACTGAAAGAGACAGAAGCTACTCTGCCTTGGTTTTTATTTCACACCACAGCTTCCTACAGGCTGAGAGCACAGATTAGCACCACTGTTGCTGTCTGTTACCAAAGGACATGTAATGTCACAAGCCTTAGCCACTGCATTCTCTAAGTAGGAAACCTTTTGGGACTCTCATAAACAGAACCTCCACCCCCAGTGATGGTACTCAGTGAACTAGTCAGTAGTAGCCCACACTGACACTCACACAGCAGGGGCAGCAGCATTCTACTCTGCTTGGCTGGGAAAAGGCTTGGTATATTATTTAAGGCTTTGTACATACCATTTCCATCAACCCCCACATAATAACATGATTTCACTCACATGCTTAGCTCTCCCTCTCCTCTCCTAAATTTGCCACTTGGATGGGTGACTATTTCTGGTAACAATGAAAGAAAAATGCATCTGGCCAAGGCTCACAACCCGCACCACTATATCCGTTTCCAGCATGTTAAAGACTACAAATACCCTTCCCTTCTAGTATTCCTGGGGAAAACTTCCACCACTCTTCTTAATTTTTTTTTCCTCTTGGGAGTGACTAACAATACTCAGCCCTACAAGTACAAACTTAGTGGGAAGCTATTAATAGTACAATCCAAATGTCTTTAAAATTCAAAGAATGGCAAACACTACAAAATCAAATTCAGCAAAGAGCCAGCAATTCCCTAATATCACTGTGGAGACAAATAACCACTAACAGTTCATTCAAGGTATTATCAGCTCTCTTGGTGTGAACTCGGGGTCTCTCACTGTACCTCCCAGCCCATACCTCCTGGCCTTTCCTCCTTTCCCATCTTTGTGTCCTGCTGACCCAACCCACAAAAGCACTCTCAACCAGGGATCATACAATTAACTAGGATCCAGACAGGGCAACACCAACTAAAGCATGGAACACCCACCAAAAAAGACAAGACCATATAGCTACACTAAGAAACACTTCAAATATCCTAACTACAGATACCTAGTTCTAAGTCCCAAAACACAAATATAAACAGTAAACATTTGGATTGTCCCTCCAGAAACAAATCTATTGCAGTAGGCCTGAGAAATGCAATTTAATTGACACACAAGACAGGGGCTTCAAAATACCAAGTATGTTAAAAGAAGGTATGAATAAATGCCTCAGTGAAGACCATGAAAACACAAAACAGTAGAATGTAACAATGGAAACATTGCAAGACATGAAAGCAGAAACAGAAAACCAAAACTGAGATAAAATAGATGAAGACCAAATCACATATATGAACAGGCCCATTAGAATAAGCCCAACTTGTTAATGGAGACTCTGAAAACTGGAAGGGTCTGGGTGGGTGTTTAAACTGAGGGCCACAGATGCCAGCCCAGGCTCCTACACCTACTATAGCCATCACTCACAACTGACAGAGAAAGAAACACATTTCACAATAAAAACAAATTTAAGCAATTTCTATCTACCAATCCGTATCTACAGAAGGCACCGGAAGGAAACCGTCAGTCTGAAGAGGTTAACTATATTCAAGAAAACACAAAGAATCAGTAATCTCAGAACAGTAAATCAGAATGTGTGTGTGTGGAAACAACCCAAATCATAACAATAAATAACAGGAATCAACAAACACTGCTCACTAATAGCTCTCAAAAAGCAACGCCCTCATTTCCCCAAATAAAAAGACACAAACTGACAGACTGGATCAGAAAACAGAATCCAGGGGATAGAGAGATGGCTCAGTGGTTAAAAGCACTTACAGAGGATGTAGGTTTGATCCCCAGCACCCACGTGGTGGTTCACAAACATCTATAACTCCAGTTCTAGGAGATCCAATTCCCTCTTCTGACCTACCTCCAAAGGCACCACCAAGCATGCACATGGTGCACAGGCACACATGCAGGCAAAACCACACAAAATAAAATGAATAAATTAAAAAAAATAAAAATGAATGTGATTCATCTTTTGGTTGCATCCAAAAACATACCTCATCATCAAACATACACATCACTCCAGGGTTAAAAAAAAAATGACAAAAATATTTCAAGCAAATTAATTAAAAAAGTAGATGTGGATATTTTAATATCTGACAAAACAGACTTTCAAATTCAACCTAATCAAAGAGACAGAGAAGGACATTTTATATATATATACTCACCAGAAGGAAAAATCCAAGAGGATATGGCAATTCTAAACATCTATAAACTAAACACAAGTTCATTAAAAACAAAACAAACAAAAACCACCACTACAGCTAAAATCACATAATGACCCTCAACCAGTGATAGTGGGTGACTTTAATACCCTACTCTCATGAACAGACAAGACAGGCATCAAACTAAACAGAGAAATGTAAAGCCAAATAATGTCATAAATCAAATGGAACCAGAAGACATCTATAGAATATTTCACCAAAATACTAAAGAATACATTCTCTTATAAGCAGCTATTTGAACTTTCGCTAATATTGAACACATACTAGGAAAAAAAGAAACTCTTAATAGATCTCATTACTGAATGAAAAATGGGTCAAGACTGAAATCATGAAGGAAATTAAAAATGTTTGGAACTGAATAAAAAGGAAAACACACCAGGCAGTGGTGGTGCATGCCTTTAATCTCAGCACTGGGAAGGCAGAGACAGGCAGATTTCTGACTTTGAGATCAGCCTGGTCTAAAGGATAGCCAAGGCTATACAGAAAAACCTTGTCTCAAAAAAACAAAAACAAAACCAACCAACCAAAAACAAAACAAAAAGGAAATCACAACATACTTAAACTTATGGGACACTATAAAGGCAGTTCTTGATATGGAAGTTAAATCAAGATCAAATAAACAACTTAATCAGACCCGTAGCCCCTATTGAAATAGGAGCAGCAATTAAAAGTCTCACAAAGAGCCCAGGGCCAGAGGTATTCAGCTCAGAACACTACCAAAACATTCAACGAAGAATCAATGCCAATACTTCTCAAACTTCCACAAAATGGAAATGAAACATTTACTAATTCTTTTTATAAAGCCACTCTCACCCTGAAACCAAAACCACACAAAGACCCAACAAAAAAGAAAATTATAGATCAATATCCCTTATGAACATAAATGCAAAAATTCTCAAATTGCCTGCAAAATCCAAGAACATATAAAAAAGGTTACCCTAGCCGGGCAGTGGTGGCGCACACCTTTAATCCCAGCACTTGGGAGGCAGAGGCAGGTGGATTTCCGAGTTCGAGGCCAGGCTGAGCTACAGAGTGAGTTCCAGGACAGCCAGGGCTACACAGAGAAACCCTGTCTCGAAAAACCAAAAAAAAAAAAAAAAGGTTATCCATCACAATGAAATTGGAGTCATCACAGAGATACCAGGATGGGTCAACATACATAAATCAATAAACACAATTCACCATACAAACAGACTGAAAGGCAAAAACCACACAATCATCTCATTAGATACAGAAAAGGCCTTTGACAAAATTCAGCATCCCTTCAGGATAAAAGTTCTGTTAGACTACAAGTACAAGAGCACACCACAACACAGTAAAGGTGAGCTCCAGCAGTCTCACAAACAATAGTAACCTAAACTGGAGGAAATTTAAACTATTTCCACCATTATCAGGATAAGACAAGGGCGTCCTTTCCTCCCGTATCTGTTCAATACAGTACCAGAGGTCTCAGCTACAGCAGTAAGACAGCGTAAGGAAATTGTGGTGTTTGAATACACTTGGTCCAGGAGTGACACTATTTGGAGGTGTGACCTTGTAGGATAGGTGTGGCCTTGTTGGAGGAAGTGTGCCACTGTTGGGGTGGGCTTTGAGACCCTCCTCCCAGCTGTCTGAAGATGCTAGACTTCTCTTTGCGTTCAGAACAAGATGGTGAACTCTCAGTATCTCCTGCGATAGGCCTGCCCAGACACTACCATGCTCAGGCCTTGATAATAATGGGCTTAAACCTCTGAAACTGTAAGCCAGCCCCTATTAAATGACGTCTTTTATAAGAGTTGGCTTGGTCATGGTATCTCCTCATAGCAGTAAAACTCTGTAACTTTAATTTTTTTTAATGATAGTTCTTAAACGCTTTAACTTTCCTTTTAGCCCTCCACCTACCAGAGGTAGCGGGGAAAAAAAGAATATGGGGCAAGTGGACCTGTTCAGCAAGGTTCTTTGGAGCAACTCATGTAATTGGCAGTTCAGTTTACAGGTTAGCAGTTGCAGCTTGATCCACTTAGAAACACGTCATGGCTATACCAGCAGTCCAGTTCGGTAGATTCCGGATAGCAAACTCTAATCATTGGTGGTGGCACTACCTAGCACAAACAGCCAGGCGTCAACCTTGGCTCAAGTTAGCAGGAGTGACCTGGAGAGGAACCAGGAAAAGTTCTGAGCTGTGCCTCTCTCAGCAAAGATCAGCAAAGATGCAAGATCCATAAGTGTTGCACAGCTAGCTGTACCAGAAAGCCAAGCTCAGTTCCTGTCCATCAAGTCCTAGTTATACCCTCCAAACATCACGTGTTCTCCACAGGTCTTGCCTCAGCATGGGTTTTGTCTGTCTCAGCTGACATCACTCTGTCAATCAGCCAGAGTGCATAGAAGTGGAAAGAAACTGTAGCAAATCACCAGCAGGTTTTTCCCCCCTGTGCGTTTCTCTCTATGGAGTCCCAACAAATGCAGCTCAACTACAAAATGTGTAAGTCAGACCAATACACGTGTGTTGTTAACAAAGAATCCTTCATCATATGTCTTTTCATGTGCTTGCTTTAGCACAATATCCTCTCTCCTGTGTCTGCTTCAGCAAAACGTTCCTTCTTGAGTCGGCCTTAGCCTTTCACACCTGTGTCCACTTTAATTAAATGCTCCTTCATGTGTTTGCCCCAGAAAAATACCATTCAACTCACTTTCCAAAGAACCCTTACGTTTTCACTTGAAAACCCTAAGACAGAAGTTGGTACCAGAAGTGGGGTATTGCTGTGAAAAGCCTGACCATCCTTTTGTTTGGAAGAATGTGGATTTTGGGACTTTGGAAAGCAGTGGAATGCTTTTAGGGGGCTTAATGGGGCATCCTGGTAGGAATATGGAAGACTATGTTGCTGAGAGTGCTCTGAATTGTGCAGACCTGGCCCAAGAGGATTCAGTGGAGAATTTCTGTATGTGGCCAACAGACAGTTTTTGTGGTATTTTGGTGAAGAATGGGGCTGCTTTTTTTCCTTGTCTGAAGAGTCTACCTGAGGCTAAGGTAAAGATATTTATATTAATTGCATTCACAAAGGAAGTATCAAAAAAGCCCAGCAGAGACTTTTGTTCTCTGGTTTAGTCTCATGCATTCTAATCAAGCATAGCAAGCTTAAAATATACAAGTTTAAAAATACAAAGTGTATGGTTCAAGTAATAATAACGGGGCACCAAGAAGTGAAATGGACATGAATCCTGTGTTCAGGAGATAAAGAGATTAAGGGAATGGTGATCTGTGGGCAAGATCATGCCCAGCTAAATTTTCTGTTTGTGTTTGCAGTTGAACAAGGAATAATTTGGACTTTTAATCTGGAAATAACCACAAAAGTTAGGTACATACTAAGGGTCCAGAAAGGATCTCCAATGGAAAGGGGAATATAGTATTATGGACAGATTAAGGGGAAACTAAAATTGGAACATTAAATAGGAGGGGGGTGTACTAGCTGGTTTTGTGTCAACTTGACACAAGCTGGAGTTATTACAGAGAAAGGAGTCTCCCTTGAGAAAATGCCTCCATGAGATCCAGCTGTGAGGCATTTTCTCAATTAGTGATCAAGGGGGGAGGGCCCCTTGTGAGTGGTACCATCTGTGGGCTGATAGTCTTGGGCTCTATAAGAAAGCCAGCTGAGCAAGCCAGGGGAAGCAAGCCAGTAAGTTACATCCCTCCATGGCCTCTGCATCAGTTCCTGCTTCCTGACCTGCTTGAGTTCCAGTCCTGATTTCCATTATTGATGAACAGCAGCATGGAAATGTAAGCTGAATAAACCCTTTCCTCCCCAGCTTGCTTCTTGGTCATGATGTTTGTGCAGGAATAGAAACCCTAAGACAAATTGGTATCAGCATAGTGGGGTATTCCTGTGACAACCTGACAATGTTTTGGGGAGGACTGTGGAAGGACTTTGGAACTTTGGGCTAGAAGAGAGCAGAGAGGCTGCATTCCAGAGAGAGCCAGGGTTGTATCTTGTGCTGTGGCTGAACTTGGTAATGTGTAAGAGTCATCCAGGTGGTACTGGTTTTGAAGGCATGAAGGAGTCATGAAGAGTAGCTGAGGCCTGGGAGAGGCCTCGGAAGGCAATTGGTGAAGGTGCAGCCTCAGTTGCAATTGACGGCCCAGGACTGAAGGGGTCATGCAAAGGAGTTGAGGCTTGGCACCACGAAGAGAGCCTATGAGAGGCTATTGGTGAAGCCTAGTTGCAGCGGAAGACAGCAGTGTTTTGGAGATGCCAGTACCATGAGATGACCACCAAGAACAGCAGCAGCAATGGAGTACAGCCTAGAAGACAAGGTGTGTGTTACAAAGGGCAGAGCTGGAAAAGTGACTCAAGCCCTTGGAGGAATCCAGAAGATCGTGAGTGGATCCCAGACATTGGACAGTTGGAGTTCGATTTTGCTTTTGATTGTGACTGTGCCCTGATATATTTTCCCTCCTGAAGGAAGAAGGTATTTTAGTGGAGCCCACAGTTAAAGAGACTTTTGATGGTAAAAAAACTTTGAATTCTAAGAGATTGGATATCTTTAAAGGGATTGAAAATTTAATAGTAAAAATTTGCAAAGACTGTGGGACTTTTAAAGTTATTTAGATCTTGGGGATAAATACTAAATAAATAAGAAAGTAAGGGTTGAGGCTTAATAGTGATGTATTTGCATGTCAAGTTGACAAAGGGTCAATTGTACTTGCTTCTTGGTCATGATGTTTGTGCAGGAATAGAAACCCTGACTAAGACAGGGGAGAGGGAGAAAAGGGTAAAAGACAGAATTTGGGTAGGGAGAACTAACACCAAAGGCCATTTTAAAAACCATATATAAACCTACTATTGTAGAAACTTCCAAACATAAATGAAAGGAATCCAAATGGAGTCACCGAATAAAAGGGGAGACAATGTCCCAACTAGATATTCCTACAGTGCCAGAAATAGGTTACTTCTTGTTGCGCTGTTAGTCAAAGGGGTTCTACCAAAACTCCCAAACAGCACAGACTATTGCCAAAGTTATTGTTTATTCTTCACAACCTGATGGTAAGGCTCTATTGTAGAAAATATTTACTCATGTTCTCCAACACAGAGAAGTTAACTTGTGCCCTACTACAAGCTTCACCCCTGCTAACTAGCAGTCATGGTACTAGAAGGTACTCTTGAGAAAAAAGGTAATCAATATCACTTGGTACAAACCCTAAGACTACAACAGTGATCTGCCTATAAGGTATACTGGATACAATAATAGCATAAATGCTATAGGTGTAACCAACCACTTTCTGATTATATATAAGGCCAACTCCATGAGGTGGAACCTATATTTGACACTGCTAAAATGGCCAAGAATCAGAGTCCTACTCTGCTACAAAAACACAGCATTAAGATGACTCCTAATAACATAGTGCTATACTCATAGAGCACTGCCTCAACGGAACCCACATCAGAGAAATTCTTTTGGTAGCTGAGAATCAATCTGGATTCTTTTCAGTAGCTTTCACTAGCAAAGACACACAACTGGACAATGTGCAGACGGTGAGGTAGAAGCCTCATGCCCAGGTGTAGTTAGCCAACACAAAATGAACTCAATGGTATTTTTGTAGACTTTTTGTTTCATTTTGCTTTGTTTTGGGATTTTTTTTTTTTTTTTTGTCTTATTGGTCATTTATTTATTTATTTATTTAGATTTTCCTTTTTGTGATTTTATGCTATGTTCTTGTTTTTTTTTGTTTGCTTTGTTTTGTTTTGTTTTTGAAAGAGAGAAAAAAAGAACATAATACATGGGTAGGGAGGCTGTGAAGATCTTGTAGAAATTGGGAGAGAGATAAATATGATTAAAATATAGTATATGATTTATTTTTTCACAAATGGGGTCTGGTATTTCCAAATGGTGAAGTCTTGGGTTACTGGCTAATTCCATCATTAGAAATACTAATGGTTTCTTCATCTCAGAGATGATGTGCCTTTAATTTTTTAAAAAGTTATTTTTATTATTTTTTAAATTATGCCCAAGTATGTACACATCAGTGTAGAATTTAGAAGAGTGTCAGATCCCCGAAACTAAAATTACAGATGGTTGTGAGCTACTCAATGTGTATGCTGGGAATTGAACTTGGGACCTTTCAAATAGTAGTAAGAGTTCTTAATTGCTAAGCCATCTTTCCAGCCTGTCCTTTTTGTTAGCTGTTTAAGAAATCATACAAAGGGGTAAGATTAATCAATGGGCAAAGACACTTGCCACCAGGACTGACAATCTGAATTAAATTTCCAAGGTACATATGGGGAAAAGAACAAATTTCTGTGAATTACACACACACACACACACACACACACACACACACACACACACACACACAAACATTAACTATTTTTTTCTTAAAAGACTCATAGTCATATATGGTGGTATATGCCTATAATCCCAGCACTAAGGGCTAATATCAGCATGGGCTACATAGCATTAGTGAAATTTTGTTTCAAAAAAGAAGATGGGGAGAGGAGGAAAGCGAGGAGGACTGGAATATTGCATGAGTATCTACTTAAAACATGTACAAGCTGGTCACTGACCCCAGCACTCGGGAGGCAAAGGTCAGAGGTAGTAGGCTAATCAGAAAGCCAAGGCCAACCTAAGCTACCTAAGACCTTATCTCATAAGAACAGAAAATATTAAAACAAAACATAAAACACACAGATTCAACTTTACTTGAGGTTATCAGATATATAGGCCCACTTTGTTCCAATGCTGCTGAACCCTAGCTAGATCATGTATATGCTAAGGTTAATGTATATTCTTTTCCTGAGGAACAGGCTTGGATCTTCCTATAGTCTTTCACCAGCAGTAAACTTAAAACAGAAAAAGGTGTTATCACCTCAACTGTCTTCTCTCTATCTCTTTTTTCTTCCAGTCTCTCTCATTGCATCCTTTCCTGTAACCCTGACATCTGGTACCTCACTATACTCTTTTCTGAGAAGACAGGAAGCCCAGATCGGCCTTAACTTCCTATGTACCTGAGGATGACCTTGAATTCCTAATCTTCTTGCCTCCATCTTCCAAGTGCTAGGATTATAGGTGTGTGCACCATACACCACACTCTTTTTAATTAGCTTCTCTTTAATTGAAGTATTCTTTCTATATGACTTAGTGTATACAGAGAATTAGTTTTAAGTGGATCACCTTTGTTTTTTTTGTCTTTTCAGAATTAAGGCCAATTAACTGGGTAAAAAGAAGAAAACCAAACTCTAGGGGGAAAATCCAACTTGTTTGATCTTGGCTGCCCTCTTGTGTCTCCCCTCAGGAGAGCTTTTTTTCTTCTGTCTGTGGCTACTGAGAGCTGCCTGAAATGAAGGGCTGCACACCTGCAAGAGGCTATGAACTGAAGAACAACAAACAAACACCAGGAACTATTAAGAACTTTAAAAAAAAAGAAAAAAAAATGTGGTTTAGATGTTTTGCCTGTATGTAACCACATTTATACCCGATTCCCAAAGAGGCCAGAATATCAAATCCCCTAGATAAGAGTTACAGAGGGTTGTGGGTCATTGTGGTGGTTTGAATATGCTTGGCCCAGGGACTGGCACTATTAGGTGTGGCCTTTTTGGAGGAGGTGTAGCTTTATTAGAGGAAGTATGTTACTGTGGGTGTAGGCTTTAAAACCCTCATACTAGCTGCCTGAAAGCCAGTCTTCTCCTAGCTGTCTTCAGAGCAAGAAGTAGAACTCTTAGCTCCTCTAGTGCCATGCCTGCCTAGAAGCTGCCATGTTTCCTACCATAACAATAATGGACTGAACCTCTAAACCTGCAAGCAAGCCCCAATGTTGTCCTTTATAAGAGTTGCCATGGTCATGGTGTCTCTTCATAGCAATGAAACTCTAAGACAGTCACCATGTGGGTGCCAAGAACTGAACCCCAGTCCTCTGAAAAAGCAACCAGTGAACCCTCTAAACCACTTTTCTAGCTTCATCCAGAAACTATTTAATCATGGCACCCTCTGTTTGTAATTCAAATCTCTGATCATCAGGTGCTTTGCTTTACTCATTCATGCTATAGTCTCTCTTATATTTGACGAGGATTTTCTTAGCCATAAGATGATTAACTAAGAGACCTCTGCCTGGGCCACCAGGGTTCCATAGCCAACGAGTGCCAGGAGAAAGCTACCCTCCCAGGAGCGTGGAAAAGCTGTGAGTGGGATTAAGGTGGGCACCACTGCTCACCGGGACCTGCCCAGAACCCTCGGGACACAGGGACTGAGGTAAAGTCGGGGACAGGAACTTTCCAGTTTCCATCTGTGCCTGGGAACCTCAGCCTGGCTCCAGGAGAGAGCAGGTATCCCAGGAGTGCTACACACCTTTAAGCACAGGCAAAACCACCACTTCTGCTCAAACTCACTGGATCAAGGGGGACCCTTGCAGAGCCATCAGGACGCAGGAACCCAGGGACAGCTGGGGACAAGATCCTTCTGGTTTCTGTCTGCACCCCAGAGCTGACCCTGTGTCACAGCTCTCCAAACCCAAATACCTCTCAGAGAGAGCTGGTCTTCAAGGAGTACTGACACAGAGGCCTGCAGGAGGGACAATCCACAGCCAGACAGAGTAAGACCAGCTAACATCAGAGTTAACAAGATGGCAAAAGGCAAGGGTAAGAACATAAGGAACAGAAACCAAGGCTACTTGGCACCATCAGAACCCAGCTCTCCCACCACAGCAAGCCCTGGATACCCCAACACACCAGAAAAGCAAAACTCAGATTTAAAATCATTTCTCATGTTGATGATAGAAGACTTTAAGAAAGAAATGAATAATACCCTTAAAGAAATACAAGAGAACAGAGATAAACA
>CM052700.1:69588406-69631869 GCA_028551405.1 Uromys caudimaculatus | reverse complement strand
CATCAGGGAAATGCAAATCAAAACAACTCTGAGATTCCACCTCACACCACTCAGAATGGCTAAGATCAAAAACTCAGTTGATAGCACATGCTGGCGACGATGTGGAGAAAGAGGAACACTCCTCCATTGTTGGTGGGATTGCAAGCTGGTACAACCACTCTGGAAATCAGTTTGGCGGACCCTCAGAAAATTGGACATAATACTTCCTGAGTACCCAGCTATACCACTCCTGGGCATATATACCCAGAAGATGCTCCAACATGTAATAAAGACACATGCTCCACTATGTTCATAGCAGCCATATTTATAATAGCCAGAAGCTGGAAACAACCCAGATGTCCCTCATCAGAGGAATGGATACAGAAAACGTGGTACATTTACACAATGGAGTACTACTCAGCTATTAAAAACAATGACTTAGTGAAATTTGCAGGAAAATGGATGGAACTTGAAAATATCATCCTGAGTGAGGTACCTCATTCACAAAAGAATGAACATGGTATGTACTCACTGATAAGTGGATATTAGCCCAAAAGTTCGGAATACCCAAGTTTCACTTAACAGTAACCGCTGGACTGAGAGTGAGGTCCCAGATAGAAGAGTTGGAGAAGGGACTGAGGAAGCTGAGGGAGTATGCAGCCCCATGGAGGGAGCAATAGTGTCAACTGGCCTGACTTCCCCCCTCCCCCAGTCGTCCTGGAGGCTGGACCACCAACCAAAGAATACACATTGAGGGACCCATGGTTCGGACCACATATGTGGCAGAGGAGGGCCTTGTTGGCTATCAGGGGGAGGAGAGGCTCCAGTAAAGGGGAATGTCAAGGTGGGAATATGGGAGTGGGTGGGTGGGAGGTGGAATTCCCTCATAGAGGTGGGGTAGGGGTAGGGGATAGGTGGTTTCCAAAGAGGAGGCCTAGAAAGGGGGAAACATTGGAAATGTAAATAAAGTATCAAAAAATTAAAAAAAAAAAAAAAGATGATTAACCAAACATTATTCCATGAAAGCATAAGGGCAGTCTCATACCCTATCCTTCTGACTCCTACCTAATTTCTGGCCTGAGGAGACACAGCAGTCTGCCTGGTAGTGTTGACAGCCTATCCCATATAAAACCCTTCTGCAGTATAAACCAAGGCAACATTTCCCTCTCTTAGGTGAAAAATTCTGCAACCTTTACTTTTCTCTTTTCCTTCTTATACCATTTAGTTATTTTTGGTTCCTCAAGTTATACAGTGGAAGGCTTTGCACTAACAGAGGTAAGAAGGGATTGCTCTTGCAGGTCCCAGGAAATCATTTTCTGTTCTAAGATAGTCAGCTATATCATCCATACATAGTGAGCCTTAAGACGTCCCCCCTGAGTCAAAAGGTTAAGTAAAATTCAGGTATAACCTCAAACAAAATACTAGGCAGCCACTTTAGAAGAAAAAGTTTTGTCTATCCCCAGTATAAGCAAGCAGTTCAAAATTTTGCAAGTTAAATGCGTGTACATGCACACGCATACACACACTCACACACATATGCACACACTCACATACAAACACTCACACATACACACACACACTCACAATGTAGAACAGTACAACCATCTGCACAAAGGTAACACACACCTTTTACAAAGACACACAGTTAAAGAGATTTAGCTCTAAAGATCATTTATATTTTTCGTTTACACAAAAATCGTATAACACACATTAACATTTAACACACACATTAACCCTCTGTTCATCTTGGCTAGTTCTAGAAATATACAATTTAAAAAAAAACTGATTAAAAATAGAAAATTGTGCTGTAACCTCTACCCTAAACACAAAATTCAAACCCCACATGGGTTATTCCCAATCATTAACACTTATTCCAAATATTCCAAGTTTTAAAACACTAGCATGCTACTTTTGGTTATCTTGTCCTTTATCTTCACTCTGTTATTTACTATAAATATCCTCATAATTGTCACATTAATTTAGAATGGATTTAGAAACTCTGGTATGAGATAAACAAATAACTTGCTCCCTATTTTGTGTGACACATACCAAGACCAACTATTTTACAGCACCAGGCATGGAGCTGGAGCAGAAGCCGAGAGATTTTATCTTATCCAAGACTGGAAATGGTGTAAACTTTTGAAACTTTAAGACCACTTCCAGTGACAGACCTCCTCCAAAAAGGCCCACACACCCCCCATTTAAATTACATTTAAATTAAAAAAGAAAAAAGAAAATGTAACAAAAGTCTCATTAAACTGTAAAACCTAAAATACTTATTATTTGGCTCTCTGCGCAAAAGTCTGCCAACTGTCTTATTTAGTGATTTTTCTGCTGTTATGAAGAGACACCATGACCAAGGCAACTTATAAAATAAAGCATTTAATTGGAAGCTTGCTTAGCGTTTCAGAGGGTGAGTCCATGACCATCATGGCAGGGGGCAGGGAGCAAGGGGGCAAGGGCAGGCTGGCGCGGTGCTGGAGCAGAAGCTGAGTTTTTTTCTGATCCACAACTGGGAATGGTGTGGGCTTTTGAAACCTAAAGACCACTCCCAGTGATGTACCTCCACCAAAAGGGCCCACACCTCCCCCAGCAGCACACCCCTACTCTACAAATATGCTCCGGTATATTTGGGTAACTCAAGTAAATGGCATGTTAACAGAAAATCATCAAAATCTAGTTATTCACTTGTGCAGCACCCTGGGTTCAATCCATAGCGCCAAGTACACCATGGTGATCTGGTCAGTAGCATGACTCAGTCAGGTAAAGTGCTTGCTAGCTTGCAGCAGAAACCTGATGACTTGAGGTCAATCCCTAGAACCCACAGTGGAAGAGAAAACTGACTCCCAAAGTTGTCCTCTGATCTCCATATACAGTGTGACATCCATAAACCTGAATTCTCTTATCTTTAATTCCTGACACACACTTTCTCCCCCCCCAACGCTCATACACATCTTTCATAGAGAATTTTTGCTCTGTTCATGAATATCACTTAGTTCCCATAACCAACTAAATCATCTTTCAGAATGACAGCACAACCCAACACATTATAGAAGCTCGAATGTTATGTAACGATTGCCAAACAATAATGCTTCAGTTTTAATACTGCTAGACCCAAAGAGGTGTTGAAACATAGCTAAGTAAACCTGTTTCTCTTCTGGAAACATGACCAACTGTTACGTTAATAAGGCTGCCCATGTTCTCATATTATACAGCTGTATTCCACTTGGTTTTAAGGCATCCAAGTCTGCTTTCTCAAATCCTCTTTAGTCTACCCTAGGTAAGATAGACCTATCTAAATATCTCTCCTGTGTTCTACAAATAAATTTTCTTACAGAGTTTCCCTCACAGTACCTAAAAGGAAGAGTAACTTACTCTAGAGCAGGCCTTAGAACTCTGACTTTTAATGCTTCTAATATTCGATTTAACTCCACAAATGGTTCTTTCTGACTTGGGTCCACAGACAGACCAGATTCCTGGAAGGGAAAAACAAACAAACAAACAACCTGTTAGTATAATTCATTCATAGTGGAAAAAGCTGATCTAGATTATAAAATACAGGGATGTCAAAGATAATTTTCTTTTAGCATATTCTTCTGGGGCAGAAAAAGAGACTGTCCCACCTCTATGCTTCTGTCAAATCCGAGCTGAGCACTGACCATGGACTCTAGCTGGGTATGGTTCTGCACTCAGGCCAATGCAATGTAAGCACACACTCTTTCCTGGTATATAAGGTGCAGTTGGAGGTCTGGCCACACGGAGAGGAGGACTCACTGGAAACTGCAGAGCTACAAGGAGTGTCTAAGAACGTCACAGGATAGATGCTATGAACCTCTTACTACCTTTCTTTCTATACAAGAAAAACAAACTTTGTTTAAACTGCTATCTTGAGTCTGTTACTTGAAAACAAACTGATCTTCAATGACACAATTTACTGTGAGGTCTGTACGGACACACACCCCTAAAAGGTACCAAGCAAGACCCACGCACCATTGATTTAAATTGTTTCAAACAGAAAAGGCTTAGATTATAGACTGGTTTATGATGCACTTTAAATTATTTTATCTTCTGAGTTCTTCGTTTTTTAAAACAACAACAACAAATGCAACAGAATGGAGTTTGGAGAAATGAGTAAGGGACTGATTCCCCCATTCCTTCACACAGGCTCCCTGAATGGCCCTGGGTATATTCCCTGGTTCTCCAAACCTCACACGAGAAGTGTGTGCAATAGCAACAGTAAGTCCCACCTCACAGTGCAGGAGAAAGGAAAGCAGGGTGTGGCCTGGAGGAAACCTCACACACAGCAGCTACTATCATCATGAATGCATGGTGTTCCTGCCTGACAGAAAGATGACGGGCAGCATCAATGTTTGTTTCTTTCCTCTTTACTGCTATGTTGACATTCCCTATCACAGGAAGAAAAGGAGCCGGAGTAAATGGTGCATGCCAATAAGTGTAGAACTGGGGAGGCTGTAACAGGAGGAGCCTGGGCCACACAGGAAAAGTAGTACTACTTTTAATACTTTGACTCATGACCAGGAATCAACCTACCAGACTCAGAATAAAGAAACAACAATTTGGTTATTAAACTCTGAGTGTAATTTCTTAAGGAAAGGGCAATTCAGATACTAAATTATAGCACTATAATTTCTAAGAACTTAAAAAATATCCTAGCAAAATGACTTATCCATGATAATTAAAATATTACAAATCTACGTACAGTTCGAGGTGCACTCGAGTCCCACCTGCAGACACTGCAGACTCCACAGCTCTGTCTTATTCATTCTCCCTATGCTTCACTGGCACGTGCTTACCTGGCAGAGCTCCTCAGCTACGTCCAGCATTCCTTGTCGGAAGAAGTGTTCCACCATGACCTCATTGAGAAGTCGTTGGCTGTCTGCCTGCCAGCAGCCATCTATTCCCACACTGCTAATGTCAGAATCAAAATTCTGGGGGGTAAACAGAAAAGAATCATGGATAAGAAGACTTTATTTTTTCACCTCACTTAACAGAAACATCTTATGGAAAGGTCTACATCTTACTTTGGTGTTATCAGGAAGTACCCAATTCAATTCATCTACACAATCACAGGCAAGGATTTTCCTATTGCTTCTTTTACATCTTTTCATTCTGGGGATTACTGATGAAATAAACATGAATATATATATAAAAAAAAATTGGGAAGCACTCTAGGAAAATGTATAGATTTAACACTGACTTCTGTGAAACCAAAATCAATAAGCCAATTTCCAGGCATTATATTATAGCAATATTTTCAGAAGTATGCTATAGTAATCTGTTAAAAGCATGCTCAATGCAGCACTGTCTGGAATGTGAAGGACAGAAAACACACACACACACACACACACACACACACACACACACACACACACACACACACACGCAAACAAACACCCCTATCCCAACCAACATAGGACTGCTACATGGCACAGCCCACTAAGTGCAGTTCTGACTCAGAACTGAGGAGACAGTTGGTACAAAGGGTGGTTTCTATTACTAGGCCTACATTTGAGCTATGGATACACTAGTTCTGACCCCACAGAGCACACTTTAGACTTTGAAAACTGAAGTAAGGTAGACTGGCTACTCAGAAGTACAATCAAGACAACCGTGAACCAAACCAAAATTGCAACCCAAAGAAGACTAGCACTTGCTAATCCGAGGGCAGCTGAGATTTGTTTGGCACACAAGGAATCAAGCACAGTTCCCATGGTATGGAAGAAGATGTGACAAGCACCAAGGCCAAAATGACAAACGCTGAAACCCAAGACTTCCAAGCTATCACTACAAAAATGTTCCCCCAAAAGGGCAAACACTCTTTTTAGAAAACTATTGTTGTTCTCTCTCTCTACCACATGAGTTCTAGGGACAGAACTCATTGTCGAATTCTGAAGCAGTCTTTGCTGGCTGAACCCAATCTCAGGCCCTAGAAGGCAAACACTCTTGAAACATCAAAGATACAGAGTAAAGAATTAGAAGACACAGTAATGGAAATAAACTCACTAGAGACACAGAAAAGCAGGAATAAAGTGGCAGTGCAAGTTTAAGCCAGCATACATCACCATATATATTATCCAGTTAGAAAACAGAGAAACAAGATGCAAAGCAAAACACAAATGAGCAGAGCCTCGACAAGTGGGAAAATAACAAGATATAGTATGTGCCACCAAAGAACCACCAAAGGATGGGAAAAAGAATTGCCAGAGAAATACATTTAGATACAAGAAACTTAGGAAACTTCCAAAAAGGACAAGAAATCCCACTTAAGAGCATCAAAATGTTAACATCTAAACAAACAAAAAAAAATGAACAAAGCCCAAGGTAACCAGCTGAGGAAAAAGTGGCCTGTTGACTGAAGAGATGATGGTTCAAGTTGAGCTAAGTTCAGATCCCAAGCACCCATGTAAAGCTGAATACAGCAGCACACATCTGCAATCCCAGCGTTCGTATAGCAAGCAAGATGGGAGGCACAAACAGGAGAATCTCCAGAAGTTCACAGGCTAGTTAGCTTGACATACATACAAAGCAGGAACAAGAACACCTGAGGTTGTCATGTGCATGTGTGTAAATTTAAAAGAAAAGAAAAATGGCCTGTTACTTACAGAGGGAACAGAGGGACTATGATTTCAATGATTATAGATTTCGCAACAGAAACTATGGAGTTAAAAGGATATTACAGTACCCCCCCCCCCCCAAAGAGAGGATCAGTATTCCAGAATTATATATCCAGTAAAAATATCCTTCAGAAAGGAAGATGAAGGAAGCATTCTCGGACAAAGAAGATTTTGTTTTGGCAGATTTACATCAAGACTAAAAAAAGAAGTTGAGTTAAGGTGGCAGGCATGTGCCTTTAATCCCAGCACTGAGGCACGCAGATCTCTGTGAATTCGAGGCCAGTCTGGTCTACAGAGCTAGGTCCAGGATAGCCAGGGCCACACAAAGAAACCCTGTCTCAAAAACAAAACAAAAAAAGGGTGAAGAAAGAACAAATCTGTACCATGGTCTCAAAGTTTCTGTCTAGTTCGTTTTTGCCTTCTTTGCCATTCATAAGTCTCTATTGCTTAATTTTTTAGAAAAGATTTATTTAGATGAGTACACTGTAGCTGTCTTCCAACACGCCAGAAGAGGGCATCGGATCCCATTACAGATGGTTGTGAGCCACCATGTGGTTGCTGGGAATTGAACTCAGGACCTCTGGAAGAGCAGTCAGTGCTCTTAACTGCTGAGCCATCTCTCCAGACCCTTTTGCTTAATTTTTAAAAACTACACAAATCAATGAAACAAGATTATCTAGATATACCTGAAAATTACAATTCCTGGCAACCTCTGCTTAACTAGCATAACCAATAGGATACTAGTTTATAGAATATAAAAGAATAGCCTGTAAGTAACCTACAGCAGCAAACCAAAAAAGTGCTCTTTTCCAAAATTGAGCACATTTTTTCCATAGTGATCTTTCCTGGTTTTAGATGTCCTTGCAGGAGCTAAGGTAAATACATCAAAATCTAAATCACTTAGGCAAAATGAAAGCCAAAACTACAATATTATTATGTCTTAATTTTAATTTGTTATGAGACATTTTCACTTTCAATTTTGATTTACTCTTTGACAATTTCATACATGGATATAATATAGCTGTATCATTTTCATTCCCCATTTACTGCCTTACTGGTGCTTCTAGACCACTTCTTCCTAGGAAGAACCCCCTACTTTAATGTCTTTTTTTTCTTACTGACTCAGGAGTTTAACTGGGGTTACCTGCATGAACACAACCAGAGTGTTATTTACTGTAGCATGGGTAATTTAACAGTGAAGAACAGTTACTCCCCTTCCTACAGCAGCCATCAACTGTCAAAAGCTCCTCCCCCAGGAGTGGGGGCTAAGGAGCCCTCCTTCACCATTCTTATCTAATCTCTTGAACTAGAACCTAACCAGTGGGAAAAACACAAATAACCTATTGCTAAAATGATGCACACATGAACGGACCCGTCCACAGCATACGAAGCACAATCACCCATAAACGTTTTGAGTTTTACTTCTACTTATCAGAGAAGAAGTTGATTCATGGCAGGTCACTGACACTTTTTAAAAAAGCAATTTACATTTTGTGTGTTGTTTGTAACAACCAGAAAACTGGACTGGTGATATTTTGCTTTCTTCTGGACTCAACTAGAAACCCACAGTACACTGGGGCTATTTTATACCCCAGAAGCCATTCAAACAAATAAATAGTGGGTACCTAATGATATAATTCACTGCAAACTCAGAATCTGCCTATAATTCTCCACATGCCTAAGCATACGTAATAAGCAATAGCCACCTGACAGAGTTACACCCCTCACTGATTTGTGAACAAACATAGTGCCAGGTGGTAATGACTCTTCTAATAATTACTTCTCAATCTTATCAACAGCCTATAAACTTGTCAGCAGCAATTTAATTCACCAGAAAAGAAAACAATCACAGAAAATAAAAAATGCTTTCAAAGGTATTTTTACTTGTTAATATATATTACCAGTTTGCTTGTTTTTGGAAACAGGGTTTTATGTGGCTCAAGCTGGCCTAAAACACACTATGTAATAAGAGATGATCTTGAACTCGACATCCTGCCTTCCTCACAAGTGCAGAGACTGAGTATACAGACACCATGCCTAACATACTATCAGAATTTTAACAGTTACTGATATTTTCCTGCTGAAGGACTATACCTCCCAGCTTCTCTTAAGGACTATGGAAGTCATTTCCACATCCTGCCTTCCTCTGTAGGCATTCTGGGTACATGGGGGTAATAAAGACGCGCCCCTGCAGTGAATAAACATGGTCCTACCTGTCTTACTTAGGGTTTTACTGCTGTCAACAGACACTATGACCAAGGCAACTCTTACAAGGACAACATTTAGTTGGGGCTGGCTTACAGATTCAGAGGTTCAGTCCATTATTACCAAGAAGAGAAACCTGACAGCATTCAGGCAGGCAAGGTGCAGGAGGAGCTGAGAGTTCTACATCTTCACCTGAAGGCTGCTAGCAGAATACTGGCTTCCAGGCAGCTAGGATGAGGGTCTTAAAGCCCACGCCCACAGCGACACACCATCTCCAACAAGGCCACACCTACTTCAACAGGGCCACACCTTCTAATAGTGCCACTCCATGGGCCAAGCATATAGAAACCATCACACTGCCTAAGGTCAAACCAAGCCTTTCTTTCCTTCTGCCTTCTTTCTCTACAGCTGCTTTTAAAATAATCTAACAGTTACCACTAACACTATCTGCTCAAATAATACAATTCTTTGGATAATTAATTTCCTTGAGATATATAATAAAAAATAAATGCTTATTGAGAAAACTTTTAAAAGTCTAGCAGTTAAACAATGTTATGGAGTTTTACATAGACGCCCTTCACATCTTCTCTTTCTTTCTTTCTTTCTTTCTTTCTTTCTTTCTTTCTCTTTTTCTTTCTTTTTTAAAGATTTATTTATTTATTTTATGTGAGTACATCACTTGTCTTCAGACACACCAGAAGAGGGCATCAGATTCTATTACGGATGGTTGTGACCCACCATGTGGTTGCTGGGAATTGAACTCAGGACCTCTAGAAGAGCAGTCAGTGCTCTTAACCACTGAACCATCTCTCTAGCCCACACCCTCACTTTCTTAAAGCCTTCTATGGTAACTACTACATAGGTAAGAAAAATGGAACAGCCTTTCCAGTAGGATTATCCTTAATCACACAGAAACTTTGTAACATAGTTGCCATCTTGGACAGAAGGATATGTTTCTAAACTCCCTGCAACCACCTATTCTTTCACTTTAAACAATTAAGGAAGACAAGAAAGCCTTTCACAGTTTATGTTCCGGTTGCATGTAATAAAAATTAAAGCCAAAATATAAATGGATGTTAAGGGGATGCAATACGAGTCAACTCCCTTCGTTCTAACTGCAGGTTCTTACTCACTATTGCATCAGAGCTGGTACTCCTTCCAGCTTGTTACTAGGTGACCAAACACATTTACATGGCTACCCAGGAAATCAACAACACTGTAAACCAGCAGAGGCACTAATGTGAAGAAACGCCTATTATTAGCATCATCTGCTTTACTTTTCCCTTTCATATTTGTAAAACAATGAGATTTACATAGCATTTAAGAAACAGAGGCCGAGGATCTTGAGTTCAGCGTCAGCCTGGGTTACACAGCAAACTAAAACCAAACAATATGCCAGGCATGGTGGCACATACCTTTAATTCCAACACTCGGGAGGCTGAGGCTGGTGGATCTCTGAGTTTGAGGCCATGCTGGTCTACAAAATGAGTTCCAGGATAGCCAGGTCTACCCAGAGAAACTTTGTCTCGAAAAAACAAACAAGAAAGCAAAGAGAAGTCTGGCATGATGATCTTACACAGTGAGGAAGGATTCAAACAAGAACCAAAAAGGAAAAGCAAAGTGTGCATTTATGCAGGACACAATAAAGCTTGGAAAAAGAAAACCACAGCACACTAATCTGGAGACTGAAGGGTGAGAAGCACAAAACTTCATCACATAGCCATGAGAACTAAACAGCATATATATATATATCATTAACCACCTCATGAATACAATCAAGTAGGTTTAAAGAGTGTTTTTTAATGCTCACCTAAATGCACTTGTGAATCATAGTTACTGAGCAGTCCATGGTAAAACAGTATTTGCTTTAAATCCTAAGTGCCAACTCTCAGTGTTATTTTTAAGCTTTCCATCTATTTTGAAGAAAAACTGGCATATGAACCCAATAATAGGTAACTGTTGCCCCTACAAGGAACTGGTTCTTTCTCAACATCTAGTTAATCTGGGTTAATAAGAACAGACTCCAAAGGACTCCCAACAGAGTAAGGAGACGTGGACTGGGAGAGATTGCTACTTCATATTCAACTCACAAAGAGTATGGAAGCAAACCTCCAACTGAAAAGACAGCCAATCTAAGAGGGAACCATGGGCAAAAGAATATGAAATTCACAAGAAGGTCATCCTAATGGTCACACGTGAAAAGATGCTCCACTTCAGAAGACAGGAGGCAGAGTGAGTATGACCAGATACTATTTCACACCCACCTCATTAATCTTCAATTTTAATACCTGGCCATTGCAAATGTGATGAGAAATGAGGGAACAGCACTGTCACAAATGCTAAGCAGGACTGTAAACTGGTATAAACCCTAAGGAAAAAAAATCTGGCAACACCCTGGAAATCTGATGCTAAGGTTCAAGACCTATGAGGAAATAAACCTGTACTTAGCATGATAGACAGCAGTCTTCACGAGCTATGGCTGGGAAATGAGCTTGGTAGTGTAGCCCAGTCCGTGGCGTAGGTGGAACTCCAGATGCCAACACTATCTTTTTTGAAATCCTATTACCTCCTCTATACAATACTCACACCTCTGCTTTGGTATTGCTAAGCTTTTACTTTATAAACATAAAGACATACTAAGCCACACCACAGGCTGCACATTTACAAAGATAAACATGCTCCACAACCTCTGTCTGTCACTCCCCTATCCCTCGAGAATCTCACAACCCCATCTGCTGTCCTACTGTCTCTTAGAACAGAACAGAAATGTCAGTGACTTATTCTCCCAAAAATGGCAAACATATTTTTTCCATTTTACAAGGAAGAGAAAGACTCCTGTGCATACTGCAGGTGCTCCTAAGGTACCAAAGATCACTTCTCCCAAGAAATTCTAATTGAGAAGGTTTCTTAAAATCTCAGCTATAGGTTTTAATCTCAGTTTTCCCCATTTGCTCTCTGGCTCTAACATAAACTTCAGTTTTCCATCATACCTAGGACTGCAGTTGTTGGGATTCAAATTAAATAAACCATTATTCAAGAAGATGTAAATAATGCACAAAATGTTCTACCACTATTCATCCAAAGTAAATATTTAACCTGCAAAAGGTTGAGTCTGAGTCAGTCCTTGCCACCAATTCTGATGCCACATGTAAAATAATATCCACTAAAAACCGCAGACTTTAGTTTTATTAGTTGTTGTGTGTATATGAAGTGAGTGTGAAAACAGGTGGACACGTGACTGCCACAGCACATACATGGAGGGCAAAGGGCAGCTTGCAAGAGGACTCAGTTCTCTCCTTCACACAAGTTCTAGGGATCAAACTCAGGTCACTAGTCTTGTTCATTTTGCACTTTTTCTGCTGAGCCATTAGAAAATGCAAACAAAACAAGTACATAAAAAAACAACAAACTCACTAGGTAGTGGTATACCCACCTTTAATCCCAGCACTTCGGAGGCAGAGGCAGGTAGCTCTCAGTTTGAGGCCAGCCTGGTCTATAGAGTGAATTCCAGGATAGCTAAGGCTATAGAGACAAACCATGTCTCAAAAACCACAAAACAACACAACAAATTCCTTAATTCAAAATCACTTAAACTGGGGGTGGTAATAAATCTGTACACACACACACACTCTCACACACACACTCTCACGCACACGGGCACTCACCACTTGAATCTAGTCACAGCTTAAGATATATTTGCACAATTTACTGTATTTGTCTTTTTGTGCCTTTTGGCCTAATGTGCCACAGATGCTAGACCAAGCCTAGTATTTCATCTTCTACCTTCCTGATAAGGTAAAGTGGGAATACACCAGTTCAGAGGAATCTTCTGGCCCTAATCCTATGAGACCTGACTACTCGGCTTTCTTTTATGGTCTGCACTATAATTTAATAAATAGTTATAATCTAAATAATGTAGTTTCATTCTGTTTGAAACAGGATTTTATTTTAAAAACAAAAATAAAAAACGTAAGGCTTATAACCTAGAGCAGATATATAACAGATGGCAGAGAAAGCAAAATTCCACTCAGCTTCTCTCTGGAGAATGGTTTTCAGGCTACAAGGGGCAGAGGCAGTGTGGTTCCACACCAGTCTTATGTTCAGTAAGCAAGGAACCACACGGGTCATCTAGCTGTTAGGATGCTGGGTTCTTCTAGAGACAGGTTCTTTTTACTCAAGCAAGCTAGTTTTAAGGAAAGTGGTGGGCAGGGGATAATGCTTCAGAGATGCTGCCTCCACTCTTGGCACCTGTGCTTTATCTCCCACCTCAGACCACTATCCCCCTTCTAGGACACCTCCCAACCTCCTATACTCCCAGACTCCCTGTTCTAATTAGGGCTAATACTGTTATCAGGGAACACCATAACCAAAGCAGTTTACCATCAAAGGCAGTCAGGACAGGAACTCAAAACAGGGCAGGAACTGGAAGGCAGGAGCTGATGCAGATGCTTGCTCTGCATGGCTTGCTCAACTGGCACAGCCACCCACCAGACGCTGGTCCCTCCTCCATTATCATTAAGGAAATGCCCAGCAGGCTTGCCTGCTGCTTGATCTATGGAGGCATTTTCTAAGTTGAGGTTCCCTCCTCTCGGATGACTATAGCTTGTGTCACGCTGACATAAAACTAGCCAGCACACCCCTTCCCTGAGGCTGTAATGAAAACTACCCTGCCCCCTCACACACACACCTGGGGAAAACCCAGAAAACTTCTGGGGCGCAGTGCACACATCTGGCTGGGAAAGGTCATCCTCGGAACAAGCACTATGACCCAAGTAGACAAGAAACAGAGACTATAGCAGCTCCTACTGAAATCATGCAATTTCAAATGAACAACTTCCACCTTGGCCACAAAGGTCAAGTACTTTACTACACCTAAATAAAGTTCACAGGTAGCAGACTACAGTTTTTTTTTTTTTCATTACTCTTAGTTATTTGGGGTGGAGAGTACTTTGATATGTTTTATTTCATTCTTGGGGAATGCCTTCCTTGCTTTTTAATCACCATTTTCTCTTTATATCTGTCAGCTACCAATTCCCTTTCACTAATTCAAAAAGTACTTTCCAATATACATATAAAATTACATTTGTACTTCAAAACTCAATTTAGCTTTTTCTTCTTAATCAGAGACAATCATCTACTCTTCCTAATGCCCTTGTTTCTCTTTTGAATGACATGTCTCTACTACAGAAGGATGCATTCACCACACACTGACTTTAAAGTCAGTCTATGTTCCACTTCACCCAACCGCCACTGTAAGCTAAGCACAAGATCCAATTGCTGCATGTCTTTTATCTATTCTTGAAACTGGTCATACTGACATAGAATTCAAATGATTACCTTAATTATTTAAACAGTATTAGCTTATTAACTTTTGACACTATCATTCTTTAATGTCATCATTTTGCTTCCCCAATGCTGGCTGCCCCACCTAGTGGCAGAAAGCCAGTGTGGGCACCGCAGTCAGAACATTTAACCACCGTTTCACCCCAGCATCGCCCCAGCCACACCTCACTTATTTTCAAGTCAAGTTTAAGAACAAATTCTCAGTTGAAAACATTTTCCAAACCCTGGTCTACCCTCCAGACTGTATCCTGAGGGCACAGTGCTTACATCTCTTTGCCTCAGTTCCTCGTAAGTGACTGAGAACAGCATACATACCAGCATTGTGGGACACAGTGCATGTAAAGCACTCCGCTCAGTACCAGAAACAGTCAACTCTGTAAGTGACAGTACTTCTCCCCACCCCCGACTCCACTATTTATGTTCGTCCATATGTCAAGCTAATCCTCCCTTGCTTCTCTACCTTCTTTGTTCCTTTTGGTCACCTACTGGATAAAATTCAGGGCGAAACTCTTAATCCCTCCATTATTAACCTCATCTTTCAGGAAGAGAACCTTCCAGTCCTTCAGTGTTTTAACACATGTTGCTCTTTTGTTTTCTATTCTAACAGAAAATCTTACTTCATAGCTTTCTTCTGAATCTTACACATTCTTCCAAGTCATATTTAAGATACTAACTCTGCAAACCTAAGATTAGTGAAAAGTACAATATTTCCTTTACAGTTTCATGAACACTTACAGTTTATTTGCCTCAGAACTTTTTCTATTATTTTACGTAAGAAAACCTAGCACTTTTTACAAGACTAGTTAAGATTTCTAGCATATAAATGACATGTATGATTTTTAGCTCTTAACTATAACATGCATTTTAGAAGCTTAAACTCTCAGCATTATTAACTTTTCATTTTAGCCACTCTCCCCATCACCTCTAATTACAATTTCTAAAAAGTAAGAGGTAGAAAATAAAAAACAACCCAACACACTATTTCCTTTTTTAAAAAACGAGTGGATTAAAAAACAAGACAAAAAATTTTCACAAAATCCAAGGATTAAAATACTTTAATAGGCAACACGTTAAAGAAAAAACTTCAATGTTTTATATTCATAATAATAAAAAGCTATAAAATTCCTTTGATAATACAAACTTCTCTGCTTACATTTTCAGGGGAAAAATAATACTAAAAAGAAAAACAAAACAAAAAAACCCTCTTAAAACATTAAAGGTAAAAAATTACTGCTTAGGGCTTTAAAGATACACTGAAATATTTTCATTCATACCCACTTGTCAAACAAAACATCACAAACATATAAAACGCACACTACAAATAACGCAGGCTTTAGGAAGAAAGGATTTTAACCTCAGCTGTGACTTCAACCTACCACTCCCTCAAGAAAGGAATCAACGACTAACCTGCAGTCTCCACTGCAAATTGGAATGACCTGGGTCTTATTTGTACAAATACACACACACACACACACACACACACACACACACACACACACACCTGGGTCTTATTTGTACAAATACACACACACACACACACACACACACACACACACACACACACACACACACACACCCCTAATAGACGATGCCTGTCTGGTTGGTCCTTTAAATGAGCCTTTTAGGGCTGGAGAGGTAGCTCAGCCATCAAGACCACTGACTGCTCTTTCAGAGGACTTGGGTTCAATTTCCAGCACCCATATCCAGCTCATAACTGTCTGTAGCTCCAATTTCAGATCTGGCACTTTCAGACATATATGCAGGCAAAACATTAATGTACATAAAATAAAAGCAAATAATTCTTTTTAAGTTCCTTTTTCCTTAAAGAAAGTTCATAATTTATCTTCCTCTATGCTGTTTCAAAATCCTATGTTTTAAATCTGTAGAAATTACATACTCATTCCTGTTTATAGGGCTTAAAGGTCTAATTTTTCTTTAGACTGTGCACTATTAATATACTTTTTAAAACAACAAAGACAGCCTGCTCCTAAATGTCTATAAAATGGCACTCACAGGCAACTAGACAGCATTCCAATCTATTGCAGGTCTGCTTGCCTTGGTACCCACAATCTGTGGACCACAATGGTTTCGGCTTTATCCTGTTTACTCACCACCAATACCTGAATGTACCCCACCTTTACAGTAAGCTGCCCAGAGCTTGCATACATTTGCCAAGTTCAAGTTAAGTGTGTAGGACTTAACAAGCCAGAGGAGTCTTATGTAATAACAGCCTACACAGACTCCTCATGTATACGTGAAGCCGTTTCACAACATCTAGGAACATCCAGTAGGAAAACAGCTTCCTCTTTGGGCAACATAGTAGATGCCAAAAATACACGGAGTATGTGCGGGAAGAAGGCTGAAAGTGAGCCCTGCCACCAAGTCTAAGTATTCATGAACTACTCCAGTTTCCTACACTGGATGAAAAGCATCTTTGGAACTAAAACCTAAGCTACTTCCCTAAAAATGTAAACACATTTCTGGAAGAACCTATTCTGTTTCCTTCAGACCTGTAGTTATTTTAAGTCCTTATAACTTCCAAGTACATGAAAAGAAATCTTAAAACTGTGAGACTACATTAAATACCTAATAAAAAACATGTTACAAATATCCTCTCCCAACCCAAGTCAGAATGTAAATTAACTACAAATGTGTTCCTAGAGACCCATTCTCAAAGAGGTACTCAATTTTAACGCCAAGTACATCTCAATTCTTTGCTCAAAAACTAGTCAAAATATTTGACAACCCCTAATGATGTTTGTAAAAATCTGGGGTATCTGGGGGAAGCCATGCACGCAAGTCAACTGCAGGAAGGGGCCTAAGAGCAAAGGAGGGTTGTTATGATAATTATGGCAGGACAGTACAAATTGGTAGTTAGCTGGGGTGGCATACACACAGACCTGAGATGACAGCTGAGACCAGCCCCATTTAATCCAAGCAAGGGCTCTTGTCCCAGGTAGGACTGGCTGCCTGGGACATTAGCTCTTCTCACAGTAACAGTACTCAGTCTACTGCCCAGATGATGACTCCCTTAGTAAATGCAGAGAGCAGCAGGCTCAGGGATCCGGAGGATCACCCAGGAACTTCCTAGGGTTCTCTGTGCCATTAGAATCACCAGGATGTTTTGGTCACAAAGATCTGAAGCTTCTTAAGCAAATGCAATGGCTCCTCACCCATAGATGATTTAAGACTGTCTCTCAAATACCCACTCCACATACATCAAAACAACCACTTCAGGTACCAACTGATAACTTCCAGTGCCACCACCCCCTGGTGGTGTGATGCTAAGCTTACTTCCACAGCCATGTTCACCCATATCAAGTTACCAAACAGGTTTCAAACTTCAAAGGTATTTTAGAGAATAGTTACTGCATTCCCAGCCTTTGCTGGTGACTGCCGTCACTAACCCAAAACCATCACTCTGATGGTCCACTAAAACTTCCCTAAGTCATACAGTCCCCAAAGTCCCTACCATTTGCAGTCCTAGAGTACCACACCTACCAGCAAATGTATCTCTTTAGAAGCTGTCCTGACTTAGGCACCACTAAGCCTAGCCTTTCAATACTTTTACAACACAGGATAACTGCTAACAGTGGGACTGCTCTTGCGTTTCTTGGACGCTCCAGATTACAGCAGCTTCTACCTATGTTAGTCTATGTTACACTACCATCACTGTACACACAGGAGAAGTGGCTCAGATAGGTTCAGGAAGTATGTTTGCCACAAAGAGCTCTCCACAAAAAGTCTGCCTCTTCTTTCAAAAGTTTACAACATATAAACAAAGATGGCCATGGCTAGTCACACTCCCTAATAAATGGAGGAGTCAGAGACATCAGACAGAAAACTTGGCTGCTCCTCTTAAGCTCCATCTGGACTGTGAACCCCATAGGAAAAACAGCTTCACTGCTAAAAATGGACAGTGCTTATGAGTCAATCGCTAAGTCAAGGATGGCTTATTAAAAACTATCACCAGGAAAAAAAAATCACTCAACAAAAATGGCTTGCCTGGTTCCCTAACAACCAAGTCACTCACCAGAATAGAAGACAACACTAAAGCAAAGCAACTAGCTTGCCTACAGAAGACAAGAGTTAGGGTGAAGTGAGAGGGACATACAGGGTGTTAGTCTAACCACCATCCCACAACAGTCCCTGGGCACAGCCAGGGACTGACTCAGGAAGCAGCAACTTATTCCTATAAACAAACTCCTACAGTGGCTTACAACTTCTCTGCAACTTTATTCATCAGGACTCTAGCCATAAAAGCAAATGGAACAGTAAAGCTATAAAAGGCAAGAATTTTATTGCTTTATTTTTATTTCTATTTCTTAAACAATAGCAACAGGGAACTTTTAACAAGGATAACACAGTAAACGAGTTTTGTAAAAGTTATCCAAAGCAAAGAAGAAAGGAATGGCATACACTAATCTGAGAAAGAAAAAGGTATCAAGATGCTGGTAAAGGAAGAATGTTAGAAACACAAAGATTCCTTTGTGACTGGTGAGTGGCTCTTGATGATCTGAGTTCGATCCCAGGGACCAACCCGGTAGAAAAAGAAAACTGACTTTCAAGTTGTCTCTGATCTCCATCTGCATGCCCACACATACACACAAGCATATAGCAAGTAACTAAAGGAAATTAAACCCAAAAAACAGTTTCTTCAATTCCATACCTTATCAATGGCTTTTCCAACTCGAGAAACACTGCTATGGATGTCTTTGTGGTCAGAGGCCAGCTTCTGCACAGTGTCCTTTATTCTTTTGCAGCACTGTGTCAGAACAAGTGAAAGTGTCCCTGATAATTCAGCATCTTGACCTATGTAAAAAGAGAGAGAGAAAGGAAAAAAAATACTGATGACTCACTAAAGCAAACTCCACAATGACAGGAAAAATAAAGAAAAGCCAGTATCTTTCTTGAAGCACATGGCCACAGTTACAGATGTTATTTTTCAAGTGTACACTAAGAAGTAACTGAATTTACTTATTTTTAGAATTAAAAAATAAAATTTTACTATGAAACAAACGACTTCCACAATCTCCTTACCACAGACTGTGAACTATACCATCATGCAGTTATCATATTCATGTCTAGTGAATCCACTATGGGGCAGGTGACCGCGGTGAAACAGCAATCAACAATCTTTCCTCTACGACTTACCTTCTGATGCAAGACAAACATCACAATAAAGCAAATGAGACAGTGTGGGGAAGATCACTGCTGTAAGGGGACTGGGGGTAGACAGGGGTGTGTGGGATCAATCAATTGCAAAAAAAAAAAAAAAAAAAAATTCATGATGAATGGGCAGGGCAGATCTGAGTGAATGACATAAGTAGCTACCTTGTGAGGAGAGGACGCATTCCAACAAGCAACAACAGAAGTCTGTCCTATTGCAGCTGCATGGTAGGTAATACCTACAACCTCAGCTAAGGCAAGAGGCGATGCATTGAGGCCAACCTGGGCAGCCTTACACAGAATATACACACCTTGAATACTGACAGCATAGTTAAGAGGCTAGTGTGTCTAACAGCAACTTCTGGCTGGAGAAATAGCAGGAAACAGGTCCAAGAGATGACGGGCTCCTGGCTTTTGTAGACTCTCTTTTTGTGCTGTAAAGACTAGTTTTTACTATGAGTGACAGAAGGAATGAGCCACACACTGTTTGAAGCAGAGCAAGTACCTACTGATGCTTTAATATGACCACTCTGATGGACAAGAGGAGGGCAAGAACAGACGCAGGACAGCAAGGTGGGCAACTGCGGCAACAGCCCAATTGACAGCTGACAGCCTAGTACTTTCTGACTGGCCTGGAGGAAGGGAAAGCCTCACAGTTGTCTCCGAGTTGTATACTGAGCCAAGTACTAAGATGATGTTGCCTACACGTAAGATGAAACAGAGAAAGATGCGTACATCTGAGAGCCAGGAAAGAAAGAGGTTAAACTGGTACTTATTAAACTGGAGATGCTGACCAGTGCACACATGGGAGACAGCTGCATATGCAGGCCTGGAGGTCAAGATCAGGGCCAGAACTAGAGAGACAAACTAGTGCAGCAATGGCACACAAATTATTCTTTTTTGTTTTTAAGGATTTATTTTATGTATATGAGTACACTGTAGCTGTCTTCAGACACCCCAGAAGAGGGCATCAGATCCCATTACCAATGGTTGTGAGCCACTATGTGGTTGCTGGGAATTGAACTCAGGACCTCTGGAAGAGCGGTCAGCACTCTTAACTGCTGAGCCATCTCTCCAGCCCCCCAAAATTACTCTCTAACTATGAAACTAAATGAAAGCACAGTACAGATTCAGAGAAGTGGTGAAAGGCAGACATGAAGTAGAACTGAAAAGCAGACTAACAGACTACTGAAGCCTAATAATAGGGAGGAAATCAAGTATGGTGTTGGGAAAATCAAGAGTATAGAAAATCTGCCAAGGTACAGGGAATAAAGAACTATGCTAAAAACACTAAGTAAGCTGTAGACTGAACACTGGCCACTGGATTTACAGCACAGATGTCATAACTACAAGAAGAGTTTCTCTAAAATTTCAGGAAAGACAGCCTACAAGGTTGCAGAATTGTGGGAATACAGTAAGTAAGGCAACCCAAGACACAAACAGAAGGCAGTGCTTACAAGGTATCCAAATCTGTACTGGGCAGCCCAAATAGAAAGAAACACCTTCACCTCTAAACACAATCGCACAAACTTTAAGTCAGACCATTCAAACTTCAAACACAATTTGTCTAATTTTGCTCCTTTGCAGCAAAAACTTTTAACTGCACCAGTGTGGGGTACTGAGGTCTGTGCTAAACCTTCAGTGGTCTTCCTCTACAAATGGCCTTCCTTCTCTACAAACTTCTTGGTCTGCTGACTTACTCCCTATTCTGAATCCCTGCTAACTAACTCCTGTTCTCTCCACCATTCCTCTGGCACTTGTTTATACCATTTAACAATTTCTATATGTTACAGAACATACTGTATGAACAGTGTATTTGCAAATCATACTCTTAATATATCAAGAACAAAGCTAAACTTACAAGGAAACACACACACACACACACTCTCTCTCACTCTCTTACACATACACACAATGTATCAAGATAGACATATAACTCAGTGATCTTTGCCTTGCTTGTGTAAGGTTATAGGTACAATCCCTCAATACAGCAAAAAGGGGAGTAGGGAGTAGGCTTATGTGGGGCGGGGATCTGTGACAGGCAATCTGGCACCTGGGCGACCCAGCGGAATCCACAAGGGACCTGAAACGTTATGCCAATGCTCCTGGGAGGATTTTGGCTCTGATCACGGTCATGTACCACCCCTCCTCAGGTAGAGGCATGGCCACACAGTCCCAAGCCATCCCCATGTTAATGAGACACCTAGAGACTTAGACACACCCCTTCCCAGTTGCTATATCTGCCCCACCCATCCCAGAGATTGGGGGGTACAATTCCATCCATTCCACTCTCCACAATGAAAATAAACGTTTTAGAATTATGGACTGTCTCTTCATCTGGACCCACCGTGGGAAGTGAGGGATCTGGCCCTCGAGACAGTACCCATTCACCCAAGCCTAAGCAGCTAGTCTTGTGCCCCAAGCCGCTGAAACCCGGTCTCAACAGGAACCCCAGCTGCGCTCTCTGCAGCACCCTGCAGCAGTCACCCCAGGCTAGAGAGAACCCATGGAGACAGCTGCCTCAAGTTCCCCGGGAATGGCTCCCTCCCCCAACCATGGGCAGGACCCCCAAAGGCTTCCCACAGCCCCCACCTGCCCGTCAGATTGTGTGGGAAGACTTCCCGAGTGTCTCCTGTCCCACCCAGAGCTGCAGCGCCTGGGACGGACACATGGGGCTTCTTTCCACTGCGCCAGGCTTGTTTCAACAGGCTTAGTCAGTAAAGTGCTTACTACACAAACATGAGGATCTCCACCTCCCATATAAAAAGCTGGGTGCAGCAGCACATACCTGTAAACCCACTGCTGGGGAGACAGAGGCTGAAGAGTCTCTGGTGGTTGCTAGCCAGACAGTGTTACTGAATTAGTGAGCTCCAAGTTCAGTCAGAGACCTGAGACAGTCATGCACTACATAAAGATGGTTCAATAACAACAGGCCACCTATATGATGACACGCAAGAGGTTGTGCCATCTAGGTGTGTAAGTACATGACAATCTTCACACAACAGCGAAACTCCTTAATGACATTTCTCATAACACGTTCCGGCAGTTAAGCAATGCCTTCCTATCTGGAAGCTCAAGAAACTATTGTGGAATCACCTGAAAGAAAGCCATGTTCAGAGAGAATCCATTAATTCATTTTCAAATGTACTCAGTGGAAAGCAGCCAGAAAATCAGGCTTGAAAATCACTAAAATGACCAGACTGACCGAGACAAGATCAAACTTCTAAGTCCTAATGAGGAAGTCTTAATATTTTTCTGAGCTTTCTATGAAAACACAACCTGCTTCTAGAACCTTCCTGTGAAACAAATTTAATTAACTTACTTCCTAGATATAAAATGGAAATAATAAGACAACCATCTTTAATCTTTACCGTAACTAAAGTAGAGCTCACACTGGCCACTTTTCACCCAGGATTAAATCTTGTGTTCACTGTGTCTTTCAATGTGATAGACTCCCTGGACCTCATACGAACGCACAACAACTGAGGAGACACTGCCAGCATCGACAGTGACAAGAACATTATAAGGTCCCATCTAACATGACTTGATTAAATGACCACAAGCATTAATTACAATGCTAAAACCAAGTACTCAACCATCACACACAACAGGTGAGTTAAAATCATTTCTGTAACTGTAGGGACATAACTTAGTAATAGGGCACTTGCCTAGCAGATAGTATCCCCAGTACAGGGAGGGGGGACACTTTAAATGTAACAGAATAGCACCTTTGAAAATGAATGATATTTATATTATTATTATTATTTTGCTGTCACTGTTGTTGCAGTAGTCGTTTTTAGAAAAGATCTCACTCTGCAGACCAAACTGGCCACCCATGAACTCAGTGACCCTCCTGCCTCAGATTCCCCATGCTACTATTAGGAAGAAGCTGCTAGCACCTTCTGTTTCAGAAGCAGATTTTTAAGTATACTATTTTCAGAAATTTAAGTCAGTGACTTCTCCAAAATGAGACATTCACTAAACTAAACTAGCCCCTAACTGAGTTGACATGGTTTTGTGATGCCTTGCTAGGAGTCCAAGTCTATCTGCCAGCTTCTGTGTCTGGTCATTTCAGGATTTATGCCCATTAGTTTCACAGAAACAGTATGTTACAAAAAAATGTCTGTTTCATTAGCACCCTGTGCTTCCCAATCAGGGTGTTACACTTCGTTGTGATACCTGTCTCTCATTCCCAAGAAACTAACTGAAGCACGGTGTCCAGTGCCTAACAGTTAACTAGGGTGATTGGTAGACAACAGGTATTCAATAACTTGTGTCGTTGGTGGTGGAGGCAGTTTTCTTGTTTTGCTTCTTATTGGGTCTTGTTTTATATCCCAGACTGACCCTAAACTCACATTCCTCCTGATCCCATCTCCAAGTACTAGGATTATAAGGTGTGCACCACAACACCCAACTCAATAATCCTTTACAAAATGAATATAAAAATAATAGATGTTGCATAGTATTCTCCATCTCAAGCCCAACAGATCTAAAACTGTCAGCAGTTTCACAAACAGCAGTTTGCGGATTCCCTGGCTTCTTGCAGAATGTTTAGTGTCTCCTACGTAACAGCACTCTGGCCTACATTTTCCAAATGCCAACATAAGCCTGAAGGTCATAGTACAGCACCCCCTTTCCCAGCCCCACAGAATCTTCATGTGCATGCATACACATTCCTTCTCCTTCCTCCCACTACTTCCCCTACGTGTGCACACACTCTTATTTTCAAATGTGGCACGGTAAGTCCTCCCACTCCCCTTCCGTCCTAAGTTCCTTCTCTCTTTCAAACACCTGCTACGAGCACACAGCAGGAATACACAGGTTTGTATTCTGACACAAGTCACTTTTGAGTTAGCATCTTCATTTGTAAATAAAAATATCCTAAGTTGTGTTAAAGATAGAGAGACACTCACCTCAATGTGTGTTTATCAAAGTGCATCCCAGCATGGCGAGAGAGTTTAGTTTGTAAAGGTGCTTGCTGCCAAGCCTGATGCCTCAATACCCAGAAATCACTAACGGTGGGAGAGAACGGGCTCCATAAAGCTGTCCTCTGACACACACATGTACACACACACACACACACACACACACACACACACACGCGCGTGCGCGCGCGCGCGCACACTGGGAAAGAACAGGCTCCATAAAGCTGTCCTTTGACTTCAACACATGCACACACACACAGAAATAATTTTTTCAAAAAGTACACCCTGATATCTGAACACAGAAGAGTAATTATCTTAAAAGAAATATTTCACAAAGCTAAAACTATGAAATTTCTATTTATAGCCTGGTTTTGATAAACCACCAATGCATTTTTAGTACTTTCTACCCTTTATTTGTTCTATATTTCTTCTTACTCACCACAGAGCTAAGAAACCCATGTGGCCAACTGTGGTAATATTCACTCGTATTTTGACCTACTTAAATTCAATCGAGTCAAAGATAGTAAAAATGACAACTAATTCTGATCTAATGTTTGAACTTTCAAATTTGTCTGGTACTTATTTTCATATGGGGTAGAGGGTGATGCTAAACAACTGCACAAGCATACACTGTTAACAAAATATACCATCGTTAAAATCACAGCTGGCAGTGAGCAGCACCCAAATGCAGAAGACTGAAACATCTGCCCATCAGCTGACAATCATAGTTCTAATTAGGTCTTTAAAGGTGTCAATATACCATCATGTACAGGCTTCCCAGTAGTCATATGAGACAGGGCCCTCTACAGTGGAGGACATTATAAAACCAGTGAGGCAAAAAAACACAAAAAGGTACTGCTAATACCCAAGAAAATTATGATTCAGATTTTCAAAGTCTAAGTCTAAAATCTACCACCAAAGACAAAACTATTTCGGCAAAAATGACCTGTCAGATTTCCTAGAAATCACAGACCCTATTTATATATTTTATGAATATGCTAGAGGCAAAAAATAGTTTATAAATATTACATATGCTGCATTTGAGCTCTCCTGAGTTATGAATTTTCACAAAATGGACAAAGATCTTAACAGAATAAAGAAAACAAATTAGGAAACAAGTTATAACGTAGAGAAACAAAAGTCCATTTAGAAAACATAATCCCAACTACACCTAAATGAAAACTAAATGAATATAAACTTGCATTCCAGAATTCAATGAAGATAAGTTCCTAAAGACTAGAACAAATAAACCAACAAGTGCACGGGGCTGGAACGTAAGGGTACTCGCCTAACACCGCAAGATCCTAGGTCCAATCCCAAGCATGGAGATGGATATGCATTCACTTGTGATCCCAGCACTGGAGTATAGGTGGGGAATGAAGTATGGCTGTACATTAACGGTCATCCTAGGCTACGGAAGCAAGGTCCAGTCCAGCCTAAAATATGAGACTGATGATAGATTGATGGATCGATACAGACTGACTCATTCTTAGAGCTCGAATTCAAACAAGTCAAAAGAATATTAGGTATCATTAAGAAGACTAGAGAGGCATATTTTTATGTCCCACTCTTCTATTAGAGTCTTTTTTTCCCTTTGAAATCTTTTATTTTTGTTTGTTTATTTTTGTTTTTTTCCAGACAGGGTCTCACTATGTAGCTCTGGCTATTTTGGAACTCACAATGTAGATGAGGGTAGCCTTGAACTCATCCAAATGCTGGGATAAAAGTGTACCACTATTCCCAGCTTAGAATCTTAATAGTTAAAGATAAAATGAAACCAAAACAAAATCCCCAAAATGTCAAAAGCAGGGGAGAAATGATGTCATTTGGATTCAATTAGCATTTGAGTGTCAAAGCCTTGGCCAGCAGTGTTCCCTCATGTTACTAGTTCCTAGAGAAAAGATGTTAGGACTTAAAACTGACTCTTAAAAAGTCACCTGTCAGAGTGAACATGAATCTCCTTGCCAAGTATTAAAACAGAAACTTGAAAAGCTATGCCTAATGTTAAAAATAACAGAGGACTATTTCATAGCATTAACAACCTAAATGTGGCCAAGGAGAGCTGTGGCCTTCCTGAGAGCAACCTAAAGGCCTATGCTACAGTTGTTCAATAGATAAGTTTTCAGACCTAACCCAGAGGAAGGGGACACACTCATCATATTTACTCAAGATTAGCAAATCTATATAAAGAAGGATGTTAATGATCAAGCCCTGCCTGACCATTTAGAACAGAGCAGTGAACTCACAGATGGGGATTGAGTCAGGGACATTATCAAAGACCACTACATCAAATCACAAGCCTAGAGTATCAAGCAGGAAAACTGAAACAATAAAGTTTGTATTTAGAGGCTCAACTGCATGGTACAGACAACAGTGTTCCTGGAGCACAGAACTAACCAATGGACATCATTGGTGGGGGTGGAGGACTTCAAAGCACATACGACAAGAACTACAGAGAAAAGAAAGAGATATGCAGGTACGAGTTTTTAAATGTCTTCTAGATACTCCTTATTTTTAAAGATTCCATATTCAAAATACAGACACTTAATCTCTATCTCAAAACTGAATGGTTGAACCCAATGTAACTTTTAAATCTGGATTTCATATTTAAAAAAAAATAAAAATCAAGCTCACGTTTCTCCTCCCACTGTTCCAAGCCTGTTTTTTTTTCTTCTTGGTTCCATAATTCTTTCTTTCACTCCTGTGTAAATGCTTGGGTTAACCTTTGGTTTTTCCAACCTTCACCCAACTCTGCCTGACTCTATCCTTGCATAAGTCCCAGTCAGTCTCAGAGATCCCTTAGGAAGCCACATGCTGTGGGGCCCTTGCCCCATCCTTACTGAAAATGTCACCTCAAGACTCAATGTCAGTGTCTTTCTTCCCCGTTTCCCTCTTTCCCTGGTGTCCACAATTTTATAGAATGGTTCCAATTTTAATGCTTTTATCCCACTCTCTCTCACCATCTCTCTTTCTGTACCTTTGTTCTTGCCACCCTCTTCCAGTTCTTCATCCGCCTTCCTGCTTCCCACATCTCCACATGTTATTAAACCCTATCACAGGTAGGCAGCACCCAACCTAGACCAGACTCCTTTCTCTACCATCACCACCTCATGGTCTATATGGACGGTCTTGCATTCCAAGGCACTGTTTCTGTTAAAGTTCATGCCAGTTTCCATCTCCCTAATTACATACACAGTTCACAGATACTTGTCCTTTGTAACTTTTCTAAAACAAGCTATATCTGTATATTTCTGGGATAGCTCCTGAGCTATGTTACTATCCAGAATTAGAAGACACCTAAGAGATAATCTTAGAGATGGCTTTCTATTTACTACATGGCATCAAAGCCATGTCAAACAAGTCCCCAAAGGTGCATGAAGTAAGATCCACAAGGTCATTTTAAACAATCAGTATTCACTATTATATGAGCACAGGATACAAGGCTAAAGCTGGGCAGTAAAGGTCAGGCTAGTCACCAATGCTTCTCAGGGAACACAATGGTTCATTTAACTCAGAGCTCTTCCATTTTCATCAACACATATATGCTATGGGCAATGTGCCTTTCCCACGCTCTTCAAGCTCTTCTGCCTGACACAGGCAGGATGAGCAGAGCTCAAGGTGACCAGGAATACAAAACAAGAAAGTGATGTTGGGAATTTTTCCTAGCCACGTCCCTGTCTTTTGAGCTAGGTCGGTCATCTTCACCTCTGGGGAAAACTCTGAAAATGCAAGTAATCACGGAAAGATTGATGAAGATAAGACTTCCTGACGTCCGTCACCTTCTGTGTCTCAGGAGCCAGCCTTGAGCCTACGTAGTCATGTTTAAAAATTCTGCTTTAATTAAAATTGCCATGCCACTTGAAACCCAAAGAATATTGGATAACACACAAATCTAAACGAAGTGTTCCACATAACAAAGAACTGTCTCCTCCAGGAGCCTAGACAGGAATGGGCTAACGAACGTTAAGTCCGCTCTTAAGTCCAACTGGAAACACACTGATCTTTTATTTTCCTACTGAAAATGGCCTGAGTAGCTTGGCAACCCATCTATTCTGCTTCTACTGTGCTTGAACAATGGTATAGCCATCCACCCAAACTTTTATTTATGATCCACTTACAAGCTATTTTCCACACTAGGTGTTTATTGCAGACAACACTGTACTCAATTCAAAGCTCAAAAGTCATTCTTCTCTCAAAAGTACCTACTAACATTTAGCACAATTTCAACAAATGGGGCCTGGTTATGTGATTTAACCCTAGTTAGTTAAAAAGTAGGGTTTTTATGAGTCTACCAGGCCCTAACTGATTCCTTCAACTTGTAATTTATACTTGATATAGGCAGGTCACACTTATCACACAACATTTCTCTATATACACATGTGCATATTTTTCAACATGTATTTGTAATACATACAACCCACTTTCTAGACCAGAAGCTATGCACATTCAATCTTCAACCCTTGGCTTCTCTCTATTAATACAATAGTATATTAGACCTATAGTATACATTTAGACCTTGGTGATCTAAATATGAGTTTAAAATGTCACCTCCATATTTTTTTATACTCACTTGCTTAATTAGCTTCATATGCGCGCGCACACATACACAATAAATGGATACATGCAAAAAATTGTCTAAGATGCTTTTATGTATTCATAACTCCACAAACAACGGTGTCTTTAACCAATTCAGGAAACATGATAGTTAAGTGTAAATACACAGCCAATGCCACTTTAAAAGGTGACACATAATCATACTGCCCCCATTATGAGGTGCTATGCAAGAAATCTAACAGTGAACCCCATTATTGCAAATTCTTTTTTTTTTTTTTTAAATGGAAACTAGCATCTCCACCTGTCAGGCAATGAGGAGGTTCTGAAACAGTGGAGAAGCTTGTTCCCAGGAAGCCTTTTTTTAGATTCAAACTATCTGCATTTATTACCTACTCAAAATAAATAAAATTTAAATTTAAAAAAGCAAGAGAACTTCTTTTAAGTGCTGGGGATACACAGATAGCTCAGTGGTCAACAGCTTGCCTAGTGTCTATAAGGCCCTAGGCTTGATTACCAGTGCAGCCAAATTCCTTTTAGTGGTAGTATAAAAATAACCAAAAAAATAATATGGCACATTCTTAACGCTATAATATCCCCAAGTACACTTTAAGCATATTGTGAAACTGTTACCAAAATTGTTTCAGTCTCTTTTTTGTTCTTCTTTCTACCACAAAACATTAACAAAAAATTTTATTATATTTTCCACTAGGAAAATATTAAAGGGGGAAGGAGGAGCAGAGTCATCACAAGCCAGATCACTAAAACCAAAGTGTGCTTTGGTTTATTGTGCCTAATATACAGTCTATGACCTCAGAAGTACCAGTGTCTGGATCTGAGCGTAATTCTACTTAAGTAAAAACCCTGAAGCATATGTGAAAATTGAGTGCATATACATGAATGAGTAAGGTATCACCCACATTAGACCAAGAATGTCCTGGAAAAGATTCCCAGGCAACACCAACCCTGAGGATCTAGAGCCAATTTGTCTCTTCTGGGAAAACATCCACTGAAAGGTGGACACAACTGTCAGGGGGGCACTCCTCTCCTCTCAGTTGGGAAGTTAATGAAAGTGAACTTCAAAATAATTCAGGCTAAGCAGCAGAGCTCAACACAATTCTTGAACATCTGGCAAAGTAGGTTAAAAAGTGGTTTTACTGTCTCAGACCAATCGCCCACCATGAATAACTCTGTCTATCCCTTCCACCTTGGGAACACCACTGAGGCCCCTCCTCCTGCTCCTATGCAAGGCAACAAAGAGGAAGGAGCCTCTGGTGTCAGTCAGACTTCTCTATGCTCTCCCTAGCGTGACTGCCCCTTCATACTCCTGTTACCACCTTAGCTGCCCTAGAATCACCCACACTCAAAGCCTGCATTTCCTTCTCAAACGTCAATATTGTTCCTCCCCACTCCTTTCCCAAGCTGTAGAACTAGGGATGGATAAAGTGACAGCTTAAACTAATTCACCAATGTGAGTGACTACCCCCTATCATCCTTATTCTCCTGAAGTACATGCATAAGAAAGCTGCATTTTAATAAGACATAGCTAATAGAGAAGTCTCACATGGAACAATTTCAGGTTACAGAGAGGTCATTTCCAGCTGGCTGGACAGTTGCAGGCCAGCCCCTAGGGCAGGTGCTTACAACCCGGAGGAAGGATGTGACAGGGTGGATGAACGTGCTGACTCCACTTACGTTTACATACAACCAGTTTCCAGCAGATTCTCTGTGCTCATTTAATATAGTTGTCTGTGATCCCTTTACCCCAGACACCCCACTATACACTCAAGTGAACCTAAGAAATTATGGCTTTTTAACATTGGACTAATTTCCCACTTCTGGCAAAAGATGCTTCTGCAACAGGAAGTCACCTATCAGTATGACACAACGACTGTCCTCTATCCTATCTGGCAGGTGATGTTTACAGTCCCCAAGGTTCTACTTTATTCACTCTCCTCTCCCAGGAATATTACCTACCACTCCATAAGCTTGGAGCATAAGACCCTGACAGAGCCCAACTGAAGCCCCTCTCTCAGATCACAGCAGCCTGCCAGATTACTTTTCCAGAAGGCACATTCCAAGCCTCAAAATAGAGAGGTGAGCTCTGCTTTCAGTAGGCGCACCTTTGAAAGGGGCATAGTTACGATTCAATATAATATCCACTGCCTATCACCTGCTTGAAACCTTAACTTAGAAATTAGTTGCTTCAAGAAGCCCACAATCAAATACCAAAGCATGTTTATCTTTACTCAAAAGACTATCTTAGAAACCAGACCTAGTATCTGTATGTATTTCTTTCACGTTTTTTAACTACCTTTCATCACTTAATCCTATTCAACTGATTAAAGAAAAAGAAGAGATGCCATAGAGGACTGGCAGGCATTTGTTACACAGGAATGTTTAAAAAAAAAGAAAGGCTGCTAATCAAGAGAACAAGCACAACTATCTGTTACAACAGCATGGCATACTGACTGTGCCTACTTCCCCTCACACCATAGGTTTTGTGAAAAGTTCCCCTACTAACAAAGAGGCCTAAAATTCCTGCCCTGGCAATGTTTACAATCATTTTAACCGTCTGGGACTGACTGTAATTTCCTTAAAGCAAACCTCACAATCACACCTCTCTTCTTCCACACTCACTCTTCTGGAACTGTTTTCTATCTTTTCGCTCTCAGCCCCTCAATCTCTGATCTGGCCCCCATTCCTTCTACCTCTCCAGGTGTAGGCCCTGTGTTCATTCTCTTTCCTTACTGGCTTCCTCCTTTTTGGTCAAAAGACAAAGATGTCCTCTGGGAAAGGGGGGTGTCTGGTGTCTTTAAGCACTGAACTAGAACCACCTTGGATTGACTGCCTTCCACTTCAGTACGCACTATTTTTTTCTAAGCCCGAGATAATCTGATTTGTCCACAAAATGTCAAGTATCAGCTAAGCAACCTCTCTTTTTTTTATCCTTTTCTGCCCTTTTCATTCCTGCTCTACTTTGGCTGTGTTTAGAGCCTAAGACCTTTCATCTCACATCCTGTGATCGCCACTGTCCGTCTAGAAACATCTGAAAACACAAGAGGGCACACCGGGAATCTCGACACTGGAAAGATGAAGACAAGATTATAAATTCAAAGCTGGCTTGGGCCACACAGTGAGACTCTACCTCAAAACCCAAGCAATAGAAAACCACCAATTTTAGTCTCACATATAGCCCAGGACCTTTGCTCTGTGTTCATCAAACTCTTGAACTTCATCTCATGAGGCAAAATTCACCAGATTTCCTCACACTCCACCTTATTCTGTTCGTATCAAGTACATCATCACCACCAACTCAGTCAAATAATCTTTTCACATGCAGCCATCGACATGTTTTCCATATATTTACATGTCGGTCCAAAGTGACAGCTGTATCAGAAGCTGTCAGACTCCTTTACCAGAGAGGAGCAGTCACCCACAACTGAAATGTTTGGGAAATAAAGATGTAGAGGAAAGGAGAG
Organism: Uromys caudimaculatus; assembly: GCA_028551405.1. Lineage (NCBI taxonomy): Eukaryota > Metazoa > Chordata > Mammalia > Rodentia > Muridae > Uromys > Uromys caudimaculatus. The sequence goes on along the minus strand of CM052700.1, from coordinate 69,599,580 downwards.
GAGAGAGGAAGGACTAACACTGCCTCAATCTCACCTGCTCCATCCGCATTTCTCCCTGACTAGTAAACATCCCTTTAATTCCTGTTCAGCCCACACACTGACAAGGGCCCGACCTCTTGAATGAATCCATAATATTACAAGTCCTTTACCTCTCATTCAGAAAGAGTCAGCATTGTGGCTCCAAAGTACCAGATCTTTAATGTTATTTTTCAAGCACAAAACCCTTTATCAAAGTTAGCCCTGGCATCTGTGGTACAAGACGTAGGGCAACTGATGAAATAATCTAGGCAAAACACCTTCTACGGAAAACCCGTTCTGAAAAGATTATTAGCAAGTACAAACTGGGCCAGGTAAGACAAGTAACCTAACAACTCGACAACTGCTTCGTCGGTCTCTACAGAGGCTACAGCTGGGGCGCTTAATGGATGAAATCGGTTGGCTTCCTAGGAATCAAGAGTTTAGAAGAGCTGCCTGACCACATCAGTCCAACTCTGAAGTTGCAGCAGCGGCTGATGTGGAAACCCACAGCTAAGAACATTCAACTAAGAACCACCAGGGGAAAAAGTCTGCGAGGCCGAGAATTAGACAAAGTCCTGTGCAGACCCTCTCTATCACTCGCACACCTGCGGCCGCAGGACCACGCAAGACCCCCCCGCCCCCCGCCCCGAGCCGTGTGCAGCGGACTGCTCCCCCAGGCCACCGCGTTTCCGGGTGGGCTCGCGCGAGGAGGGAAAGTCGCCGCGGCCTGGGGACCAGCAGACGCAGCGCAGGGCCCCGACCCCCGCGCGCCCACGCGGCCGCCCTCACCGTGGCTCTGCAGGATCTCGTGCTTGAGGCCGCCGGTGTAGTCGATGAGCTCCTCCAGGCCCCGCTCGCACAGCTGCCCGTAGCCCGAGAACTTGTGCAGCACCTTCTCCAGCTCGCGCTCCACCGTCACGCACTGATCCATGCCGGAGACCTCGACGCTGGGCTCCCCAGCGCCCGGGGGTCCGCAGTGGTTCGGTCCGGGCCCCACCGAGGCCGCGTCCTGCTCCTCCTCCCCCAAGGCGGCGGGCGGGCGGCGCGGGAGGCGAAGGCAAGGCGGGCGCACTAGCCGCGGCGCCGGGAGAGCCCCGCGCAGCCCGTGCCCGCCCGCCCCATGGCGCCCCGGCCCCGCCGCTCGCGCTCGCTCGCCCGCCCTACCCGGCACCGCGTCTCGCCCCGGGCCCCCTGGCTCGCCGCGTTCGGCCACCCCCCGACGGCGCCGCCGATTGTTTTTGTTTTCACGGGAACCGGCCGATGACCTGGTTCTCCCGGGCGGCACCAAGAGCCGCGGCCCGGGAGGGGGTAGAGTCTCCCTCACGAGCGGAGGAGGCGGCGCGGGCCGTACCAAGCGCGGACTCGGCGAGGGGTCGGGAGAAGCAGCGGGCAAGCGCGGGCGGAGGGAGCGCCGGCGTTCTGAAGGTGTGGGCAGTACCACGCGGGAGGCCGTGAGGGAGCGGGGCGAGGGCGGAGCGAGCGGCGCAATTGGCCCGCGCAGCTGAACAGGGAACTCTAGCGAGAGCGTCAACTATGCGGCCGGTAAACAAGAGGGTGGAAACCGTCCCCGGATGCTCCGCCCAGAAGCTGAAGACCGACCAATCGACGCAGGGCCTAGGAACGAGACAAGCATTCTCCAATCCCTGGCTGAGGCGTAAAACTTCAGCCAATCCAGACTGAGGGGCCAAACCAATGCTCTCGCTGTTGTGGGGGGGGGGTGCTTTGACGAGAGGGGCTAGGAGCTTCTACTAGGAAGCCGCCAGGGGAAACAAGACAGAAATCAACGGGGCTGTTTTCTACAGGACTTAGCCTTGATAGCAATTTGTGCTATCTCCGCATGACATTTTGACCAAAGTTTCGCCTGCCTCGGGACGAAAGGCTGTCAGTCTGGCCGCCTAGTGGCAGAGGGCCCGGGCGGGGTCGCTCACCGATAGAAGGTGGTAGCTCTTAGAGGAATGGCCCGCGTCCAGCGTTGGCTAGTTCTGGTTCCTTGACGCCCCTCGGCCTGCGAGTGGCCTTTCCTGTCGCCTTGTCCACGTGCTGGGTGTCTTGGCGGCGGTCACAAACACGCGTGGGCGAGCTGAACAACCTGGCCCTTGCTCCTTGCCCTTACCTTGGCGCAGGGCTTTTGCCCTGGCTTACCACGGGGTTCTGGCCTTGGCCTGTGCCCTCTTGCTCACCCGGCTTCTACCCTACTAGCTTTTCGCCAAGTCCCTGCCTCACAGCCTGGGCCTGAAGTTCCCAGCTTGCTTGCCTGCTCATAGCATTCCTACGTCCACCATGGTTGTATCACCTCTGCCTCCCCGAATTTTCTCCATCAATCCATCGTATCTTTTACAGCACCTTTCTTTCCTCTCACATCGCTTGTCAAAGTCTAAAATAATAATTGTTTGGAGTTTTGCTTGTTTTACTTGCACCACTTAAGTAAAACTGTGAAGGGTAACCCCCTTTGTTGTGGCCTGTTTGTTTCTAGTACACTGCCTGCACCCTGGTGGACAGTCTTTGTTTTCCTTTAATTAAGGTTACCACCTTAATTAAGTTCAATTTCCGTTTTAATAATGTGGCAGCAAGTGGAGGGAAAATACTTCCCTGGGTGGTTAGACTTAATGGGATAATATATATGTTGGCCTTTAATGATAAAGGGTACTGGATATTTGGGAGTTCAGCTGATGGTATTTCAGGGCTTCTTTCTACTCATCATCAGGCCATTTGCCTTTAGTCCTCTTTCTTGGCAGATGGCCCTGATTCCTACTTCTCGAAAATAAAAACCATTTAGCTCCAGCAATCTTGCCATTCTCCTCAAAAGGATTTCTAACTACCATCCATTTTGTGAAAGTGCTCAGGCATCCAAAAGAACAAAAGGCCCTCTTCCTTTGTAAAACAAGCCTGGGGGTGCCTGGCATCTTCTTACTCAGGTCTAGAGCATCCTTGCCTGGCTGTACTTTAGCTCTTCCTGTTTGGAGAAGGAATGGACCTGACTTAGCAACCTTCACTTGACCCCTCTGGAGCTGTTTCCCTCTTTAGCTGCCACACTGCACAGACAAATCTTGTTCCTCCCCTTGGTCCAAGGATCTCCTTGATAGTTTCAGTTACACACACACACACACACACACACACACACACACACACACACACACACACACACACCCGTGTGTGTGTGTCTCTCTCTCTCTCTCTCTCTCTCTCTCTCTCTCTCTCTCTGTCTTTCTCTCTCTCTTCCCCTCCTTGTTTTTAGAGGTTGTTAGAATAACTAAATGAGATAATCCATGCCTGCCACATGTAAGAGCTATTCTTAGCCACCAATCAGAAGTAATGACTCTTCATTAACTGCAGTTTCAAAGCCAGTGAGCTGCATGATGCCCAGTGTAACCTGTCACAGCCCCATCCTACTACCCAGTACTGTTACTCTCAGTGTGAGCTGAGCACAGCTCATTCATGCCAACCAACTCCCATGTTTACTTATCACATAAGCTTTCCGATTTTTTTTTCTTCCAACAACAGGACAAGACAAAGGTTTTTTTTGTTTTGTTTTTGGTTTTTTTTTTTTTTCTGTTTTTTCGAGACGGTTTCTCTGTATAGCCCTGGCTGTCCTGGAACTCACTCTGTAGACCAGGCTGGCCTTGAACTCAGAAATCCGCCCATCTCTGCCTCCCAAGTACTGGGATTAAAGGCGTGCACCACCACTCCCCGGCGACAAATTCTATTTTTTGATAACACCCAAGCCTGCACAGATACACAAAGTACCAATCCTAGGTAGCTACTTAAATTAAAATTGATGTGAAATCAAAAATTCAATTCCTTAATCACATTTCAGATTCTCAGTAAGCTAAAGTGACTAATGGATACTGTGCTAATCAGTATATATGTTTATCAGTATTTTCCTCTATCTTGAAAGCCCTAATCGTGCTAATTGAGACCATGGCCACAGTAAAACCACTCAGACTTCATACAACACGCACATGAATATTGCCCTATATTTCTAGTTCAGGTTCTAGTTGACTATACCTTGTGTATTGGCCTGGCTAATTTACTGTCAATTTGGTAAGGTTAGTTATTTACAAAAAGGAACCTCAACGGAAAAAAATTGTGTCCATCAGATCACCTGTAAGCAAGCCTAATAACCATTCTCTGGAAAGACCAGCTCACAGAGAGTGGTGTCACCTTTGGGCAGGTGATCCTAGGGTATCTAAGAAAGTAAGCTGAGCAAGCCAGTAAGCAACACTCCTCCATGGCCTCTGCTTCAGCTCCTGCCTCAGGCTCCTGCCTTGAGTTCCTGCCCTGACTTCTGTTAGTGATGGAATGTTATAATCTGAAATAAAACCTTTTCTCTCACGTTGCTTTTGTTTGTGGTACTTTATTACAGCATGAAAACTCTCACTGAGACATTCACTTAGCCACACTGGCAGGTCCCAGATCAGAGCTGACTTCTTTTCTTTCTCTTTGACTTAAACAGAAAAAGTGCTCTCAAGTGTTTGTTGAAGGAATGCAGTAAGACAGATGAGAGGAAGCTTCAGAGGTACAATAGTGCTTGGAAAATCAAAGACTTTACTGTTCCCTTTTTGCATGAATCTTCTCACCCAGTTCATAACTGTGTTAATCTCAAATACTGAATTCCCAAAGAAGGCTCTTTAGAAGCAAGAAGTATTGTAGGGGCTGGAGAGATGATCTGGTGGGTAAGGATACTTGCTACTCTTCAGGAGGACCTGGTTTCAGTTCTAGCAGCTCAAAGCCAGTACTATGTAACTTCAGTTCCAGGGGATCTGATTCCCTCTCCAGGCACTGAACCTACATGGTTGAGTATATACACTTAAAAAATTAAATAAAATGAAACTTTTTTAAAAAAAGGATTATAGGTTTGAATATGAAATTTCCCTATGGGCTCCTATATGATCACTTGATCCCTAGCTAGTTTCAGTATTGGGGAATTCAGATTTTTCTCTTCTAGTAACAGGACAAATTTTATTTATTGGTAACACCTGAGCCTGCACAGATACACAAAGTAACAATCGCATGCAGCTACTTAAAGTTTCCGGAAACTGTAGGATATGTAGCTTCAATGGAGGAAGTGGATGCAGAAGGTGAACCTTTGGACATTCCAGCTGGCTCCCAATCCCTTCCTTCACCTCAGACTCACTCACTAGGAAGTGAAGTGCCTTCTCCACCTCAGGCTTCTGCCACAGCCGTGTTCTTCCTAGGTACAGGAATCTGGATGGACCCCTCTGAAACCATCAGCAGAGTAAATCTTTTCCCCCTTTAAGTTGTTTCTGGCAAGCATTTTGTCACAGAGATGAACAAAGTAACAGATATGGGAGGGTCACTCAGTCTCCAGAACAGTCACAAATAATATCTCTATGATTTTTCATTTTTAAAAACCATAACAAGAAATTTATACACACAAGGAAAGTTCTTTGTAGTGTTGAATGGACTCCTGGGACTGTGTTCTGTTCAGCATAGAGAATGTTTCCTTTGCAGTTATTCTGGAATTTGCTCTGGTCCTCCCCTCTACTCTAAATTTGACACTCTGTGGCATGTAAATAAACATTAACTAAAAAGTAAAGAAGAGCTAGGAGAGTGTGTGCATGCCTACGACCCTACATTTTATCCCAAACCAGGCTAAATAAAAGGAATGGCGTGTGGTGGTTAACATTGACTGTCAACTTGACAAGATCTAGAATCACTAGGAGCTTCTAAGCATGCCTGTAAGAGAGTCTCTAGATTAGGTCATTTGATATGGGAAGGCACCTCCCCCAATGTAAGCAGGCACCATACCATGAGCTGTGCCCCAGACTGAATAAAAATGAAACACAGACTGAGCAGCAGCAGCACTGTCTCTCTGCCTCCGGACTTTGGCTGCAATGTGACACTTCACACTCCTGTTGCCATGACTTTATACCTACCATATGGCTGTTCCTTTCATTTTTAAGCCAAAATACACTATTCCTTGCATTGCTTTGGTCAATGCCCTTGGTTGCAGCAACAAGGCAATTAACTAATATGGAGGGGAGAGCTTTTTATCTTTTGATCAAAATACATATTAATTTTAAGAAAACTAGAAAACAAAAATCCTTGGAAATCCCAGACCTGGGATGGGGGGTTTAGAAGAACAGCTTCCCTAGTTATTCCTATGTAGACACCTCCATTTGCATTTTTACCACAGAGAGATTTCATTGTATTTACTACATTGTATTTTATTGTTGAGAAAGGATCTCGAGTATCCCAGGCTGGACTCAAGCTCATTATGTAGCCAAAGATGAACCTGAACTCCTCATCTTCCTGTGTCTACATCCCCAGTGCTGGCACTGCTGGTTTTCCAGATATATGCCACCACAATAGACTCCATATGGTACCCTACCAACTGAGCATCCTACCAACTGAGCTACATCCCCAAATCCACTATTTTATAAACCGATTTTGTTATTCAGTAACAACAACAAAAAGAAAGAAAACGTTATTCTTTTTAAATAACCCCTTTGCCCTGGGGAGAAGTTTCAGGGATAAAGCATGTCCTATACAAGATTGAGGACCGAAGTTTGGATGCCCACAACCCACATATAGCTGGATGCAGTAGTTGTATCTGTAATCCTGGCACTTCTACAGAGAGACAGGAGGCAGAGATAGGAGAATATCTAGAAGCTCGAGGGACAGTTAGCCTGGTACACTCAGTGGCTAATCACAAGACCTACTGCCTCAAACAAGAAGATAAGGACTGACACCCAAGGTTGTGCCCTGAATCTACATGTGCCATGACATGTGCCTATCCTCATACAGGTGAGAACACACAGCATACACAACGTTTTAAAATAGAAATAAAATGTCCTGTTTTTTTGTTTTTTGTTTTTGTTTTTGTTTTGGTTTGGTTTTTTTTGGTCAACTGGACACAAGCTAGTGTTATATGGGAAGAGGAACCTGCATGTCTATACAGGGTATTTTCTTGGTTAATGATTGGTGCCGTAGTGCCCAGCTCACTGAGGGTGGTGCCACCTCTGGACAGGGGATTCTGCAATGTCTAAGAAAATAGCCTGAGCAAGCCATGGAGAGCAAGCCAGCAAGCAGCCTTCCTCTGAGGCTTCAGTTCCTGCCTCAGGTTCCTGCCCTGAGTTCTTGCCCTGACATCTCTCAACAGTAGACTGTGGTGGGGAGTTTTAAGAAGAAATAGACCCTTTCCTTCTCAAGTTGCTTCCAGTCATGACCTTTAACACATGAAAAGCAAACTAGGACATAAAAGAGCAGACTGATTAATTCTTAGAATCTGAAAAGCAGATAGAAGCAAGACCAAAACCAAACAAACAAAAAAACCTAAATTCCATTCCTCAAATTTGGAAAACATTTTAAAAAATTTACTTCCTTAAAAATATTTTTATGCAAAATATATTTTGAGATAAGGATAAGAAAAACCCTGGTTGTAGTTTCTAAACTGCCTGGCTTTTTTAGAGTTCACAACTAGTGGAGAAGGGCAAACGGACAGAATGCACTATTAAGAAATACTGAATCATGAAAAAATTATTCCTCTTCAATATTTTACGAAATCAATTTCCATCGTACTCATTTCTGGAAATTACCACTAAGCCCAGCTTCAGAAGTGGATGAAAGCATAAGGTCTAGTGGTGTGTATCCGCAATGTGAATGCTTTCTGCTCTCTGTGTCCACGGTATGGTCTGGGAAATGTTGACATTTGCCAGCTGGATGAATGGTATTTATTTGCACCATGACCTACTCTCTAGGATCAGTGGGCAGTGCAGAAAATGGCATGCTTCTAGTATGCCAGCCTGCCCCACTTTCTGCTCCATGAATGTTAACAGAGTTTAGCCCAAGCATAGCACTGTTAACAGAGGTTAGCCTGTGCACAGCACTGTTAACAGAGGTTAGCCCGTGCACAGCACTGTTAACAGAGGTTAGCCCGTGCACAGCAGCCAAGCTCGCCCAGCACCGCCTTCACTGTTTTTCAGGTTAGCATGGTTCTAATCTGGCTACCAAGCAAATGCTACTCCCACTAGAGTTCTGGTGAGGATGGTCCCTGTCTGGTACTGGTCCCCAGGGATATTTATGCCTTGTGGACATGCTCCTTTTGGGTTTTAGTGGTCAGATTCATTTTCTTTCTGAATCTGGATGTCTTAGTTTCCTGACCTCTTATTTGAGTGTTTTACCAGGTAAAGCAGAAAGGGCGCTGACACTGTAACCTTGAAGTAATTTCTTCAATGCCTCCCAGCCTCAATTTCCTTATCTATAAAATGGGTAACTTAGAAGAGATCAGTTGTATGTTCGTTCCCGCCAACTCTGAATGACTGAGATGTCAGTGCTTCTTAAGTAACACGAGATGCTGCGCAACGGAATTGGTGTAGGAAGCTACACCAATGCTTCTGAAAGCTTTGAATTCAAATCATGACCTCCTCATTATGGGAATTAATAACAGCTACCATTTACAGAGGGCTTAAAATGTGGAACATGCTCTGTTTTAAACATGTGACTATCTCTGACTAGAGAGATGGCTCAACAGGTAAGAGCCGCTACTGTTCTTGGAGAGGGTTTGATTCCTGGCACCAATATCAGGTGGCCCACACCTGCCTGTAACTCCAGTTTCAGGAAATCTGATGTTCTCTGGCCTCCTCAGGCACCGGCACATGTGGTACGGTCAAGCAAACTGATGAAGACAACACACACACACACACACACACACACACACACACACACACACTGCAATCCAAATGACCACAAAAGTTAGGTACCTACTAAGGGGCTAGAGAAAATCTCCCGTGGAAAGGGATAATAGAACAGAGTATTAAAAGACAAGGGGAAACTAGAATAGGAACATTAAATGGGGGTGGGGAGGAGAGAGGGTAAAAGAGAGAATTTGGGTAGGGAAAACTAACACTAAAGGCCATTTGAAAAAACATTTAGAATCCTATTATAGAAGCTTCCTAAAATATATACATATATGAAAGGAATCCAAATACAGCCACCAAATAATAGTGGAGACAATGCCCCAACTAGATATCTTAAACCACCAAGTAAAACCTGCAGTGCTAGGAATGAGTTATATCTTGTTGAGTCATTGGCCAAAGGGACCTTATGGAAACACCCAAACATCATAGGCTATTGTCAAAGCTATTGGCTACTTTCTACAACCTGACAGTAAGTCCCTATTGCTGAAGACTACACTTATGTCCTTCCACATAAAAAGTTCAGCTGGTGCCCTGCTAGAAGCTTCATCCTACTGACTAGCAGTCATGGTACTAGAAGGCACTCTGCATGTTACCCGAGGAGAAACATAACTATCAATGTCACCCAGCTACAGACCCTGCAAGTGACATCTTGTAAGATACACTGGTGTAATGGTGGCACAAATGCTATAGGAGCTACCAATCTCTTTCTGCTTGGATTTAAGGCCCAGTCCATGAAATAAACCCATACTTGACACTGCTAAATACACAAGAACCAGAGTCTAGCTAGGTCGAGGGTCTAGTGGAAAACCTACTACTATTGTACTGCTAAAGGAACATAACATTAAAATAACTCCTAATGACAGAGTGCTATACCCATAGATCAATGCCTCCCTCAGCCCTCCTAAAAGAAGTTTCTTGCAGTATATGGTAATTAATATAGAAATCCACAACTGGATACTGTGTAGGCATCGAGATAGAGCACTCAGTCTTAAATGGGATGTTTCAGTTAAACCTCTTCCCTCGTGGCTCAGGAATCGATGAGGAAGGGAAGGTTGGAAGAGTGTAAGAGCCACAGAAGGGGATGACTCCAAAGGAACAGTGTCTTTCAGAGACAGCAAGACGGGTGCATTTATTACCTCACAGAGACTGTAGAAGCACGTGTGAGACTTGCACGGTTTCAAACCATATGGGTCCCTGCACTCAGATGAGGACCCAGAGTCCCACCCTAACAGAAGCTATCTGCAATTGATACCCACTGGCAAAGGAAAAGGAACGATTTCCAACAGAGACTCTTTGATATTTAACCACACTTCAGGGCAGGGCCCATGGTCTGGAGTAGTTGGTCAACACAAAAGGAACTCAGTGGTATTTTTCTGGATGTTTTGTTTCATTTTGCTTTGTCGATTTTTCAAAATATCTTATTAGTCTTTTCCTTGTTATAATTTTTGGTTTTGTGCTTTGTGTGGGGATGTTGTTTCTTTTTGTTGTTGTTGTTTTGGCCTTTTATTTTGAAAGAGGGGAAAAAGAACATAAATTTGAGAGGGTAGAGATCATGGGAGAATCTTGGAGAAATTGGGGAAGAGAAAAACACGGTCAAAAGATTTTGTATGATTGTGCCAATCAGAGTTTGTGTGGTGGGTGGCCCTGGGGATTGAATCCCATGACCTTGCACACTCACTAGTGATATACCACTGAGCCATACCCTTAGGCCCCTCCCCCTTTTGAGCCAAGCTTTACTAGGTAGCCCAGATTGCTTCAAATCCTCAATCTTCCAGCCTCATGCACTTTTGGTTCTTTTTTTTTTTTTTTTTTTTTTTTTTTTTTCCGAGACAGGGTTTCTCTGTGTAGCCCTGGCTATCCTGGAACTCACTCAGTAGACCAGGCTGGCCTCGAACTCAGAAATCCACCTGCCTCTGCCTCCCAAGTGCTGGGATTAAAGACGTGCACCACCACTGCCCGGCCTTGTATTTATTTTTGAAACCAGATCTTATGCACCCATGTTGGTCTCTTACATAGCCAAAACACGATCCTGAACTTCTGTCTCTGCCTCCCCAGTGTAAGGCATAGAGGTGTGTGTCCCCAGACTGGCTTGGATTTATCAAATTTTTTTTCTTTTTTGTTCTCGTGTGTTCTTGTCGCATGTGCACGTGGATGCTTGAGGGCAGCCTCCCTTATTGTCCTCAGAAACTCCTACTTTGAGACACAGTCTCTCATTGCCCTGACCTGAAGTTCACCAATGATGCTATACTGGCCGGCTGTCCTGCCCCAAGGCATCCACCTCTCTCCACTTTCCTAGTCTCTAGCGCTGGGGTTCCTGGGCACCAGCATGCCAGGCATTTTTATACAAGTTCTGGGGCTCTAACTCAGGTCCTTGCACTTCAGTGCAAACGCAAGCACTTTTATTGACTGAACTCTGTCCAACCCATTGTCAACTTTTTTTTTTTTTGGTTTTTCGGGACAGGGTTTCTCTGTGCAGCCCTGGCTGTCCTGGAACTC
>CM052700.1:69566888-69587906 GCA_028551405.1 Uromys caudimaculatus | reverse complement strand
CTCTAGCGCTGGGGTTCCTGGGCACCAGCATGCCAGGCATTTTTATACAAGTTCTGGGGCTCTAACTCAGGTCCTTGCACTTCAGTGCAAACGCAAGCACTTTTATTGACTGAACTCTGTCCAACCCATTGTCAACTTTTTTTTTTTTTGGTTTTTCGGGACAGGGTTTCTCTGTGCAGCCCTGGCTGTCCTGGAACTCACTCTGTAGACCAGGCTGGCCTTGAACTCAGAAATCTGCCTGCCTCTGCCTCCCAAGTGCTGGGATTAAAGGCGTGTGCCTCCACTGCCCAGCTTTTGTCAACTCTTATTTTAAAGGTCTTTTTAGTTCCCTTTGGGGGGGCACCCAGGGTAGGATGTGGGCAGTATTGGCTGGTTTCCTGGCTTCTTGGTTCTTATTGAAGACTGTATGCTAGAGAGTTATCTGTCCTAAGCATTATCTATCTACTTATCCATCCATCCATTTATCCATCTACATATATACGTATATATGTATCTATAGCTACAGTGAGCTGGGTCTCACTGTAGCCCTGGCTACCCCGGAACTCTATGTGGGAGAGGCTGGCCTCAAACTCACAGAGGTCTGCCAGCTGCTTCCTCCCGAGTGCTGGGATTAAAGGCGACCATCACTGCAAAAAAAAAAAAAAAAAAAAAGATTTTGTATGAAAAAAAATTTCAAAAAAAACAAAAACAATAAACCAGTGTGGAGTAGTCAAGTGTATCTGTAACCCAAGCTCTGGACAGACACACAGACAGATTCCTGGAGCTCGTTGTCCTGCTGGTCTAACCAAACTGGTGATCTCCAGGTTTTGTGAGAAATCCTGTTTTAAAAAATAGAGAGTAATTGGGGAATATCTAATGTCAGCTTTTCCCTTAATACATACACAAATGCATGTGAACATGCACATATACATATTCAGACATGAAGAGAGAGAGAGAGAGAGAGAGAGGGAGAGAGAGAGGGAGAGGGAGAGGGAGAGGGAGAGGGAGAGGGAGAGGCTACACAGCTGATAAATAGTTAAGCTAGAATTTGAGTTCAAATCTTTCAGATTAGTGGCTATCTCAAGAAAGCAAATGTCTGCATACTTATTTGTGAAAATGCACTCTCCAGTAAATAGTAGATAATTTAAATAGTAGATCAATTGTATGGTCTTGTGATAAGAACACAGAGCTGACATTCACCACAATTACAACTCCAGCTTTTGAACCTTAGGTAAGAACAATAAACAAACTAAGCCTTTGTTAGGATAGACATCACAGCCCCCAAACCCTATTCTAGCTATTTGTAATCTCTGTCTCCCTGTTTCTGTCTCCCCCTTCCTCGCCCTCCCTGCGTAAACCCTTTGTGTGGCGTCACACCTATTGAACAAGGTGCTGTTCCTCCTCATGACTCCACATGCTCTCCTTCCTCAGCACCGGGGCCCTGGTGTTTTTAATTTACCTTTATCACCAACCAAGTTCACTTTCAAATACCACTATAGCACTTCAGCAGTAGAATGAGTACTTTAGAACAACACACTTGTCCTAGTTCTTCCCTCTGGTTGCTGACATTTATGTTTAAAACACTGACTACTACTGTTGTTACAATTTTGTAACTATTAGGTCCGTTAAGAGCAGTACGGGTGGGCCAGAGAGACTGCAGTTAGGAATACTTGTGTGGCTTTTCCCAAGGGCCTGAGTTCAGTTCCCAGTACCCAGGTCAGGCAGCTTACAACTGCCTGCAACTCTGCTCCTTGGGATGTGACACTCTCTTCCAGCCTCTGTCCCCACATACATATGTGATTCACTCACACACATACATAAATAAAATAATTCTGTTTTTAAAAAGTCAGAAAAGTAAGAGTGTATTTCATCTCTTTACTTTCTTCTGAATTTCTGACCCTATCATCCTTGCTTTCCTTAGAACTTTTATGGCATTTGCTACGCATGACTATCGATGGTTTTTTGTTTGTTTGTTTTAAAGAAAGTCTTTATTTCCCTACTTTTTTTTTTTTTTTTTTTTTAAAACAAAGTCACCAGTAGCTCAAGCTAGCCTGGAACCTCTAATGTCTGAGGCTGACCTTGAACTCTTGACTCTCCTGCCTCAACTCCCTTCACTCTCTGTTGTGCTTTGTTGTTGTTGTTTTGTTTTATTTTGTTTTCAGACAAGGTTTCATTATCCCAGGTTGGCCCTCAAACTCACTATGTAGCTGAGGATGACCTTTAACTTGCAGTCTATCTGCTTCTACCTCCTAAGTGTTGGGACTATGAGCATGTATCTCCACACCCAGTTTATGTGGTACCAGGAGTTAGAGCTTTGTGCATGCTAGGCCAACGCTCTGTCCATCAGGTTGCCTGTCCAGCCTACCTCTGTCGCTTTAGAAGGATACTTTCATGGAGTACAGAATTCTTTGCTCATGATATTTTCCTCTCCACATTTTAAGGACTTGGCTCTGCTTTCTTCCTGCTTGCTTAGTTTCTGATTTGTTGCAGTCCTTTTTTTTGCTCTTCTGTGGGTGAGATGCTTTCCTCTCTAACTTTCTTTCAAGATTTGTTTTTCATTACTTTTGGATGATGTAGCATAGTTCAATATGGCTGCTTTGCCTCGCTTCCTTCTAGAAGTCCCAAGGGATTTTTCTGGAATAGGCACCACGAGAACCTGGCAACACTCCTGGAAATAAAATTCACAAGGGTGACTGAGTCCCCAGGACTGGGTCCCTCCTGGAGTTGTTAACTCTCGGATGTGTCCACACAGACTTAGCAATTCCTCAATTATCTTTTTCCTGTCAAAAACCATTTCCCTCAAACGTGGTATTTTGTTTTGCCTTTGTTTGTTTAGTTTGAGACAGGATCTCATGTATCCCTGGAATTCTTGATTCACCTGCTTCCACCCCAGGAAGTGTTGGGACTACAGCAGGAGCCACCATGCCTAGGCACCCTCAAAGGTTTGTGTTTGTTCATTTCTTCTCCAATACTGGGTGATTCTCTGTGTCGGCCATCTGTGTAGAGTGGGGCCTAGGGTGTGAACTGCTGAAGTAACGTATTCATGGATATTGACATCCTACAGAGGGCTCCAATTGCTAACCCTAACAAGTGTTTTATAATGGCTTTTGAGGCTCTTCATGATGCTACAGGATTGTAATCCTGACCCTCCAGGGGCAGAGGCCAAGAGTCACTTAAGACAAGGCAAGACTGAGATGCACAGAAAGTTCCAGGCCAGCCAGGACAAGATAAACAAACAAACAAATGGCCTTCGGGGGTATGCATGTGTGCATTCATGCCCAAACTCAACAAACATCACAGAATAAGAATACCAAGATTTTATAAAGTGAGACAAAGGAGCTGAGAGATGGCTCAATGGCTGGTTAAAAGCACTGACTGTTCTTCCAGAGGACCCAGGTGAGATTTTCAGCACCTACAAGACTATTGACAATCATATGTAACCCCAGTTCCAGAGAATCCTCAATCTCTTCTGGTGTCTGGGAGCACCAGGCATGTATATAGTGCACAGACATGCATGCGTGAAAAACACCCTTACACATAAAAATAAAGGTGAGACAAAGTTGGTTCCCAGGCATGCCAGGTGTGGTGGCAGACTCCCTGAGTTTCTTTAGTCCTCTCACATCCTAACAGGCCATCCTAGTACTACAAGCAGATCTGACAAAACAAAGGTCCAAGAGTGGCCTGTGTTCTCTCATCAAAGAATGGAGAAATGTGGCCCAGTAGCAGAAAGCCAGGCCAGCAGTATCTGCCCTGGGCTAATCAGCTCTGGTGGTGCAATGGATGTTCAGTCTCTCTTGACCCCTTCACTTGTGACAGCGGGAGGCAGCACTCCAACACCCTTGTGGGTGACTTTGGCAGGGCCGCCTTCAGAACTGATCTCTCATTCCTGGCCTAGAAGAAACAGGAAGTACTCAGGAGTACGGGCAGAGTCAGCTGTGAAAATGACACACACTCAAAGGCAATCAGTAGCCGCTGATGCTGTGCTCAGCTGGGGGTTTGTCAGTATAGCAAGGGCGAAACTAACCTTTGCATCATTTATATGGTGTCTGCGCCCTCCAGTTTTGTCCAAGTTGCGTTAGCATGACCCAGAGGGTCACTGCCTGTTAAAAATCAAGATGAGTGGGGGTGGGTGGGGGGAGTGGGGGTGGAGGGAGTGGGGGTGGGTGGGAAGGGGATAGAAGAAGAGAGCAGAGCAGATAGGAAGAGACAGAGTCACAATAAGGTACCCAAAATGCTCAGGATATGTAAAGAAAACCATCCAAGAACCAGGAAAACAATGTATAAAAAGATAAATCAAAGTAAGTTAAGTTGTGAGATGAAATGAATGTTAAATTACCTAAAAGGGATACTAAAATATGCATAATAAAAGGCTTCAGCAATAATTTGAAAATCCTTCTTAATCAAAAGTTTAAAATTCATCAGAGGGCTGATGGATAGCTTAGTGGGTAATGGAACTTGCTACTAAGCCCAATAGTGTGAGTTCAATACCTGGGACCCACATAACAGAAAGAGAAAAATAACTTCTGAGAGTCATCCTTTGCCCTCCACTGCTCATGTGTTCTCTCTCTCTCTCTCTCTCTCTCTCTCTCTCTCTCTCTCTCTCTCACACACACACACACACACACACACACACATACACACACACACACACTCATACACACACACACAAATAAATAAATAAATAAATAAATAAATAAATAAATAGTAAATTGCATAAAACGTTAAACCTCAGTAAAAAGCCAGAAATTACCAAATGAACTAACTGAAGATAATAGAATTTAAAAGTAGAGGAGAAACAAATAGAAATGTGTGGCATGGACTGAGTAATGAATGGCAAGACCTGTGGAACACGCTCAACCTGAACAGAGGACAACAGAGACCTAGAGATCTATGAGATACTAGAACTATTCAGAAAAGCAACCTAAAATGTCTCCTCATTCGGCAAAAGACATAAACCTACAAATTCAAAGAGCTGAACTGAATAAGTCAAATCTGTGCCATGACACACATTCATTACTGAAAGCTAAAGCTGAAGAAAAATTATTGGAAGAAAGCAGAAGTAGATGTTACTTATAAGAAATGCCACTGTGAGCAACAGCAGGGTTTTTTCTCTCTGAAACTTTGGGTATTGAGGAAGTTATATACATTTTTTCCCCAGAGAAGGTCTCACACGAACCCAACATAGTCTCAAACTGTGGCAGTCCTCTTGCCTCAGCCGCCAGACCATTGGGATTACAGATGTGCTTTACCATGCCCAGCTCCCATAACATTTTTAAGTACTAAAAAAAAGAAGAAGAAGAATCAATCACAAACTAGAATCCTATGTCCAGATAAAGTTTTTTCCAGTGATGAAACAGAAATCAAAACATCTCAGCTAAGAGAAGTCGCCCCAGAAAATCTATCCAGAAAGTGACTAAACAACAGCCTGAGGCAGAAAGGAAATGAGGAGGGATGGAACTTTGGGACAGTAGGCAGAAAAGCACAGCTAAGAAAAACCGCATTATGCACCAGCACTAGGGTGTGGTGTGGTTGGCAGATCACTTCCCTAATGTGCACCGAGCCCTGGGTTCTATCCCTAGCACTGCATGAGCCTGGAGTGTTGATGCACAATGGAGATAGAAGGACCAGAAGTTCAAGGTTGTCTTAGGCTACATAAAGGTTTCAAGGCCAGTCTGGGATACATAAGGCCACATTTTAAAAAAGAAGGAAAGAAGGAAAGAAGGAAAGAAGGAAAGAAAGAAAGAAAGAAAGAAAGAAAGAAAGAAAGAAAGAAAGAAAGGCTTTCTGAGTTATTGGGTTTTTTTTTTTCTGAGTTTTGTTTGTTTTTGTGTCAAGAGCATCATAGGACAAGCTAATGACTAGCAGGTGATCTTCCTGAGATGGTCTGCTTTGAATTATAATCCGCGACAGATTTTCTCCGTAGGCAAGTTCCAGGAGAAATTCATTTTAGGAAAGATTCCTGCTATTAATATACTTTTCCTGTTATTATTAAATATATGTAACATTCACTAGGTATTAGCCCACCCTTTTGAGCAGATCTCTGCAGATCTACGAAGATCTTGTAGTGATGCTATATAGACAAATAGATGACTTCTTAATTCTTAATGATGATCCTATAAGAATTCCTAAAATTATATAAGTGATTATTAAGCTCTTTTATATTGGGACTGCTATTAGATCCTTTTCTGATAGTCAAAACTTCAATGAGAACTCTGCCATTCTCCCATGTGTCACCAGTTAATTGCCTCTAGATAGTAACCAGACTTCCTACTACTCAGAGCACATTCCAAGAGGTTGTAAAACAATTAACCAAAGGTCATAAAAAGGGAACTAATGATTTATTATAGGTGCTAGGACAGAAGATAAAATATTGACTGGGTTTATCTATATAAAACTTCACTAATAACTTAGTTATGGTTTTCAACTTTCAATGAACCTGTGGAGCTGAGACAGGTGACGGATGTTTAGCCAGATTACTCCTAATGGATACACATGTAAACATTCTCTGTTGTAAACTTCTATTTCAATTTATGATTTGATTTTATGGGTGAACTTGTGATGAACTTTTTACCATGTGATCATGTATTCTGAAAGATGTATAAGTGTGGGGGACAAAGAACAGTCAGGGGAACTGAGCTGAGGAGAAGTTTTCTAGACAGAACACTCTTTAGACAGAACTGAACTCAAGAACTTAGAAGTATAGGCATAGCATTGGAACAAAAGACCTTGAGTTAGAGCATTATTGTGACATCAGAGCAGAACAGAGCAAGATTAGAAAGATAATGTAGAGTGGAATAACTTAGAAACTATAGGTAACATAAAAGACTAAGAGAGCAATGTGCAGAATGCAGAGAGAAAAGGGGAAAAGGAGAAGCTGCAGAGAGAGAAGGAGCAGGCCAGCTTCCCCTTACCATGGGGCAGAGCAGGTCTTCTCTTCGTAACAAGGCAGGCTGAGTCTCATTAAAGGAACAAAGCTTTCTTCTTACAAATGTGGGTTTAATTCATTTAGCATTAAAAAGGTAGAAGCTTTTCTTTCTCTATGCAATAAAGATTGAAGCTCATTTTTCATCCAGAATGAGTGAGTTCTTCCTGCACTGGTGCTTGGTCTTTTGCTCCATATGCATATGTAAGTATGGATGTGTGTGTGTGTGTAATTGTGAGAATGTATGCATGTGTGTTTGTAAGTATGTAATTGTGAGAATGCATGCAAGCTGGACCCAACTGGTTTGAATGGAAATGTATAAATGCGTATGCATGAATCTGTTATGAATTTATGTTAGTTTACACATTTGCTTATGTAAAAGTTTTTCTTTCTGCCAACTTTATTCTCTTCTCCTGGCTCAAAGAAGCTTATTGCTCCAAACTTACCCCTAGCCTGGCAGTAAGAGGCATCTGGACAAAAGGGAAAAGGCTCTAGCAATTAACACTTTAATTAATCTCCTGCTGTTTTAGGATGAGGTGCTAAGTGCCAGAGACTGGCCTCAGAGGAACACAAAAGGCAAATCAGCTACAGTAGCAAAGTAACTTAGACTTAGATAAGTAAACTTTTACCTGCCTCTGCTCCTTGAGTGCTGGGATAAAGGGCATGCATCACCATGCTCAGTTCTTTTTGAGTCTTTTAAGTTTCTAAAACATTAATAATTATTTTAACACTGATGTTATTCTGGGTTATGTAGAAGTGATGAAAACAGTTATGTTGTAAACAGAATGAACCATGATTCAAAGGGAGGTGTAATAGATAATTTTGACTGCCAACTTGATTGCACATGTGTATTGGTGTCCCCAGAGGCCAAAAGGGGGTGTCAGATTCTCCAGGAGCTAGAATTACAGGCAATTGTGAGCCATCCAATGTGGATACTAGCAACCAAACTTCAGTCCTCTGCATAAGCAGTAAGTGATCTTACCCACTGAGCCATTTTTTCCAGCCCCAAACACTTTCTCCTTTAACTTGCTGCTTCTTAGGTATTTTGGTTGTACAAACAAAAAAACAACTAGTACAGATGGTGAGGTTTCTACACTTGTCTTGAACTAGAAAAATGATAACACTAGTGGACCATGATAGAGTAACATAATGTGAACAGAGGAATCCCAATCAACAACAAGAACACAAAGAGATACTTTAATAATTACTGCCAAAGGGGAGGATTATTTTTAATGGGTACAAAGTTGCTATTTGGCTGACATAAAGATTCTAGAAATAGCTCCTAGTTACAGTTGCATAAGTAACCCACAAGGATGGTACAAAAAAGAAACTAAATGACAAAAAATAGAACACAGAGAACAAAACATAAAATGGCATATTTAAGCTGAATGTATCAGCAATTACATTAAATGTAAATGTTCATTATAAATACTGCAATGAGAAGATTAAACTGGCAAAGTGAATTTAAAATTACAACCCAACTACATGAGGGAATACAGTATATTTATTGTAAATATAAAGGCATATTGAATGTAAAAGTGTGTAAAAGGCTATATCATGCAAACATTAATCAAAAGAAATCAACAATCCCTGTTTGATACTATGTGAAGAAACTTCAGAGCCAAGAAAAGTATTAGAGATACAGGAGGGCTCTTTATTAGGAAAATATCAATCAACTGAGAAGTATAGGAATTTAAAAGAGGCAAGCACTAGGCAAAAAGCATGAAACAAAAACTGATAGAACTAGAAAGAAAGATCAATTACATTTATAATTCTCAATCTGTCAGTAATTTATAGAACAACTAGATAGAAAACTTCGTAAGGATGTAGATGTCAAAATCATGGACAAGGAGATGGTGGGAAAAGTGCCTGCCACCTAAGCATACAACCTAAGTTTGCATCCTCAGGACCCAGATAAAAAGCTAGGGATGATAGTATGCTCCTGTGATTCCAGCCCTGGGAGAAGGTATGGAGCCAGGCACCCTGGAGCCTAGCCAAATCAGTGAGCTTCAGGTTCATCGAAAGTTCATGTCTCTAAAAAAGAGCAGGTGGTGAAGAACTGGAAAGATGACTTAGTGGTTAAGACCACAGGTTGCCCCATATAAGAACCTAGGTTCAATTTCCAGCACCCACATCTTAACTCACAGCCATCCATTACTCCAGTTCCAGAGGATCTGATTTCCTCTTCTGACTCCCAGTGGTACCTGGCATGCATGTGGCACACAGACATATATGCAGGCCAAACACTTTTACATATAAAATAAAAATAAATAAATCTAAAATAAATAAATAAGCAAATGTGGAGAGCAATTGAGGAAGGACATTTCTAGCTTCTACACACACATCAGCAAAACATGTGTGCTTCCCACATGTGCACCCCATATGTGCATACATTTATACTAACTACAGGTCCTCTTGGCATGCACTTATACTAACAATAGGGACATCTTTGGATGATCTCTTTAAAATGCATGAAAACAGGGCTGAAAAGATGGCTCAGTAGGCCTGTCTCTGAGCCTGATGACAACTCAAGTTCACAGGTAAAAGGAGAATTTATCTACAAGGTAAATCAGGTTCCACATGCACACATTCCTCAAAATAATTTTAATTAAATGCATGAAAATATATGAATATTTCAAACCAGTTTTTCTATTTATTTTTATTTTATATTAAGTGTGTGTGTGTGTACATGAGTGCAGGTGTCCCCAAAAGCCAGAAGAGGGCATCAGATTCCCTGGAGTTGGAGTTTCAAGTGGTTGTGAGTCCCCTGACATGGATAATGGAAACTGAACTCAAGTCCTCTATAAGAGAAGTATGCCTTCTAAACCTCAGAGACATCTCTCCAGTCCTCAACCTGTTTTTTAAATGGGCAAGCATAAGGAAGAGAAGAATGACCACTCTTTATGTCCCTAACAGTTGTGTCAGAAGAGACTCTTACCTGTGTTTTCAGTGTTGTCTGGTTTACCTTTTCCAGGAATTGAGTGTGTGCTACAGTTAATTTCTTTATCTTCTTTCCCCCTCCCCATTTTCCTATCAAATAATCAATAGGATATTTGGTACAAGAGTATTTAAGTTCAAAGATTTGATTGTTGTTCTCCAGCTCAAGACAGATCTTCTTACTAGTTACTTTTCTGTTGCTGTGATAAAGCACCACAGCCAAAGGCAACTTCAGGAAGAGAGAGATTAGTTTGGCTCATGGTTCCAAAGCGATAAGAGTTCATCATCCATTACGGTAGGGAGGCTTAGCAGCAGCAGCAATGGCAGCAGGAGCAGGAAGCTGACAGACTGCATCTTTAACAGCAAGCATGAAGCAGAGAGAATTGAATGACAAGTGCCTGCCCCAGTGACATCCTTCCTTCAACAAGGCTGCACCACTTCCCCAAACAGTGTCAGCCTGAAGGTGTAAATTATTTGTGGCATTAAGTCATTCCAAAGTTATCACACAATCTGATGTCTTAATGAACACCCTCTCATTTAATCTGGGTTAGGAATCTGGGAGCACTTGGATGGGTCTAATTACTCATTGTTCACTGGACTGTGAATCAGCTGGGGAAGAGTCTGGTGGTGAGGTCACTCACATGGTTAAACTTACCCTCAGTTCCTTCAAAGGCCACCCTTTTTTCTGCACCTCAGAAAAGGTCTTCTCTGTAGGGCACTTGAGATGGCAGCAGGCTTCCCTGGGGATGAGCAAACAGGAAGGTGTGAGCCGCAGCCTGTTTTTACCACCTCATCTCAGAAGTGACTCACCTTCTGGAATGTCAGTTATTAGAAGCCAGTGCTAGATCCAGGCCACAGTGCAGGTGAGAGAACTGGACAAGAGCAAGAACGAGGTCAGGCAGGTCATTGTGCACCTTTCTCGGTGCAGTCTGCTTTCTGACCCCGAGGCTTCACATTGCAGTCATGTGCAGAGCATACAGCCTTTCAAAGTCTCCCAAAGTCTTACTCAATTGTAGGCGAGTAATTGAACCCTATTTATAGTTGGAACTGTGTTCATATTTTCTTACTGATTTGAACAAGAAGAAAAGGGCAATGAATGGCCTTCAATATAAGAGGAAACTATAGGAGTTCACACCAATAAAGCCAGCTATATGAATAAAATTCTAGAAATAAAAATATAATCAAGGGTTTTTTTCCTGGCTTTTATTTTGAATAGCCTGATACTTCTTGGAGAATAACCAGGTTTTACATATTCTCATTCAATTTCATTTCAATATTTGATTTGGATGTCAAGTTCCAGGAGATGAAAAAGTAACTTATGCAACTTAAATGTCAGTCAGCTAACCCAAGTCATTCTGCTTACAGCTGAGGTAGTGGCACCAAGCAATGTGGATCATTTGTATTTCGTGTCACAACTCAACTCCTGACTGCAGTCATCCAATGAGATACTATCAACAAAAACACATTGTTGCATGGAAAAAGAGAAGTCTCCTCATCCAATCATCTAGAGACAGCATTGGTCTCATTGTTGTGTACAGCAAAAGAAAGGTGGCAGGAACTGCCACAGCTTGAGTCCTCTTGCTCTCTAAGCTGCCTCTTTGTGACTCACATTTTCTTAGACACAACAAACACCACATGGTCAATTACTGTGCCACTGAGCCCCGCCAAGCGTCTCCAACATCCATTTCTCTCTTTTAAAGATTTATCTCACTTTTACATGTGTGTATGTGAGTTTGTAGTTTGTGTGTACACACAGGTGCACATGCATGCTTCTGCATGCCCTTGAGTGCAGGTGTCCACAGAAGTCAAAAGAAGGCATTGGATAGCCTGGAGCTGGAGCTACAGATGGTTGTGAGCAGTCTAATATGGGTGCTTCAGAACTAAATCCTGGTCCTCTACAAGAGATGTACATGCTCTTAAAAGACTGTTAAGCCATCTCTATAGACCCTTTGACAGCTGTTTCCTTAAGAAGTAGAGTACCTTGTCACAAACCAGAGGAACTGAACCTAAATCAACAGGCCCCACAGCATCCATGGGGCATTGACTTTAGGACACCCAAGGTCACCAACACAGTTGACGCTCAGGTCCTTTATATAAAAGGCCTTCGTATTTGCATATGACCTCACAATTCTCTCCCATACTTTATGTCATCTCTCAAGATTACTAATGCAATGTTGATATTATGTAGTTGAACTGTATTATTTAGGGAATAGTGACAGGGAGAAATGTCTGTACCTATTCAATACAGATGTTTTCCATATTGAATTCCTCGATGGAGCCCACATTTATGGAGGACTGACTGTATTTTGATCATATAATTATCAAAATCTATCTTTCCTATTCCCATCCTAGAGGATCAGAGAGTTTCTTCTCTGTTAAAACTTTGAGGACTTTAAAAGAAACAAGTTTTGAGGCTTATGTTATCAAAATGAGTAGAGATTCTTAAGTTACCTCATTTATTAGAGAGAAAGATTCTTTATTACTTTTGGGGAAAACTAAGAAAAGAAACTCCTTTAATGGGCCTAGTAGGCATCTTTGAGATAAGTGATGTTTTTAAAAACTATTGTGTGTGTATGTGTGTAATGAGTCTTGCATGCTTGTGAGTATGCAGGTGTGTGCACACTCTTGTTTGTGTATTCATATGTGAGCTAACAGGACCTCGGGTGTCTCCCTCTATCATTCTCATTCTTGTTGCCTTGAGACAGAGTCTCTCAATGAATTAGAAGCTTGCCATTTTCAGATAGACTGGCTGTCCAGTGAGCTCTTGGGATCCTGCCTTTGCCCCTCAAATCTGGGCTTACAAGTGGACACGCTTGGCTTCTGCTGTGGGTGCTGGGGACTTGAACGCAGGACTTCATGCTTGTATTGTGAGTGCTCTTATCCACTAAGTAGCTTTTTTTTAAAAGAGAAACTATGAAGGGAACAATTCACAAAAAGTCAAAAGGCATATTATAAATAATGAGTAGATATCTTCTAAAATATGCCTTTTAGAGATCACATGTACTGCCCACTCATTAAAGTCAATGGCCTTCCTGTCCCTCTCATCACTGACCCATTGTTCTGGAAAAAGCTTCTCAGCTTTCTGTTCTAATTTAAATTCACCCCATCATATTCTTTGCTCACAATCTTCTTGATGCTGCTCTGTTTCCCACCTCTTTGAAACCCTCTTGAATCCTGCTTGGTCCTCAAAGACCCTCCATTTCACATGAACCCTCTGATTGAGGAATTCCTCTTGTATATGGTTGCTAATTCTTCTCTTTTAAAAAAGATTTGTTTTGTGTGTGTGTGTTAATGTGTGTGTGTGTTAACTGCATGCATGTACATGCATTGTGTGTGCACATGCCCACAGAGGTCAATGAGGGCATCTGGTACCATGGAACTGCAGTTATAGGCAGCTGTGAGCTGCCATGTGCGTATTGGGAATGGGACCTGGGTTCTTTGCAAGAGCAGCCTAACCCCTGTGCTCCTAACCCTGAGCATCTCCCCAGCCTGCTTGGATTCTTAACCTACTCACCAGATTAGTTATAAACTTTCCATGTCCAATACCTCAGGATATTGGTTTCTCAAGTTCAAACTGATCCATCAGTCGGAGGGTTCATGTGAAATGGGGCATCTCGGAGGACCAAGCAAGATTCAAGAGGGTTTCAAAGGAGTGGGAAGCAGAGCAAGATCAAGAAGATTGTGAGCAAAGAGCACCTTTGGAGGTGAGCATGTTACAGAGTGGGAGTTAGTCCTGGCAGTGTCACCACATGGTGGTAAGAGGTGTTGCATGTCCTAGAGATTTATGCGTGTGGGAGCAGGGGGATAACCTTACTCCATTAAACAGAGGTTTCTGCCTGCCTTCGAGCAAAATTAAAATACCAGAATTCAATCAAGAACTATTTGGTTCACATGCAACTTAATACTCACTACCACTGACGTTTCCCAGTATCTTGCTAGAAATGTTATGTCTCAGGTACTATATATTGTGACACCCATGTGTCTGTTTTCTATGACATATATGGATTTATTTAATCTTTCTTTTGTTTCCAATATTTTATACTTTTTAAAATGTCTTGAATTTTTACTTAAGCAAGGTCATTTGGTGGGGAGTTTCTCAAGTTACCTACTTTTCCTAGTACCATTGATTTATTTTAATTATGTGTACGCGTGCCTGTCCATGTAGGGAATGTGTATGTGAGCACAGTTGCCTAGGGAAGCCAGGAGAGGAAATCAGATCCCCTAGAGCTGCGGTTACAGGTGGTTTTGAGACACAGACATGGGTGCTGGTAACTAAATTTAGGAGCTCTGTAAGAGTGGTAAGTGCTCTTAACTGCTGAACTATCTCCAGCCCACACTGGCACCTGTTTTATATGAGTGTCCTGAAGCCCAGAAGTAAACTGTCTACGCATTTCCTGACACAGCTTTTCTCTTTAGTCATTTCTTCATATAAAATATACAACTTCATCCGGGTATATGGTGGGACACACCTTTAATCCCAGCACTTGGGAAGTAGAGGCGGGCAGATTTCTGTGAGTTCAAGGACAGCCTGGTCTACAACGTGAGTCCAGGTCAGCCAGAGCTATACAGAGGAACCCTGTCTCAAACAAAACAAAACAAAACAAACCCCCCCCAAAAAAAACCAAAAACCAATAACCAAAACCAAAAACAAACAAACAAACAAAACAAAACAAAAAACAAAAAACAAATCACTATAATCAAGAGCCAGAACCCATAGATTTTCCCACCAAATCGATTATATTTAACTACTTCGGAAACTTCAACTTAAATTTACTCTCCCATGGCTATTTATGCTAGAGCTAGTTTGGATATATATATATATATATATATATATTTTTTTTTTTTTTTTTTTTTTTCCGAGACAGGGTTTCTCTGTGTAGCCCTGGCTGTCCTGGAACTCACTCTGTAGGCCAGGCTGGCCTCGAACTCAGAAATCCACCTGCCTCTGCCTCTGCCTCCTAAGTGCTGGGATTAAAGGTGTGCGCCACCACTGCCCGGCTAGTTTGGCTATTTTTATTTGCTGAGTATCTTAGGGTTACTTTGATGTGAAGAAACACCATGACCAAGGGATAACATTTATTTGAAAAAAATTTATTTGAGGGCTTGCTTACACTTTTAAAAGGTTAGTCCATGACTGTCAAGGTAGGGAGCATGGTGAGAGGCAGGCAGGCACCATGCTGTAGCTGAGAGCATACATTCTGATTTGCAGGTTGCAGGCAGAGGGAGAAAGGAACTGGGCCTGGTGTGATCTTTTGAAATTTCAAAGCCCACCGCTGAGTGAGACACAGGCTCCAACAAGGCCACTCCTTCTAATCCTTCCTGAACACTTCCACTAACTGGAAACCAAGCTTTCAAACATAAGTCCATGAGTGTCATTTTCATCCAAATCACCATATAGACCTATGGTACTAATATAGCATCTCTTTCACTAGTTTTCCATGGCATATCTCTTGTGTGTGTGTGTGTGTGTGTGTGTGTGTGTGTGTGTGTGTGTGTTCATGATTGACCCCAATTTAACCTTCTAAGACATCACTTTAGCAGTATTATCCTAGCTATAGTTTAATTTATTAATTTTTTGGTCAAAGATGATTTTTTTAAATTAATGGATCTTTGCTTTGATTTTTATTATTTCCTTTCTTGCTTTAAGTTTAATCTTTTTCTAGTGCTTTGAAATAGACACTGATGTCACTGGCTCTAGAGCTTTTTCTCTGCTCTAACCTGGGTGTTTGTGTTATTAAATTATCCTGAGGTGCTGCTGAGAGCATGCCCCAGATATTTTAATGCTTGTGCTTTCATTTTCCTTCAGTTCAAAAATTCTTTGCAATCTCCACTTTGATTTCTTCTTCTTCTTCTTTTTTTTAAAGATTTATTTATTTATTATATGTAAGTACACTGTAGCTTCTTCAGACACTTTTTCTTCTTGCTCCAAAACCACTCTCGCTCCAGCCCCTGCTCACTGTAGCTGTCTTCAGACACCCCAGAAGAAGGCATCAGATCTTATTATGGATGCTTGTAAGCCATCATGTGGTTGCTGGGATTTGAACTCACGACCTTCGGAAGAGCAGTCAGAGCTCTTAACCGCTGACCCATCTCTCCAGCCCCACTTTGATTTCTCCGTGACTCATTATTTTGTTCCTGAGTGAGGTTTTTCCAGCAATTTTTTATCAGGCATTGGTACAAGACATACTTTATATCATTTGAGTTCATTTTAGTTCATTGACACTTATTTTATGAAACAGAATATATTTTGATAACTGTTACCAGGGACACATGAAAAGAATGCATAGTCTGATACTGTTGGATGGAGACACTTATAAATGCCAATATATGAGGTTGATTGACTGGAGTGTCAGCTGTCGAATTCTCTGACTAAAATTGTAGCTTCCAGAGTGGGTACATATATCCCTAAAGGTATATAAAATATTTATTGGACATATACCAAAAATAATTTACTAAAATGACATATGTATATAGATGTCCTTAAGATAAATAAGAAACTGAGTTTAGTAATGTTTACAGACTGATAATGTCATAAACATTTTTTTGTTATTTTGTTTTATTTTTTATACATTGTAACTTTTGAGTAGGCTTCCAACATGGCTGGTACTGGAAGTGTTTTAACTTTGGATTATATTGGTCAGATTTGCATCTGTGGGACAAAATACCTGAGGATAATTTGTTGAAGAGAAGAGAAGTTTTTGGCTCATGGTTTCTAAAATTTCAGTATACAGGTACTTGATCCCATGGCTTTGGATCTGTGGTATCACAGTAGATTGTGGCCAAACACATGGCAGAGATCATTGTCCTTGAGAAAACTATGCAGTGAAAGTGAAAGACAGGAAGTAGTCACAATCTCAAGAATTCCTTTAAGGACACATTTCCAAGCCTTGGAGGTAATTCCAGATCCAAACTGTAGCCGATTTTCAAATTTTGGAGTATTTACATATTAGTTCATCTTGGAGATGAAACTCAAATCTGAACACAAGGTTCATTTATGCCTCAAACATACCTTCTAAACATGGGCTGAAGGTAATTTTATATATTCTTAATGATCTTGCATTTGAAGCAAAGTTTGTGTGTCACACCTTCAGGAGCTGAGTTCCCTCCCAGGAGGCAGGAAGAATATGCTGAAGCCACTGTTCTGTGCAACTGTCTCAAACACGGTCCATCACATGGAGATGTGGAATCTTCCACGTGCAGTATCATATGAGTGCCTGAAACATTCTGGCTTTGAAACATCAGGCGGGTATTTTCAGATTAGTGATGTTCAACCCCTCCAACAGTACATTATTATGGGATTCATGAACGTGGTGGATTGTACTTTTAGAAGGGCATAGTTGGGCATGGTGGTACTTGTCTATAATCCTAGCACTTGGAAACTAGAGGCAGGAGGATCAGAAGTCCAAGGTCATCCTTAGCCACACAGTAATTGTGAGGTACTTGAGACCCTTTCTCCAAAATCACACAAGGGCCTGAAGTGACAGATCTTATACAATACTTAGTCTTGAGGTGGGATGACACCATGCGATTTTAGCCCCACAAGGAGGTTCACAAGCATAGTCTTTCTCTGGAGAACCCCTGAAATAACTTCCATGTCTTGGGAAAACTCTAACTGGGAATCATTAAGATGTAGATGTGACAGCCTGATAATAATTACCAATTTTCTTTTGAATAGATGACGGCATATTCTTCTGAAGATCTTTTATTTTAGTTATCTTCTTAGCGAAAATTTTTGTACAGTTTCTCCTCCCTACCATGCTTATTTTTTTAACCTTATGCAGACAGATCCAAACATCACAAATCCCTACCAATGAGGTTCTGACAAGCTTGATACACAGTGCATGTGTGCAGCTGTAGCGCTCTTCCTCATTTAAAATTCAAATGTCTCCGAGCCATCTGTTATTTAGTTAAAATTAGCTTACCTTTCTTGAAATGAATGTCCTTAGTGCCTTTTCATCAAATGTGAAAACTCTGGAGAAAAAAAAAAAATCAAACACATTTTTGTTAAATTACTTGCTTGAGACAAAATGAAATTTGACTTTTCTGAAAGTGGAAGAAGTAGACTAATTTTTATAGCTTATCAATTGATTTTCATTAATGATATTTATAATATGAAAATTTGCCAGCAGTTTTCTTAGAAGGAAAGCTATTAAGACTATAAACAAAATAATATGGTGGATTTAAAAAAGGATGAAAACTGTTGGTTTGTGGGTTACTTCTTAGATTATTTTATGTGTATGAGAGTTTTGCCTGCCCACACACGCACACAGACACACAGACACATACAGACACAGACAGACAGACAGACAGACAGACACACACACACACACACACACACACACACACACACTATATGTGTGGCTAGTGCCCACAGAAATCAGAAACAAAGGACACCAGATGCCCTGGAACTAGAGTTATGGGCGGTTGTGAACTACCATGTAGGTGCTGGGAACTGAACTCAGGACCTCTGTAAGAGCAACAAGTGGTCTTAACTTCTGAGACATCTCTTTATCCCCAAAACTGTTATTTTGGAACTAAACTAGAGAGAGAGAGAGAGAGAGAGACAGAGAAATCTGTCTCTTAATTGAAGCCTGGTGCTTTTGCTGGTCCAACACAAATTTTATTTTTAACTAAAGTAAGGCAATTTCTTATTTTTTATTTTTATTTTTGTTTTTTGGAACAGAGTCTTCCTACATAACCCTGCCTGTGCTGGAACTCACTATGTAGA
Organism: Uromys caudimaculatus; assembly: GCA_028551405.1. NCBI lineage: Eukaryota > Metazoa > Chordata > Mammalia > Rodentia > Muridae > Uromys > Uromys caudimaculatus. The sequence continues at coordinate 69,569,340 of CM052700.1, read as the reverse complement.
CCAGGGTGTCCTGGAACTCACAGAGATCCACCTGCCTCAGCCTCTGGAGTGCTGGTTTTAAAGGCGAGTGCTGCTGCACCCTCAATCTCTTCTTAAACAAAATATATTTATTTACACATTTAAGAAGCTAAAATCACCAGCAAAATGTCCATTTCTTTCCTACAAATAGCTTTTTTCCCATAAAATTCTAGAACTTATAGAGAGGCAGAGCAGTAAAGCTCAGCTCAAGCGTAATGCCGGACATTTGGTCACAACATCTTCTTCTCTACATCACCTCCTCAGGTTGAGTAGACAATTTGATGAGTCTTCCCACAGTCCTTCTCTTGTGGTTTCCCTGCTCATGTTTCACAGAGACATGGAGCACCTCTTCTCACCTTCAAATCCAGAGAGGTCCTGATGTAGACATACATCAAGATCTCCTTTGGAATGAGCAGGCATGGTGACATATGCCACTCAGCCCAGCAATTGGGAGGCAGATGCAGTTGAAGCTCTGTGAGTTTGAGGCCAGCCTGGTCTATATAGCCAGTTCCAGACCAGCCAAGGCTACAGAGAGAAACTCTGTCTCAAAAACAAACTAACCAACCAATCAAATAAAAACCCTTTCTTTTGGCAACATTATTTGTTGTACATTTCTGTTTCATATAAGTCCAAGAACCTTGTCACTTGCTTCTAGGAATCAAATGGGTTGTCTGGCTAGTAGGTAGATGCCCTCAGCCACTGGGCCATTTCATCAGACCCTTGATGAAATGATTTTAAAAGCTGACATCATTTGACTCTCACCACTGAGCGCCATCTCATTTCCTAACTGACAAACAACTGCTACTTCGATACAATAAAGAAGAAGAGGAGGAAATGGAATGCAGTGTTCAAATGTATTATTGGGTTTTTTTTTTTAATGAAAAGGATAAAATGTTTGCTATTGCTTAAAATGTTGAAAAGCTAGAAATTATCTTTTTGATCAATGGAAAGAGAATCCAACAATCCAAATACGCCTGGTTGTAGAAGTGTCTAGGGCAAACCACACCACCCACCAGCGTCGCCTCCACAGACTGAGAATGTCTGTTTTCTGGTAGGGACTTCTTGTCTTTCCTCTTGCTAAGATAGCCTTCCACCCTGCCACCTCGCCATCTTTACACACCATCCTCACATTCTGCTTGCAAGTTCAGAAATCAGTTCCACCTGCTCCCTCCCTCTTGTACTGCTCAGTCTCTCGCTTTCCACTTAGACAGGTTCATGTCTCTGTAACTTAAATAAGGGAGAAAAACATTGATCCTGATGCTGATATCTTTGTTTTCAGTGATATTTTTATTTTTTATTTAAATGCATGTGTGTGTCTGTCTGTCTATTTATCTGTCTTTCTGTCACCCATCTGTCTGCCTGTCTGTTTGTACATGTGTGTATGGAAATCCTCAGAGATCAGAGGCCTCAGACACCCTGGAGCTGGAGTTATAGGCGATGGAGTTATCCATCCTGGGTTCCATGAACTGAACTCAGGTTCTCTACAGAAGCAGTCCATGCTTTTAATGGCTGAGCCATATTTTCAGCCTTTCACTGATGTGTCTTAAAAGCAAAATCTGATAACTTGCTCCCGTTTCTTCAACTCTCTGCAATCTGGCTTTCTTCCCCATTTTGAAATTCTCTCTTTTTAAAGGCCCACATCTTCCCTGTATACCCCCCAGTTCTCTTTTATCATTTCCTTCTTTGACTCCCCTTCTCCTAAACCATCTACCCCTTGCCAATGATTCCCAAACTGACCTTAACCACTCTCTGGGTGTTTCTATCTACATGCCAACAAATTCCCAAACCTCTGTCCCAATCAGCACCACTTTCCAGAACTCAAAGCCAAGCATCCAGCTGTCAGATGGTCCTCTCTACCTGGGCATGCCACAAACACCGTGAGTTGAGAACCTCCAGAATGACTCTGTTGTCATTCCTGTGATGACATCTCTTCTCCCTACTCCCATGCCTTGTGTTAGTCAGTCAGTTAGTCAGGTAGGTAGGTAAGTAGTCAGTAACTTAGCTACCCAAATACCATCTGTCTCAACCACAGTCCCCAGGAATTAGTGTGACCCCAGCTCATTTTTTACCTGTGCTATCACCACAGTTTTTTGTTTGTTTGTTTGGTGTTTTGTTTAGCCTAGAAATCTGCCTTCTCCTCAGCCACCTGAGTCAGATGGAAGAACCCAAGCCTTCTTATCTGGATAGGTGTTGAGCCCTGTTAAAGTTAATTTTATGATAGATCTTGGTTATAAATGCTATTAGTAGTGTTTTCTCCTCCCCTTTAAAAGAATATTTACTAATTTTTATGTGTGTGAGTTTTTTTTTCCTCCTTTTTTATTTTTGATACTTTATATACATTTCCAATGTTTCCCCTTTACTGAGTCTCCTCTTTGTATACCCCCCATCCCCTCCCCAACCCGCCTCTAGGAGGGAATTCCACCTCCCACCCACC
>CM052700.1:69505532-69566388 GCA_028551405.1 Uromys caudimaculatus | reverse complement strand
AAAAAAAAAAAAAAAAAGAAAAGAAAAGCATCAGGAGAAGTATCTGTGAGGCCTCAGGTTCAGTCCCCAGCACTACAATAAATGCTACATAAATGTATACATATATAATTTTCTTTTAATATTTTTATGTTTGTAATGATTTTTTATGTGGATTTGTGTTTTGCCTGCATGTACATCTGTGAGAGAATGTCAGATCCCCTGGAACTGGAATTACAAACAATTGTGAGCTGACATGTGGATGCTGGGAATTGAACCTGGGTCCTCTGGGAGAGTAACCAGTACTCTTAACTGGAGTTGTCTCTCCAGCCCCCATACATAATTTTCTTAAGAAACAAAAACAAGCAAAGGTTTGTAAACCAGTTGTAGGGAGATGTTTGGAACAATGTTTTTCATGAAGCTAAAAACTATATGCAAATTTAATTTACCATTATTGGGAAAAGTTTAAGTAAACTATAGTAAAATAACATAGTCCTTTAAAATCATCTTTCAGCTTGTCAAATGCTGAGATATGTTGTCAAAAGAGAGGTTAATTCTAAAATCAGACTGCAAATAGCAGGTACCAAATTGTATCGGTTAATCTATGTTGGATACAATCTACTTAAAACCTAGTGACCTGAAACAACCACCACTTAATCTAATCACAGTTACATGGCTCATCAATCTGTTCTGGTGTTCAATGCTGGTTTTTATCTCATCTGACCTCAGGCTACTCACTAAACTGCACTCATCTATCTTGTGGCCAGTGATTGATTCCCATTGGATGGCATAAGGCTTGCATGTCTAATGTTGTATTGCCTGGAAGATGGCTCCAGAGAAGTTTGAGAGAGCTTTGCTTGCATATCTGTGTCTGATATTGTCTGGAGGACCTGCCTGTCTGATTCTAAACCTGTCTATCATGGAGAGAAGGCTAGTTCAAGCTGCTGATACAATTGTCCTTCTCTCCCTCCTCTTTTGTAACAATGTCATTTTCATCCCAAGCAGACGTCAAGTTCTCTAGGTGGCAGAGGAACTTCTGAAGTGAGTGCAGAGATGATAAGCATGTTCCAGTCTTTTATGAAATCCTGGGATGGAACCCAGAGCTTTGTGAATGCTAGCGAAGCACTCTGCCAACCAAGCCACAGTCTCAGCCAAACGCTAAGAGTCTTTACATGATGCTGGTGGCATTAAGCAGAGCAAATACAGAAACTGCTGCTACTCAAAGCCAGTCACAGGCCAACACAGTGGCAAAAGGAGAGGCAGTGGATCTCACCTTTGGATGGAAGGGACATCTAAGCCTCATTGTAAAGAGGGAGTTGGCCCTGGTCACACAGTGGTTGACTGCCAGCCTCAAAATGAACATGTAATGCAAATCTGTTCACTGATACAAATTGGAGAAACAGCCACACAACCATAGCAAGATGTTTTATATTCAAATTTCCTATAAAATTATCAGTAAAATGTTCAAAACTTAAGAAAAAAACTTAACATACCATGAAACTTTATTCGACCACATTAAAGGGAAACACAAAAAACTGTTCTGTTCACAAGTAGTACTCATAAACATACTAGCTCTGCCCAGCACAGTGGTGCATATGCATAGACTCAGATGCTTGGGAAACTGAGGCAGGAGGATTGCTTGGTCCAGGAGTTCTAGGCTGTAATGTGCCATCCTCCTCAGGCATCTGTATGAAGGTCAGCAATGATATGGTAATCACCTGGGATCAAAGAACCATCATCTTGCCCAAGAGCCAACTGAGGTCAGAAAACATACCAGACGAGTGACTCTTGCATTAGATTCTATACTTTACTACAGAGAAGATACAACAAGAACAAGATAGGCTTTTGAATTTTAACTAAAATATAACAGGTGAGCTGGGCGGCAGTTGTGCTCACCTTTAATTCTAGCACCTGGGAGGCAGAGGCAGACAGATAGCTGAGTTGGAGGCTATCCTGGTCTACAGACTGAGTTCCAAGACAACCAGAGCTACACAGAGAAATCTTATCTCGAAAAACCAAAAAACAAATATGTGTGTGTGTATGTAGTATATTATATGTATATGAATATGATGTGTTTGTATGTGTAGTATGTGTGTGTATGTGTATACAATAGGTGGCTTTTTGGAGGAAGAAAAGACTTACTAATCTCACTGAGGCAGAGGCAGTGGATGTCTCCCAGGCCTCCTAAGCTGAGGCAGAACAGGGAGGCAGCTCTCAAGACACAGACTGGCTTTTCTAGATCTAGGACTCAAAGGTTTTCTGATTTTTCCAGTTTGTTACAGAAGCAAGTGTTTGTATCTATCTATGAGCAAACACTTTGTATTTCATCTAGAACTTCAGGTCTCTCCACACCCAGCATTTTAGGCTTCTCCCACTCAACAGACATCTGTCCTTTCATTCTTTCTGACAATGTCACCACCCCAGAACTCACTGGATTCCCATCAACTTCTTTTGGTGTTTAGTTTTGAGTTCTTTTTTTCTAAATAGACACTTAGGACTCCTCCTAGATCTAAGACTGTCCTTTAAACTTAGCATGACCAAAATGGTATTCACTGGCCCCCACAAACTGCCTCTCTCTGGCTCTCTTAGTTACCAACCCCTCCCTCATCATTCCAGGTGTACCAGTATCAAAATTAGGGAGTCATCTAGATGTGGTATCATAGACCAGTAATTCTATCATTCAAGAATTGGAGGCAAAAAGGTTTTTAAGTTCAATGCTAGCCTGAGCTACACAGTGAGCACCTGTACAAAGACCAAAAACTAACACCGTGATCTAAAGTCCATTTAATTTTTCTCCCTCTTTCCTGAGAGCATCATGCTGGTTTCCTCAGCCAGCTGAATTGTCCCCCACCCACTTTTGTTTTTACCTCAAGAAGCCACACTCGGCCTTTGTGGATAATTTGTTTGATGCTTGACATTCTCATTGCTCTGGCCTTTCTTCATGCCTCATGCTGCCAAATGTGTTCTTTGAAAGACAAACCTGACAGATTAGCTGATGGGAAAACAGAGTTCTGTATCTCCTCTAGGTTCTGTGACATCCAGGGCTCTGTGCACTGCAAGGCTGGTAAACATTTTGGAAGCCCTGGGAAGACAGGAGAGGCTGAGGTTGAGGTCCAGATGCAGTCAGGGGTCTGGGCCAGAGCTATGGAGACAAGCAACACATCTTAGCAACATCCTTGTGTAATTCTCTCTGTGTCATGGCAAATACTGAGACAGGATCTCGCTCATGCACTATGTCACACACTTCTAGTCTTACGTGCCACCTCACACTCCACCAAGAGTGGCTTGCAGCAGCTGTCAGCAATGGCCACACCCCTTACACAGTTTTACACTGTAGTCTCCCTTCCCTTCCTTTGCCCCCTTGTTTCTCATTCCTTTGTCTACCTGCTGGTACCTCATCCAGTGAGACCAAGTGTCTCGGCAGTTCTGATAAATGGACACCAGAGTGCATGTGGCTTATTTTGGAATTCAAACAAAGTCGACTCCTTTTTTTTGCATTTTGGTGTTGTGGAGAAAATTCTTCTGCCTTCCCTGAAGGTTATGTATCTGTCTGATGTTTACATTCTATAGTGGCTTCCTGCTACTGAGAAGCCAAGGGGCAAGCTTCAGAACACAGAACTCAAGGCTCCACATGTTTCAGTGCCACTCCAGTCCTGCTGACCATTGAATCCTTGAATTCCTGCCTTGACTGCCCTCAGTGATGAAGTTGTAAGCTGAGATAAACCCTTTCCTCCTCAGATTGCCTCTGGTCACCATGTTTTATCACAGTGATAGAAAGCAGACGGGGACAATCCCACACCACTCCAAAGAGCTAAGCACGGATATTAATTTATTCCAAGCATCCAGAACTTTCTGAAGTTTATGTGTCTTATTTTGCTTTCTATTACTTTGATTAACACCATAACCAAAAGCAACTTAGGGAGGAAAGGGTTTATTTCAGCTTATAGCTTTTAGTTCATTATGGAAAGAAGTCAGGGCAGGCACTAAAGCTAGGAACCTTGAGGCAGTAACTGAAGCAGAGGCCAGGGAGGAACAGTGCTAACTGGCTTGCTTCTCTTGGCTGGCTCAGCCTGTTTCCTTTTACAATCCCTGGCCACCTGCCCAGGGATGGCACGAACCATAGGGTGCTAGGCCCTCCCTCATCAATCACTAATCAAGACAATTGCCCCCACAGGCCAATCTGAAGGAAACATTTTCTCAGTTGAGATTCTCTCCTCCAAGATATGTCTAGGCTTGTGTCAAGTTGATCAAACCAACCAGCACAGCAAATGTATGATGTGCAGTTCGTTCCCCTTCCTAATGCAAATAGCCACACCCTGTATTCTCTCTGCTGTTCTGTCAGCCCCATCCCCTGTTGCCCTTGGACCCTTGACTTGGGATACTTTTCTATCCGTATCACTAATTCCTTCCATCAGTAGTCCCCAGTCTTCTACACTCATTGCAAATGACTCTCACCGAAGTGTTTTCCTAGTGTAAAGAATGCCTTGTAATTAGCCATTGAAAGGCTTTTTAAAAAGTGTTTTGTTTTCCTCTGACATAACAAAACACAGTCTGGGTAGAAGGGAGAAGCCAAACAAACAAACAAACAATATATATATATATATCAAAGTAACATGTTTGGAGGCTTGGAGATATCTCAATTGAGTACTTCTTAAGCAAATAAGAGGACCCAAGTTCAGATCCCCAGGGCCTACATAAAAAGCAAAGCATGACTAGATGCCAATAACCCCAGCACTGGGGGACAGAGGCAGATTCTTAGAGCCCACTGGTCAACCAGTCTAGCTAAAATGGTAAGCTTCTAGTTCAGTGAGAGACTGTGTGGTGGTTTGAATACGCTTGGCCCTGGGAGTGGCACTATTAGGAGGTGTGGCCTTGTTGGAGGAAGCACACCACTGTGGGATGGGCTTTGAGAGAGCTTCTTCCTAGACGCCTGAGGATGCTGGTTTTCTCCTGTCTGCTTTAGGAGCAAGATGTAGAACTCTCAGCTCCTCCAGTACCGTGCCTTCCTGGATGCTGCCATGCTCCCACCTTGGTGATAATGGACTGAACCTCTGAACCTGTAAGCCAGCTCCAATTAAATGTTGTTCTTTATAAGAGTTGCCTTGGTCATGGTGTCTTTTCACAGCAATGGAAACCCTAACTGAGACTGTCTCAAGGCAATAAAGTGGGGAGTGGTAAAGACACTTGACATCCTTCTCTGGCCTCTTCATGTATGAGAATGCACATGCACCCTCTCACCCACATGAATGCACCACACACACATACATCACACACATATAATACACATCACACACACACACACACACACACACACACACACACACAATGTTTGTATGGATAATAGACTTTTAAAAAAGGTTAAGAGAAAGATTTATTTTGGCTTATAATTTCTATCAGCTGGGCCCATGTCTCTGGCCTATGTCACCCTAAAGTCTTTGTTAAGATGATTCCTTTTCTTACCAGAAGCATAGAGTTTACTGAACTGAATTTTGTATTTTCTAACATTTCCTATCATTTTATACTAACCCCAACTAAGCCCAAGTCTTCCTAGATTTCTCATTGTCTTTCATCTCTGTCTTACAAGTGCCCTCGAGCGATGGCCTCACCACCTTTGTCACTAGTACACCCTGTACACATGCCTATCAGCCTCATTACTCAGTGCTTTGGCAAGCAAAGCATGAAGTCACTCAGTGCAGCTGGGGCTGCTCTTCTGTCTGTTCCGTGCTCTGTTACCTGACTCAGGGTGTGCTTATATCAGCAAGTGATGTAGCATGCAGATCACATTTTCTAACTAATCAGTCACCTATGACTAATTCATGTGATGAAAACTTGTGCTAATGGCCTCCTGTAGTAGCCACTCTCCATCTAGCAGGGAACATGCCCTCAAGGTGTGTGGACCCACAGTCACAATATCCAATGGCCAAAAGGGAAGAAAAGGCCAGTCCCAGTCCAGTGAGGAAATAGTCAGATAACAAGTCTGATTGTCTTGGCTGGTACTATATATCTACCCCCAGTCTAGTCCATGTGGCCAAAGAGATGGAATAATATCACTGACTAAGTCTAGGTCATGGCTTCTTCTAAACAAGAACCAGGTTATCAATAGAAGGATCTGTGGAGACATAGGCATCTTAATAGAAAAGAACACTAACTAATTACATGTGTCAAACATAACACTGTATCCCACAAAATGTTTAATTATGCCAATTGGAATAAATATTTGTGTGTATTGCATGTCTGTGTTTAAACGTACATACGTGCCTATATACGTGGACACTAAAGGTTGATGTTAAGTGTCTTCTATTAATCTCAACCATTTTATTTTTGAGGCAGAGTCTCAAAATATAGCCTCGACTGGCCTGAAACCCACTATGTAGACCCAGGTTGGGCTCTGACTCACAAAGATCCACCTGTCTCTGCTTCCTGGATGCTGAGACCAAAGGCACGTTCTACCACACCCAGCAACCTCACCTCATGAGAGCCCCTGGATCCTTCTGTTTCTGCCTCTCAGTACCTAGGTTATGGACTCACACCATTCCTGCCCTTTTATACTGTGAGTACTGGGACTCCAACTCAGGGCCTCTTGCTTGAGGAGAAAATACTTTACCCAATGAGCCTTTTCCCAAACTACTGAAAAGAAAGCTTAAAAAAATTAGCTGGGCAGTGGTGACACCTCTCTCTCTCTCTCTCTCTCTCTCTCTCTCTCTCTCTCTCTCTCTCTTTTCTTCTTCTTCTTCTTCTTCTTCTTCTTCTTCTTCTTCTTCTTCTTCTTCTTCTTCTTCTTCTTCTTCTTCTTCTTCTTCTTCTCCTCTGGCCCTCTTAGCCCTGGCTCTTTTCTCTTCTTTGCTATTTAGATTCTCCTGGGGTGACTCCCACTTCCCACTGCTTTATCACTCCATATGTCAGCATCCCCATGCTTTCAGACTCTGGCCTTTCCCTGAGAGGACTAATCTGTCCTAGTGCATAAAATTCAACTATGCCCTCAGGAATCCTAAAACTCTTTGAAGCCAGGCATAGTGACATACACCTTTAATCCCAGCACTGGGATGTAGAGGCAGGCAGATCTCCATGACTTCGAGGCTAGCCTGTTCTACAAAGCGAGTCCAAGACAGCAGGGCACTGTTTCACAGAGAAACCACCAACCAAACAACCTCTTTCATACTCTGTATAAATTAGGCTCATACTTACATGGTTGTAAAAGACAACTCATTACACTACTTAAAAAATGGTGTGTGCAACTGGGTGCTGGTAGTGCATAACTTTAATCCCAGCACTCCAGAGGTACAGGCAGGCAGAGCTTTGTGATTTCGAGGACAGCCTGGTCTACAAAACAAGTTCCAGGATAGCCAGGGCTGTTATATAGAGAAACACTAACTCCAAAAACCAACCACCAACATCCCTGCCAACCCACAAAAACAAAAACAAAAACTAAACTAAAAAACAAAAACAGTAAGTCCAAGAAGCTGGATCTCTGTAGTGCAATTTTTGCATTTTGGTTTCTTTAAAAACGAACAAACAAAAAACGCCAGAAATTAATCACAGGTGTGGTATATGGGGCTGCTTCAGATTGTCCAGGGCAGCTGACTATGATTTGCCTCATGTTCTCGCAGGGGCGTGATTTTGCTAGCATCAGACAGTTCCTGCGATTATGCGACACTTGGAATTCTGGGGAGTTTTCAGAGGGTGTTCATGGTAGGGGCCTAAGACGCAGGGCAAGTTGTTGATTGGTGGTTGGTTGCTTTGGGTTGTTGTTGGTTGTCAAATAGTCGTGCACTAAGAAGAAACAACGAGAGGAAGTTAGATTTCCTGACAATAAAGGTCAAACTTGCCCCTAATCAGCAGGAAGTAGTAGTCTGATGATAACATGGTCCCCTTTCCTTTCTGTCCTCTTTTATCTCTTATCTAGTGTTAGGGGTTGAAAGAGTGAAAAAGGGATGGAAGAAAGAAGAATCCACAAAGTAGCTAAAGACAGCTATAAGTGGTACCCACATATGGGACGAGGCAGAATGGAAAATTTGATTTTAAATACCATAGAGGAAATGGCAGGGGACAAAGGAATGAGTTGTTGTTGTTGTTGTTGTTGTTGTTGTTTGTTGTTTTCAAGACTCCAGCAAGACAGCTACAGATCTCTGTGAGTTCAAGGCTGGCCTGGTCTACAAAACAAGCAAACTCTGGGAGGAGGCCCTTCCCTGTCTGCAAAACTCCTTGCCCTGAGGCAGGCTGGCCCCTGACTCCACAGCAAGGACAAGAACAGCTAGAAAGTGAACAGTTCCTAACCAGGGTACTATTTTCACCCCATCACATAAAAATGGCTACAGTGGGAACTTAAACCAAAAGTTCAGCTTGGGAGCTTATTCATGAAGAAGACAGAAAGGACTCTCTACCCCAACCTCTCTCAATCAGGATCAACAGCAGACTGCCTCAATTCCCACAGTCCATTTTCTGCTGGATGCTTGTGAGCTCTGATTTAATGGAGCTACCTTCTCTCTATGTTCTCAGTCGGGCTTCTCCAGTCATCTCTGCAGGATGTTGTGAGCACCTGACCTGATGACGTTTTGTTGTCTGCCAGCTGCTTCTTTCTCTCTATTGGTGTTCACTATTTATTCTCTTACCTCTTGCTTACTATAGACTTAATATAAACTTGTTCATTAAAAAAAATATACAGCTAATCTCAGATCATTCTCTAGATCTCACAGGACAGTCGTTTACATTTTATTCCACATACCTCCCAGGGCCTTCTTTTCCACTGACTTTGAGTCTCCTCCTGGGACTGTCATCATCCTCAGCTTTGGAATGACCCTTTACATCTTTTTTTTTCTTTTCTCAAATGTATTGAGAAAAGCAATTTTACAAGACTAACAAAAATGGGTATATTATTGATTGCCTCCTATTTCTGTTCCCTGGTTCTGTGGAAATCTATCTGACTCACTGTGATTACCTTGAGCTGTGTATCCTAACTCCAATTTAGATGTAGAAAGCAACCATTTGCACTCCATTTACCTACTCACAGATAAAAAAGGGGGTCACAGAATACACATGTTCTTCATACTTTCCACTTATGGAGTATACTTTGAAAAGAAAGTATGTGCGTTGATGGTGAGGGATGTAGAATTTCTTTGATGGGTAATAGAATATACCAAAAATATTTTAAATGTTCCTACCCTTTGGTTAAAAATATCTTTTAGAGAATTTTTCCTAAGAAAATTATCAGTATGATAACTTGTGGGATCATGTAGTAGAATCAAAGATGGTTGGCAATGCCCATTGGAATTCTAAATATTGAAAATGTCCATCTGAAAAATTAGACGTTTGGTTGCATAGATTATGATACACGGATGAATGGTGTTACAGAAATGAAAGACGAGAATATATTTCTAAGCGAAGAAAGTCATTTATAAAACTATATGTATGTGTGCTATTGTCCCATATCATGTGTGCATGTCTATGTGCATTTTCATGTGTGGAATTGGATGCATGTATGCCACAGAATGTCTGCATAACAGTTCATGAGTGGAGGTTAGGCAACAACTTTGGGTGTTGGTTTTTGCTTCTACATCCTTTGAAACAGATCTCTTTGTTGTTCGCTTCTGTGTATCCCAGACTCTCTGGCCCACAGGCTTCTGGAGATTCTTCCATTCCCACCTCCCACCTCCCATCTCATCTTAGGAGGATAGGGGTTACACACACTTGCTGCTGTCCTGACCTCTAATGAGTTCTGGAGATTCAAACTCAGGTCCTCATGCTTATGTGTCAAGTGCTTCACCCACTGAGCCATCTCCCCGGCCCTTGTTTATCACATTAAATTACTTTTCTTTTTAACAATAAATCTGAAGTTGCCCTTATAAATGTGCCTCTGCATATAATGTGCCTCTTTCTTCTGACTACTGTTAAGCTTTGTTCATGACTACTTTTCAGATGCTAAGATTGGATGAGTATCTTCCAAAGGTCTGTATGTTAAAGGCTTGGTCCCAGGGTGATGCTATTGGACACGGTGGGTCCTTTAACAGACAGGTCCAGTGGGGAGGGTTCTTTAGGTCATTGAGGGTGTGCCCTCAAAAGAGATTATGACTCCACCAAATAATAATAAGTTAGAGAGGGACAGAGGAGGACACCAAGCCTGACCTCTTGCCTCGTCTTTTTTCTTCCTAGCCATGAGCTTTTTCCTGCCACATGTCCCTGCTGCTAAACTACCTCATCATAGGCTCAAAGACAACCATCATTGGTGAAATCCTCCAAAACCCTGAGCCAAGCAATTTTTTTTCCTCTTTGTAAGATTATTTCAGATGTTCATTGCAGTGATAAAAGGCTGATAAACATACTAGCAAGCTCTGCGCTTGTGTGTAACTGTTACTTGGAAACAATGTGATACTTTAGACCTTGCCTTGGTGATCCGTCAGGTGAGAGCAAATCAGTGCAGACTTTAAAGCTAGTTATTCTCTCAAGGAGGTGACACCTTGTATGTTAGCCAAGGTCTTATAAATAATAAACTTTTTCACCCTAGCTTATGGGGGAAAAGCTTTATTCTCTATTACTGATATCTCTGTTCCTTTTAGTGGCTCTTCATCTGGCTTGGGAAATTCTTTCTCATGCACACATTGATCAATATCTGGCCAAATACTCAAGAGAGACCCCTCTGAACATCTCTGGAATACTGTCTCCATAAAACTTTCTGCTATGCGAGCTGTAGAGATGACTCAGCAGTTATAGAGCACTTACTGCTGTTCAGAGGGCCTGTTCAGTTCTCAGCACCCATGTCAGATGGCTTACAACTGCCTGTAAGTCCAGCTCCATGGGCTTCAGTGCCCCTCTGGCTTCTGTGCCAGATGCATGCATGCACGCACACATACATACACACATAAAAATAGAAATAAATATTTAAAAAAAAACCAAACCTTTCATTAGTGGGACGGTAGAGGCACATACCTTTAATCCCAGCACTCAGGAGGCAGAGGCAGTTGGATCTCTGAGTTCAAGGTCATCATGGTCTACAGAGTGAGTTTCAGGACAGCCTGGGCTACACAGAGAAACCCTGTCTTGAAAGATTGGGTTAGATGATAGACAAACAGACAGACAGATAGATAGATAAAATGAAAAAACTCTGGCATCATTCCATCCTGTAAACTTTGGGTTTTTTTTTCTTTTTAAATCTTATTTATTTATAATAAAATTTAATTGCTAGAGAATTTTAGAAAAATGTTCCATATAACAGTACAAATCAATACAGTACTTCTAATGAATAGTTTACCAACAAGTACCAAAGTATAAGTTGTGCATAAAATTTTATCTAGTAAACTTATTTCTAGGAATTTATGTTGCCAAAAATATGTATATATTGTGGGATATCTATCACAGTATTATATACAATGGTGAATTATGAGAAACATGCCAAAATTAAATACAGAAGTAATAAATTATGAAATTACTTATAGACATTTCTATAATAATCAAAATGCTATCTTTTGGCTAAAACTTTAGAAACCAATATTATCATCATCTTATACTTTCACATTATAAATATGATTAAAATAAATTAAATCACTTTGTAAAAACATTATGCAATTGGAAATTATTTCTGACAGATCAACTCTTACAGTTTTATAGGCCATTCATTTTTTCTCCTTTGAAATGACAAAGGAAAGTTGACTTCAGTCAAAATAGCACACAGCCTAATCTCATAAATCACACGTTTAATGTTACTTCTTTTCAGTAGGCTTTGAAAACCTTATTACTGTCACACTCAACTAGAAATAAGTTGACAACTCCTGACTAAATTCAGAGAAAATAAATACTAGTCTTCTAAAATATACAGGACTCACCTCCTTAATGTGAACATAAAATTCAAATACCTCCAATGTTCTCCCTTGATATGTTAGCTTCACTCTGAGCAAAGAACAACATTCCTTTGCATTTCCCAAGGCCATTTCACTGAGATTCATCAGATACTTACAACACTTGCTGAAGTTACCCCTTAAATATTTCTATTTGACCAGTATGAAGTGTCCTTCCTTATCTTTTTTGATAACTTTTGGTTGAAAGTTGATTTTATTCTATAATAGAATGGCCACTCAGCTTGTTTCTTGGGACCATTTGCTTAGAAAATTGTTTTCTAACCTTTTACTCTGAGGTAGTCTGTGTCTGTGTCACTGAGGTATGTTTCCTGTATGCAGCAAAATGCTGGTTCCTGTTTATGTATCCAGTCTGTTAGTCTATGACTTTTTATTGGGGAATTGAGTCCATTGATGTTAAGAGATATTAAGGAAAAGTGATTGTTACTTCCTGTTATTTTTGTTGTTAGAGGTGGTATTTTGTTTGTGTGGCTATCTCCTTTTGGGTTTGTTGAAAGATTACTTTCTTGCTTTTTCTAGGGTGCAGTTTCCCTCCTTGTGTTGGTGTTTTCCATCTATTATCCTCTGTAGGGCTGTATTTATGGAAAGATATTGTGTAAATTTGGTTTTGTAATGGAATATCTTTTTTCTCCATCTTTGGTAATTGAGAGTTTTGCTGGGTATAGCAGCCTGGGCTGGCATTTGTGTTTTCTTAGGGTCTGTATGACATCTGCTCAGGATCTTCTAGCTTTCATAGTCTTTGGTGAGAAGTCTGGTGCAATTCTGCTAGGTCTGCCTTTATATGTTACTTGACCTTTTTCCTTTACTGCTTTTAATATTCTTTCTTTGTTTAGTGTGTTCGGTGTTTTGATTATTATGTGACGGGAGGAATTTATTTTCTGGTCCAGTCTATTTGGAGTTCTGTAGGCTTCTTGTATGTTCTTGGGGATCTCTTTCTTTAGGTTAGGAAAGTTTTCTTCTATAATTTTGTTGAAGATATTTACTGGCCCTTTAAGTTGGGAATCTTTACTCTCTTTTATACCTATTATCCTTAAGTTTGGTCTTCTCATTTTGTCCTGGATTTCCTGGATGTTTTGTGTTAGGAGCTTTTTGCATTTTGCATTTTCTTTGACTGTTGTGTCAATGTTTTCTATGGTATCTTCTGCACCTGAGATTCTCTCTTCCATCTCTTGTATTCTGTTGGTGATGTTTGCATCTATGACTCCTGATCTCTTTTCTAGGTTTTCTAACTCCTGAGTTGTCTCCCTTTGTGATTTCTTTATTGTTTCTGTTTCCATTTTTTGATCCTGGATGGTTTTGTTCAATTCCTTCACCTGTTTGGTTGTGTTTTCCTGTAATTCTTTAGAGGATTTTTGTGTTTCCTATTTAAGGGCTTCTAGCTGTTTACCTGTGTTCTCCTGTATTTCTTTAAGTGGGTTATTTATGTCCTTTGTAATGTCCTCTATCATCATCATGAGAAGTGATTTTAGATCTGAATCTTGCTTTTCCGGTGTGATGGTGTATCCAGGACTTGCTATGGTGGGAGAACTGGGTTCTGATGATGCCAGGTAACCTTGGTTTCTGTTGCTTATATTCTTGCACTTGCCTCCTGCCATCTGGTTATCTCTAGTGCTACCTGCCCTCCCTTTATCTGACTGGAGCCTGTCCTTCCTGTGATCCTGGTTGTGTCAGAACTCCTCAGAGACCAGCTGTCTCTGGGATCCTGAGATCCTGGGTGTGACAGAGCGCCTGGGAGTCAAGCTGCCTCTGTGACCCTGAGATACTGGTGTGACCAAGCTCCTGGGATCCTGTGCTCCTGTGATCCTGGGCGTGTTAGAGAACCTGGGAGTCAAGCTTCCTCTGGGTGTTGTGGGACTGGCTGAGGAGTTCGTACCCAAGGTCTGCTCAGAGCAAAGGCCCAGACCAGAAGGCTAAACTTTGTTTTTTTTTTTTATCTTCACAGATTTTAAGCTTCATGACTTTAAGGAGATTCCTGGCCTGACTGGGCTTCCCATCCCTACATTATGGCATTCAGACTATCTCCGTACACACACAGTTGGGACAAGAACAGTAGAAACACAGTGCCTTCGTGACAAGCACCTCACCTGCTGAGCCATCTCATCAGCTCATGTCTTCTTTGTGTGTGCTGGTTTTGTGCAGGTTGTCTAGCTGCTGCTGTGGGTTCATGATTGCTGTGCCTGTGCCCTGGAGACTGCCTTTCCCAGGGCTTCTCTCCTTTCTCCGCATTCTCTAGCATTGATTGATTGATTGATTTTTTTTTTTTTTTTTTTTTTTTTTTTTTTTTTTTTAGATATGGTCTCTCTGTGTAGCCCTGGCTGTCCTGGAACTTGCTCTGTAAGCTAGGCCAGTCTCACACTCACAGAGATCAACCTGCCTCTGCCTACCAAGTGCTGAGCCAGCACCTGGCTATTTTTTTTCTTCTTCTAGCGTTTCTAATCTTTTCACTCTCTCTTTCTCTGTGTTTGCTGGCCCTTGTGTGACTGTGTATGTGTGTGTGTGCATGCGTGTGTATATGTATGAGTGTGTGCGCATGCACGTGCATGTGTGCGTGCATGTGTGCGTGCATGTGTGCATGTGTGCATGTGTGTGTGTGTGTGTGTGCATGTGTGTGTGTGTGTGCATGTGTGTGTGTATGTGTGTGTGCGTGTGTGTTATAGATGTGGAAGACTGAGCACCTGACACCACTTTGGCCACTTAGGAGTCTTCTCATTAATTACCTACTCAAAATGAAGCTTCGCCAACCCAGATGCATTCCCCACACTCAGTGCTAGCCTATGGAGTGAAGCCAATATTTAGAAAGCAGTCTGAGCTCGTGTCCACTTAACAAGACATCAGTAGCACATTCTTCCCTATGGACTGGGACCTTCCTTCATTTCCCTCTCCGCTGACTGCCCCACTTTGATCCTCCATAAGCAGTCCAAGACCCCAGAATACCTTCCTCTTCCCTTACCCAGACTGGTTCACCATTTTTCTCCTCCTCCCCCAGCTCCTTGTTGAGTGTCTCTTGCCTAATATGTGGTTTTAAAAGTTTTATTGTTTCTGACAACATAAGTTCGTTGAACACAGACAGATCTTCTTTGAATCCTACTTCTTTCCGCCACTTACAGCTCTGGGTCTCTGGCAGGTTACTTGCCTGATCCATTATGTGAGAGTAGGCCTTGTTCTCAAGCTTACAAACAGCCCCAGGACATTTTGGTTGTCACGGTACCTATCACAGCACAGCGTATTCTTTTGAGGGAGTGGTTTCACCAAGCACCAGGATATTTCTGGGTGAATAATTCAGAACCATTGCTCCCTTCACTTTTGTCAGTAAGCCTTTGAGCCACGTGTTATTGTAGGTGTAGATCAGTGAGGTGGTCAGGTGACAGTCATCAGATATCATAATTTACACACAGTGAGTGAATTTTAATTACAGTTGATAAGTTCTGTAGAATAAGTAAATTGGGACATTGTATTAGAACGTGGCCTGGAAATCAGGCAGCACAAGAAAAAAAATACCTTAAGCCAGAGAGGGGGAAGGGCATCTAGAAGAGGTGACAGAGCTGAGTATGAAAGATGAATGTAGTCGCTGTGTGTGTATCCATTACCTACTGCCGCGTAACAAATTATTCTGCAATGTGCAGTGTTAAGACAGCAAGTATGATTCCCCCTCTTCTAGTATCATTTCTTTTGCTTTAATAAATACCCTGACAAAAAGAGAGTCTGGGGAAAAAGATTTATTTGGCTTACAATTCCAGGTTATTGTCGGCTATGTAGGGAAGTCAAGGTAAGAACTCAAGCAGCTGGTCACATCACAGCCATAGTACAAAGAGCGAGCGCAGAGAGGATTAACTCAGTTTTACTTTCTTCATCTAGTTTTCTCTTCTCTTTCATGGTTCAGGACACCCTGCCTATGGAACGGTGCCAGCCACAATGGACTGTATCAATCACCAGCTAAGACAATCCCTCAAGGTTATGTCCACAGACCAACAAGGTGTAGATCAGTAGTTCTCAACCTCTGGGTCTCCACCCTTTTGGGGGTCAAACGCCCTTTCACAGGGGTCACATACAGATATTCTGCATATCATATATTTACACTAGAAATCATTACAGTAGCAAAATTATAGTTATGAAGTAGCAATGTGATCATTTTATGGTTGGGAGCACCACACATGAGGAACTGTATCAAAGGATTGTGTAGCCTTAGGAAAGTTGAGAACCACTGGTATAGACACTCCTCTTAAGGATATCTTCCTAGTGGATTCTAGGCTATGTGGAGTTGACAAACAAAAACCAACCTGCACACCTACCATTTCTGGGGCGGTGATCAGGCATGATTGATGAAGGTGCCTCTACTTAGAGTTTCTCAGAATCCTGAATTTCAGGTTTCAGCTAAATTTGTGGTCAATGTAAGGAGTCAGAGGGGATGCTGTGGCTGCTGGTCAGAGTAAGTTAGTAGGAGAGTGGGCATATTGATACATACCTGTAACCTCACCACTCAGGAGGCTGAAAGCAGGAGAACCACAGGTTCAAGGCCAGGTAGGCTATGCAGAGAGACCATGTTTCAAAATGAAACAAAGTGAAAACGCTGGTGAGGATGTAGCCCGGCAGGAAGGAACCCTTACATATTGTTGGTGGGAGTGTCAACTAGTACTACTGCTACGGAAAGCATTATAGAAGTTCATTTAAAAACAAGAAAAACAAAGAAACAAACAAACAAAACCCCTGAACCTAGATCCAGCTGTACCATCCCTGGGGCCTACGGAAAGAAATCAAAGCACACCCATGGTATAGATGGCTACACATTTGCAGTATTATTTACAATAGCCAAGTTATGTTATCATCTCAGATCTCCATTAATGGATGAATGGATAAAGAAACACACACACATACACACACACACACATATATACATATATATATATGTATATATATAAGTGTATATACATATATAAACACACACATATATATCAGTATACATATCAGCTTCTTTATTATAAAATATTATATTTATGGATATGCTATAGTTCATTCATTCACCTGTTAACGGGTAATAAAATTGTTTCTACTTTCCAGCTATTACAGTTAAAGTTTGGGAGAACATTTATACGTAAATCTTTATGCAGTTATAAATTAATGTGAGTAAACACCTAGAAGTGGATTGGTATTTCTTATGCATTGTGGATTTAAACTGCCAAGTTATTTTCCAGGTTGGTTGGATCATCTATGTTGTCGAAGAGGTTTACAAATGTATTGGCTAGTTTTGTGTGTCAACTTGACACAAGTTAGAGTCATGAGAGAGAAAGGAGCTTCAGTTGAGAAAATTCCTCCATGAGATCCAACTGCAAGGCATTTAGTGATCAGTGGGGGAGGGCCCAGACCTTTGTGGGTGGTGCCAACCCTGGGCTAGTGGTCCTGAGTTCTATAAGAAAACAGGCTGAACAAAGCACGGGGATAAACCCCTCTATGGGTTCTACATCAGCTCCTGCCTCTAGGTTCCAGCTCTGCTCGAGTTCCTATGCTGACATCCTCCAATGATGGACTATGATCTGGAAGTGTAAGCCAAATAAATCCTCTCCTTCCCAGCTTGGTTTCTGGGCATGTGTTTTGTTGCAGTACTAGGAACCCAAACTAAGAACAGGTATCCTGCTTCCTCCATCTCCTCACCAACATTTGGTGTGGCCAATCTTTACAGTTTCATTTGTTCTAGTAGATACATCATGTCCTCTCATTGAGAGTTAAAGGTTGTCAGCAGTTTTGATATGTTTACTTGTCAACCATATATTAAATAATTTAAATATATTAAATATTAAATTGTTATTATAATGTTATTATATTATAATTATATAATGTATAATATATGTAAAATTGTATAATTATTATATTTTTATAATTATATGTTTGTAACATGACGCATCATTATATATGTATATATTATTATATAATTAATTTATACATTTTTATATATTATTATTTATATGTTATATATTTATGTTATTATATGTTATATTTTATATATAAATTTATATATTTATATATTATTTATATTTATAAATGATGTATTATTTATATATTATTATATATAAATATATCATTGTATTTTATATAATAATTATATAATTATAATATAGAAATTATATGTTATATAATTATACTATAAATATATTATATATTATATAATTATGATATTATCATATATTATTTTTACTTTAAATAGTTTAAATAGGTGATCAATTTTGGTATGTTTACTTGCCAACCATATGTTAAATAGTTTAAATCTTTCAAAAATTTTTATGTTTTGAAATTTTGTATGTGTTTCTGTGTGTAGGTACGTGCACATAAGTTTGCAGGTGCCATAGAGATCAGAGAAGTTGGACCCCCTGGAGCTGGAGTTCAGGTAGTTGTGAGCTACCCAAAATAGGTACTCTGGAAGAGCAGTTCATGCTTTTAACCACTGAGCCATCTCTCCATCTCTTGTTTAAACCTTCCGATTAATTTTTATTGCTTTGTTTGAGCTTTGAGGGGATATATTTTTGCATTACCAGACATAAGTTTTGCAAATATTTTCTCCTTTGATGTATCTTATTTCTCGTGAGCTTAAGAATGTCTTTTTGGGTCAGTGAGGTAGCTCAGTGGGTAAAAGTACTCTCTGGCAAGCCAGATGACCTGACTTTAATCTCTAGAACCTGTGTAAAGGGGGAGAGAGAAGACTAGCTCCACAAGTTGTCGTTTGACCACCATATGTATGTAGTGGAACAGACACCATGGGTACAACCATACAGTTTTCGAAATGTTGATAAAATGAAAAGTAATTGAACAACCCTTTCACAGAGGTTGCTTAAGGCTATCAGAAAAACAGGCATTTACATTATGGTTCACAACAGTAGCAAAATTATAGTTATGAAGTAGCAACAAAAATAGTTTTATGCTTGGGGGTCACTACAACATGAGGGTATCAAAGGTTGAGTCATTAGGAAGGTTTTGTGCCACTGAGCTATAGCCAGACTGGCACTTGAGGAGAGAAGGGAGGGGCTCAGCCCCAGCCAGAGGAAGGCATCTCCATTCCCATGGGCTGGCTGCCTCCGACGGAGGGCACCAGCTACACAGCAATCCTGATCGTCAGTGTGTTTATGGAGCTCAGTGGAAGGAGCAGGACTTGGCTCCTAGGAGGTCTCTCAGGAGAGCAATTTCAAGTTGTAATAATCCTGGAGAAGGAAGGCTGCAGTTGCCAGTTTTCCTACAAACTGGTCAATCCTTGGTAGACATTAGTAGCATTTGCGCACCCTGCCAGCATTTGCACTGGGACCAAAGGAAGCCTCGATAGCCCTCTGAACCTCACCCCAAGGAAGGCTTTGCCACTTGTGGGTCTGAGAAATTCTTCTCGTCTTTACACATTTATTAAGGGCTGACACAGTTACCAATTCTTATTTCTACAGAGTCTGGCCTCAATGTACTAGGAAAGTAACTTGGTACTAGTACCATGACATCAGACAGTCAACAAGGTCATTGCTACATGACAAGAACAGGACAGACACTTCTCGTGGTCACAGCAGAATACACACCTGGAGGAGGCACGCTGAGTCTGCTAGGTTGTTTTCTCACTGTAACAATAAACACTAATAGGTAAGCTACTTGCCTAAGGGCCCAATCGAAACTCATCTTTTTCAGTGACTATAAATGTTGCATCGAAATCAACGGTACATATAATTATACACTGTTTAATGGTAAGCTTTCAAATACAAATCAGCTAGAGTGGCACATGCCTGAAGTCTCAGCACAGCATGTGGGAAGAGGAGGCAAGAAGACTGTTAAGTCAGAGGCAGGTCTGGGCCACAAAATGAGACTTCCTATCAAGAATGAAGTCTTTAGTTTGTTAAACTGTCTGAGCACTTTGCTCAGAAGGTGGACTGGTGAGAGAATCCATCTGAGTGGGTTACAGGGGTTCTTGGGTACCTTTGCCTGGTACCATTTCATGGCAGAGGTTTTCTTAATTGAGAGGGAACTTTGCTACATGAAGGGCTCCCATTCTGTTATTTTTAGTATTTGTTACTAATTAAATTAACCTTTATGATGGTCTTAGTTGTTTTTCCTGTTGCTGTGGTAAACACCTTGGCAAAAGATGTACCTTTGGAAAGGAAGGGTTTATTTGACTTGCAGATTACAGTCCACCATGGAGAGAGGCAGGAACTGAAGCCCAGATCTTGGAGGAGTGCTGCTTACTGGCTTGCTCAGTTTGCTTTCTTACACAAGCTAAGACCACCTGCTCAGGGTGGCAATACCCATAGTGGGCTGGACCCTTCCACACCACTTATTAATCAAGAAAATTCTCCATAGACATGTGCACGGGCCAGCCTGATGGAGGCAGTTCCTCAGTTGAGATTTCCTCTTCTTAGTAATTTGGGTTTGTGTCAAGTTGACAAAAACTAACCAGCACAGTTACCCAAAGGGGAATGTAGCTGAGCAGAAGAACACTTGCTTAACATGTGATTCTACAGGGTCTACACATACGCATGCATGCTCCAGAAGTGAGAAACAGTAAATATGCTAGTAATCTGGCCTATATGGTAGATACTGACTTAAAATTGTTCCCTTGTCAAATCTGTGCTGCCAGACTTAAGATCATAGCATCCACACAGTTTAAGTAGAGCTCAGATCTCTGCCTGTTACTTTCCCTATCTCCCCAGAAGGAAACCTCATGTTTTCTTTTATCTTATGTTTTGAGACATGTTCTCACCATATAGCCAAGCTGGCCTCAGATTCACAGCTGCACTCCTGCCTCTGCCTCCTGGAATTGCATCTATGCCCTAACAGAATGGCTGAGATTTTTTTCTTCTATTCTCTGTCTGCTACTCTCAAGTTGCTATGAACCCTATCCTTGCATCACTGATTCTCTGCCATTGATTGTGTCTTAACTACAAAGTGAATTAAAATAATAGAAAACAAAACAGCTCTTCCACAAAACAAGCTGCATGGGCTGTCATGTTGGGTCAGCAGATAAAGGCACCCCCCCCCCCACCCCCGAGCCTGATGACCTGCGTTTGATCCCAGAAGCCACAGGGAGAAGTAGGGAAGTGATCCTTGCAAGGCGACCTCTGGCCTCCTCATAGGCACCATGGTACACACATCTACACACAATAACTAATACAAATGTAATATTTTTTAGGTTCAAAAAACAGCCACAGGAGCTGAGAACAAACCTCAGGGTTTTGGAGTCTCATTCTTTTTTGTTTTTGTTTTTGTTTTTGTTTTTTTACTTTGTTTGTTTGTTTTCTTTTTCAAGACAGGGTTTCTCTGTGTAGCCCTGGCTGTCCTGGAACTCACTCTGTAGACCAGGCTGACCTAGAACTCAGAAATCCACCTGCCTCTGCCTCCCAAGTGCTGGGATTAAAGGTGTGCACCACCATTGCCTGGCTTTGGAGCCTCATTCTTTAACCACTAGTTCTGGTACAACACAAAAGGTTAGGACTGATGTGAGTTCACTCCCTTTCCTGGCCACAGGATCTGCAGAGAGATGGAGACTGCCAACAAGGGACCTGAATGGAATGCACAGCCCTTCTACTCTTCTCCCACTGGCCACAATTTAGTCTCTTATCCAACCTAACAGTCAGAAAAGGTCTGTCTAGACTCCTAGGAAGAGACAACGGCATAGTGGACTCTCTGTCATATCACTTAATTGATGTCACAGAACCCATGTAAAGTTCCGAATTTGGGAACACAACACTTTGAAAACCCAAGGTGGAGTGTGAGGCTGAAAATCAGGGGTTGCTCAAAGTCTTGTGAACTGGATGCATTGTTTACTTTTCTCATTGCTGGGACAAAATGTCCCACAAAACAACTTCAGGAAGAACAGATTTGTTGTGGCCCACAGCTCGAAGGTACAGTCCATCACAGCGGATCTCATCTCGTGTACCACCAGGAAGCAGAGAGAGAGATGAATGATGGAGCTCAGCTCACTTTCCTCTTTTTATTCAGCCTAGGACCCCCGCCCAGTGGTATTTGGAGTGAGTCTTGCTATGTCAATTAATCTAATCTAGCACCCAATACACATGCTCAGAGTCTCTTAGGTGATTTAGAACTTGTCAAATTGACAATATTAACTGCTTTGAGCTGTGTGCAGCCAGACACTTGCTTTCTTCAACCAAAAAGGAAGATGTGATGTTTATCCTCTGAAATGAACAGACTGGCTGTGGACTTGGAAGCACTAGGTCTATCTCATAGCTCATAGCTGATAACTCATCCCTAAAATGATAACTCATTCCTAGAAAGGAGGCACCCTGTTCTGGATAGTTTTATGTCAATTTGACACAACCTAAAGTCATCTCAGAGGAGAGAACCTCAATTAAGAAAATGCCTCCATAAGATGGGGCTTACACAAGCCTGTAGGTTATTTTCTTAATTAGTGATTGGTGGAAGAGGGCCCAACCCATTGTGAGTGGTGTCATCCCTGGGCTGGTGGTCCTGGGTTTAATAAGCAGGGTTGGTAAGCCATTTGGAGCAAGCCAGTAAGTGGAGTTCTTCCACAGCCTCTGCATCAGTTCCTGCCTCCAGCTTCCTGCCCTGACTTCCTTTGAATATAAACTGTGATGTGGAAGTATAAGTCTAATAAACTATTTCCTCTCCAGCTTGCTTTCTGGTCATGGTGTTTCATTGCAACAATGGAAACCCTAACACGCCCTATCGGAATCTGAAGTACTAAATACAAGCCAAATAGCTGAGACTTGCTGTGCCCAACCTCTTCTTCTCAATGCTGGTGACCATATTTGAACACCCTGGGCAGGAGTCTTCTTTGGGGAAAGCAAACAGGTTGGAGAAAATGAGGAGGCCCAGCTCTGCTTCTCGCCCCGCAGGGCCCCACCCACTCTCAGAAAGCTACCTACCGATGAGTTATTTGGCATTTCACATTTATGAATCTGTGAACAGAGAACCAAGATGCTCTAAAAAAAAATAAATAAAACAAATATCTAATGGGAGAAACAAAACCCAAAATAAGCAAATAGAAAATGATCACAGGTGGCCCAAACTTGTGGTCTCAACGCTTAGGAGTCAGAACTCTGGCAGAATGATTCCCAGAAATCCAAGATCATATAGCAAATTCAAGGCTACATAGCAAGCTCCAGGTCAGCCAGGGTACAGAGTGAGACCTTATCTCACAAAACCAAAATGGAACAAACAAGCAAGCCCCTGTGGAGAGGAAACCAACTCTAAGAGAGTGCAAAGATAAAAGACACTTTAGGGGAAACTGCTATAATTAACATTTTCAGGGTGATCACACGAAAAGAACAGAAAGGGCGCATCCCAGGTATGCTAGCACAGGGGAGATGGAAACAGGAGGATCAGAAGTTCAAGGTCATCTGCATAGTAAGCTGGAGGTCAGCCTGGGCTACAGGAGACCCATATCACTTTTAAAGGGCAGCAATCAAAATTGTACCAGTTTTCCAATAGAAATAACTGCAGATGAGTGCTTTTAATTCTGGCAGGGGGGGGGGGATTTAAGATTCTATACTTAGCAGTAACAATATAATTTAAACATAAGCGGAACCTCAGCTAACTCTTAAATGGTTCAAGAAAAAATGTGTATATAAGCTAGAAAAAAGAAGTATTTCCTATCTGCTTGTCTGCTCAGGTAAAGAGTAAACAAAAGACGTGATAGGGAAATTAGGGTAAAATATTAACTATTAGTTCCTTTTAAAAAAAAAAAAAAAGCGAGGCAAGAGAAAACAGACTTTTGTTTGTATGTTTGCTTGTTTGTTTTTTAAGATAGAGACTTTGTATCCATGGCTGTCCAGGAATTTGCTTGGTAGACTAGGCTGGCCTTAAACCTGGAGATCCACTAGACTTGAAACTTATCCAGAGTTCGCCTCTATGCTGGTTTCCTGAGTAGCCTCTGTAGAAATAGACGTGGTCCCAGTACACGATGAAGTGAAAGAAGTAAGTACATCTAAGGAATAAAGAAAAAAGGGATCCTTCAAAACAAGGGGCAGGGACAAAAACATCACACAGAGCACAGAAGGATCCTGGGTAACAGCAATGCAGCTGGCCCAGTCTGGAACAAGGTGGCTAGGGGCAAAAGGATATTTCCAACACAATGTAAAACCTGTAGTATTTGAAATAGTTTTATAGTGTTGGGAGTTTGGGGATGAGTAAGTGGATGGCCACAGAAATAGGGAAAAAAAAAGTATGAGTTAATAATTTTGTTTTTGTTTTGTGAGACAGAATTTCTCTGTGTAGCCTTGGCTATTCTAGAACTTGTTCTGTAGACTAGGATGGACTCAGACTCACACAGATCTGCCTGCCTCTGCTTCCTCAGTGCTGGGATTAAAGGTATTAGCCACCAGGCCAGCCTGTGAGTTAATTATTCACTCCAGAGGAAATGAATAATTACACTAGAAAGAAAACATACATTTTGTGGTTCAACCATGGATAAGATTTATGTGACCATATAATGTAATATTGGTATTGAAGGGAGGGAAATGGTGTAAGAAAGAAGATATGAAAGGTCATTCTATGGCAAAAAATTAATATGTAATTTATAAAATGAAAAAAGATCAAGAAAAGCAATAGAAAAATATTCTTTGGAAATATGGAGGCAGATAAAAATGAAATGCCAAAAATAGGAAGGAGGAAGATGGCTCAGAAAATAAAGTGTTTGCTGTCCAAGACAGAGGACCTGAGTTCAGTCCCAGCACCAGTAATCCCAGAGACAGGAGGATCCCTGGTACGTGTTACCCAAGGCTAGCTCAGTCTGTGAGCTCCTGGTACATTGAGAGACTCTGTCTCAACAAAGAAGATAGTGAGTGACTGGGAAACACTCCAGCATTGACCTCTGACCTACACCCCCCCCCCCACACACACACACACGGAAGCAAGCTAGGAAGCGAGGGAAGAAGGCAGGAAGGCAAGCTGGCTGGCTAGACTGAAGGGAGTAGTCTCTGAGAGATGGATGAGGGCTAGCTGGGATAAGTGTGGACCTGTGGTAGGGTTTGTTTTGGGAAGTCCTGCTGTAAATTTGTCAGTTTGGTGGCACTTTATCAGCATTGCCTTCACTCTCAGAGCTGTCCCAGTCGGAATGAGATGCTGACATGCTCCCTGCCTGTGTAACTCTGTGTTACCTCTATGAGGGTAAAGGAAAGAATGCTTGGACTATAATGGAGTCGCCCTGTTTCACTGAGCTCAGCCTGATGCTTTCTTTCTTTTACCCCACAATCTTCCTGACCCCTGACAAGGTCTCATTCTGTAGCCCAGGTGGCCTCTAACTCAAGGCCCTCCTAACTTAGCTTCCCCAGCGCTGGGGCCACAGATGTGGGTCAGCACACCTGGCTACCTTTGATATTTTTTCCCTTAAACTTAATTCAATTAATATAAGTAATGTGTCAGAAATACCAGTGATGTCTGCTTCTGAACATTGCTTCTTTTACTATCTCAGTCTTCTCTCTCCTCCTCCTCCTCCTCTTCCTCCTCCTCCTCTTCCTCCTCCTTCTCTCTCTCTTTCTTTCTCTCTTCCTTCCTCCCTCCCTCCCTCCGTCCCTCCCTCCTTCGCTTCCTTTTTGGTTTTTCAACACTGGGTTTCTCTGTGTAGCCCTGGCTGTCCTGAAATCACTCTGTAGACCAGGCTGGTTGATGAGAGATCTGACTGCCTCTGCCTCTGAGTGCTGAGCTTAAAGACATGCGACATCACTGTCTGGCTCTCTCATTTAATCTTTTCAACAACTTGAGTAGACACTTCATCTCATTTTATCAAAAATGAGGTCAAGGCAGAGCTCCACAGTTTCAAAATGGCTATTCTCCTTGTACAGGAGGCCATAGGATATATAGACTTTGGGTCTGGTTAATTCTGCTGTGCGATTTTTTTTCGAGTCCTTTATAAGAAAGTTTTAATAAATTAAGAAAAAAAGATAAAGGACAAAAAAAAATCTGAATTCTAGTATCACTTAAACAATAAATACAATTGCATTTTAGGGAATGCCTTTTACATTTTTTTTTTTTAAGGCCAACATTTTATTGGAGCTGGCAATGTTTTCAGAGGTTTTGTCCATTATAATCATGGCAGAAAGCAAAGCAGTGTACAGACTTGAGGCTGGAGGCACAGCTGAGAAATCTTATACTTGATTTTCAGAGAGCAAGAAGAGACACTGTTGTGAAAAAAAAAAAAAAGCCAGGAGGGGACATTCATTCCACATTGGGCAGAGTCTGGGCATAGGAGACCATAAGCCGGCCCCCACAGTGACATACTGCCTTCTAAAATGGTACCTGCTCAATATTGTATGGTTTAAAGAAACCAAGCCAAATGGACTGTGTCTCAATCATATCAGCAGACTGCAGTGAGCCAACTACAATTGCACTTACCCATATGAGCAAGTTGGCCAAGGGTATTTTCCCTAAATTGTACACCCAACAATTTGGATTTCCTTCATTCCTAAGGAACTAATGCATGCTGGGTATGTAGTACACAAAAAGTCTTTCACCAGCCACATAAGAACCTTCTGTGTAATGAAGACCCCTGACATAAATATAAACTATAGGCTTGTGTATTTCCACTTGGTAAATGCTGCTTTCTGACTGTGGTAATTTTAATAAGAATGGTACCCACAAGCTCATACCATTTGAATGTTTGGTCATTAGAGAGTAGTGTTGCTTAAATAGCAACAAGGACCTTGTCTTAGTTAGGGTTTTACTGCTGTGAACAGACACCGTGACCAAGGAAACTCTTATAAGGACAACATTTAATTGGGGCTGGCTTACAAGTTCAGAGGTTCAGTCCATCTTCATCAAGGCAGGAACATGGCAGCATCCAGGCAGGCATGGTGCAGGAGGAGCTGAGAGTTCTACATCTTCATCTGAAGGCTGCTAGCAGAATACTGACCTCCGGGAAGCTAGGACTAGTGTATTAAAGCCCATTCCCACAATGACACACCTACTCTAACAGGTCCACATGTTCTAAGAGTGTCACTCCCTGGGCCAAGAATATACAAACCATCACATTTCACTCCCTGTCGCTCATAGGCTTATTCAAACATACGAATCTATGGGGGCCATACCTAAACATGTAATAATACAAAAATACATTTAGTCCAACCTCAAAAGTCCCATAGTCTATAGCAGTCTCAACAATGTTAAAAGTCCAAAGTTCAAAGTCTCTTCTGAGATTCATCTAATCACTTAACTGCAATCCCCAAATCAAGACAAGAAGCCAGCTGGACAAACTCCAAACTCTGCATCTCCAAGACTGATGTCAAAGCAGTCTTCAGATCTCCAACTCCCTTTTCATCTTTGTTGACTGCAACAAACTTCTCTTGGGCTTGTTCCACTCTCTGTTAGCACTTTCTCAGCGTGTTTTCCATGGCTCTGACATCTTTAAACATTCCAGTGTCTGGGATCTACACATGATCATCTGGGCTCCTCCAAAGGGTGGCTCTACCGTCTGTAGAACTCTAAGCTCAGGTTGAACCATGGTTGCTGCTGTTCTTGGTGATCATCTCATGGTACTGGGATGTCCAATATACTGGGGTCTTCTGCTGCAACTAGACTTCACCAATAGCTTCTCATAGGCTCTCTTCATGGTGCCAAGCCTCAGCTCCTTTGCATGACCCCTTCAGTCCTGGGCTGTCAACTACAACTGAGGCTGCACCTTCACCAATGGCCTTCCATGGCCTCTCACAGTGCCAAGCCTCAGCTGCAGTTCATGACCCCTTCATGCCTTCAAAACCAGTACCACCTAGGTGACTCTTACACATTACCAATTATAGCTGTAGCATAAGGTACAACCTTGGCTATCTCTGGAACACAGCTTCTTTGTGCTCTCAGAAACACTTCCCAGAAGATTTCACCTCGGTGATATTGGTCTCTTCTTAATCACCACTAATTTCTAAGTTCCAGCTAACCAGCATCAACTGTCCCAGTAGTTGCCTTCTCTTGATTATAAAGCCAGAGAAACATGGCCTAAGTTCTGAGTTTTGCTGATTGCAGGAGCTGAAACATGGCCCCCTTGTTCTATTACATTATCACTAGCTTCTTCTTTTCCAACTCCTTCACTATCTAAGCTTGGCTGTCCTGGGATCTTGCTCTGTAGACTGACCTTGAACTCAGAGATCTTCATGCCTGTCTCTGGAAATTAAAGGTGTGTACCACCACCATGCCTGGATTTAAGATTTTCTTCACCTAGATGCTTCTCTGTCCCAGGTAGGCTTTGAACTAAAAGATCTACTTGGCTTTATCTCCTGGATTCTTCACTTTCTGGTACCCTTTTAATACTTGAACCATATATTTTATATTTTTCCTTTCTCAGCTTGCTGTGCTTGTTTCAAACAGTCTACATGAGACTTAACCAGAGAACAAAGTCTATGATGGGCGTCTCTGAGACTTCTTTTGTTAATGCAATGCATCTGAGTCTCTTCACCTTAGCCTCAGGCAGACTCTTCAGACAAGGGCAAAAAGTAGCCACTTTCTTCAGCGAAATACCACAAAAACAGTCTCTAGGCCACATACTGAAATTCTTCTCCTCTGAATCCTCTTGGGCCAGGTCTGTACAGTTCAAATCAATCTCAGCAACAAAGTCTTTCATATTCTTACTAGGAAAGCCCATTGGGCCCCAGTTAAAGCATTCCGTTGCTTTCCAAATCTAAAGTCCCCAAATCCACATTCTTCCAGACAAAAGCATGGTCAGGCCTATCACAGCAATACCCCAGTCCCTGGTATCAACTTCTAACTTAGGGTTTTACTACTATGAACAGACACCAGGACCAAAGAAACTCTTATAAGGACAACATTTAACTGGGGCTGGTTTACAGGTTCAGAGGTTCAGTCCATTATCATCCAGGCAGGGACCTGGCAGCATCCAGGCAGGCATGGTACAAGAGGATCTGAGAGTTCTACATCTCCATCTGAAGTCTGCTAGCAGAACACTCTCTGTCTTTTACTTTTTAATGTGTGTGTATGTGTGTGTTTGTGTGTGTGCACATGTGTGCGCATGTGTGCTCATGCACATGCGTGTGTGTATTATGTTGAGGAAAGAGACCAATGTAGGGTGTTTTCCTTTATCTAGCTTTATCTTATTATTTATTACTGTTTTTTTTTTTTTTTTATTTTTTAGGCAGAGTCTCATGATATAGTCCTGGCTCACCTGAAACTCACTATGTATAAGACCAGGCTGGCCTTAAACCTATAGAGATTCACATGCTTCTGCCTTCCAAATTCTGCAATTACAAGTGTATGCCAACATGTCTGGTTTTACTTTATTTTTTCAGATAAGGTCTGTCCCTGAACCTGGAGCTCACTAATTGAATAGACTGGCTGGTTATAGCTCCAGGGCTCCACCTGTCTCCACCCTCAGCATTAGTCACGGGCACATACTTTACATGGATTCTGGGGCTCCAGACTCAGGTTCTCATGCAGCAAGCACTTTCCCCACTGAGCCACCTCCTGTGGGGGCAGTGGTCTGTAACAGGCAATCTGATACCTGGTTGAGCAAAGGCTGAAAATTCTGGGAGACCCTGTGAAATATTCACGAGGGACCGTATTATATTTTTAGCCAACACTCCCCGAAGACTCCTGTAAAATCAGTCACAGCCTTTACAACCCCTGTATAGAGAGAGGTCTGGCGTGTGAGACTTGAAAAGCAGCCCTGACCCCTCCCATAGGCAAATGTGGCACTAGAGAGCTCCCAGACCTGGCCAATAGAAAGCACCGGTTGCCAATCCCCCCCCCACTCCTCCCAACCAGTATATCAGATTGTCCCACCTGCGTGGCTCACTCTCTCTCTGCTCAGCTCTCTGCGCAGCTCTCTGCCTGCTCTGGCTTTCTGCCCGCCTGCTCAATGCATCTACGCTGCTATCTGCCTGTCCCTGCCCACCAGCCTGCTCCGTCCCCGCTTCTGCCCGTGCCCGCTGCCTGCCATCCAGAAGGAATAAAGCTGCAAAACTACTTTGGCATCGGAGAACTTTGTCTAAGGGGCTGTAACACTTGGGCCCGAGAGGAGATCTGCCCTGTGGGCAGAGTGGTTGGGTGTGCGTTGACAGCGGTTGTGGGTCTCCCAGGAACAGCTGACCTTTCGTGGGTCTAGCCCTGGGCCGACTCAGCAGGGCGGCGTGTGCTAAGCTGGCTCGTTCAGACAACGATTGGTCTAACAACCTCCCAGCCCCTTTCTAATACAAATCTAAACTCAGAAGCATCGTGTAAATGTCTGAGTTAACCACTCTTTTTTCTTCTTCACTAAACACTATTTTGGACAGGAGTCCATGTCTATAACTGTTTGACTATCTTTTCCTTTTAGTAGCTGTGTAATACTAAATAATTTGTGTTATTTTGTTTGATTAGTTCTCGTGTTCTGTTAGTTGTTTTGGTTTTTAATTTCTGTGACAAAAGCAACTCAAGACAGAAAGGCAGAAGGGTGTTTTGTCTTGTTTTTTTTTTGGCTCACAGTTGGAGGAGTACAGTCTATCAAGTAGGGAAAACATGGGGGTAGAAGCTTGAAGTGGCAGCTTACCTTATGTCCATAGCCAAGAAGCAGAGTAATGAATGCTGGTGCTCAACTGGCTCCTCCTCCTCCCCCTCCCCTCCCCTCCCCCTCCCCCTCTCCCCCCTTCCTCCTCCTCCCCCCTCCTCCTCCCCCCCTCCTCCTCCCCCCCTCCTCCTACTCCTACTCCTCCTCCTCCTCCTCCTCCCCTTCCCCTCCCCTCCCCCTCCCTCTCTCCCCCCTTCCTCCTCCTCCTCCTCCTCCTCCTCCTCCTCCTCCTCCTCCTCCTCCTCCTCCTGCTTATTCCATTCAAGACCCCAGGCCATGGAATGGAGCCACATTCAAGAAGGGTTTTCTTTTTTCAGTTAAACCTCTTTGGAATCTGCCTCACAGCTATACCCAGTACTATGTTTCCTAGGTGATTCCAAACTTAGCAAAGAAGACTAATCATCCCTGTGACTTTTTCTTTCTACTAACTCTGCCCTCAAGGCAAAATGTTATACACATCTTTGTATCTGTGTCTGATAATTTCCTCAAGATAAATTTCCTGAAGAAAGCTTCCTGTACCAGAGATCACATATTTGTGGGGATCTTCTAACTCACATCATAGACTACCCTCCTGGAAAGTTGTCCACGTCTACCAGTAGAGGCCATGCGTCCATATGCCGCCTTTATCCAGCATGTCTACTTTCACTGGTGTGTCTGTCTTTCCTAAGGGTTAAACCACTGAGGGAACAAGGCAGAGAGGCAATGGAAACAAAGTCAAAATTGTTTCTCCCTCTCTCTCTCTCTCTCTCTCTCTCTCTCTCTCCTCTCATGATTTAATTTTCTACTTTAAACTCTGGCCTGTCTGTCTCTATCCTCTGCTCATCCTCCCAACTTTCCCCGCCTGTCCTTCCTTTCTGTTATTGACTCTGTGTATTGACAGAGTCTATTATTACTAAAATGCATTCCTTTGCGGCAAGGCATATCATTTATGTGTTTAGACTTGAACAGCAATGCCACCATATAACAGTGCTATACCATGAAATCAAGGATACTGAAATTACAGAGCCAAGCCTGTCAGCACAAACTGTGTGATACAGTCTCCACATGGTCTGCTGCTCTGGAAACCAAACCACACTGAAGCTAGTAAGACAGAAGAGTGAAGCTGTACATTCCTGCCCACCCTGCTCCTGGGCTTGTTCCCTCCGAGCTCCTCCGCTAGCTGGACATTGAGATGCCTTTGTTAACTGCATTTTAAAGGAGTACTATTCTTTGTCTACATTTTATGATCTGTTCTTTGTTTTCCATGGCTCATTTGCTCCCAGACTGAGGGTCACACTCTCTTCCTAAAAATTTCACCCTGGTTTAGGGTTGTTCATGCTTTTGCTTGCTGGCTAACATTTCTCCTGGAATTCCTGCTTATTCTCCTGATCAAGGGGTTCGTGGAAGCCTTGTTCAGTTCATGAATCCAACTGTGCCCTCCCTGAAGATTGACACAGATATTTAAATAAAGAGCCTGACCCTGCTAGAGTTAAATAAACACGGAACCAGGCACCATACGCTGGCCAGTCAAGCACATTTTATATGAGCTCCTCTGGCTGGCTAAAACACACAGACCTTTGCACCTGGACCTAGCCACACCTAACAACTTTTGTCCAGAGAATTCAGGGCCTTCATTGTCGACTTTTTAACCTCCTAGGACACTAGCCACAACTGGATCACATACTAACATTCGTTTTGGCCAAACCCCCTCCAACACACATGTGTGAAAACCACATTCTAAAGCAAAGGTAGAAAAACATCTGTTTTCGGAGTTTCACCTCAAGCGCCTCAAGCCAGCTGTGCCAAAAACAAAACAAAACAAAAAAACCCAAAACCAACCAACCAAACAAACAAACAAAAGCAAACCCGCAGTTCACAGGGATTGGACCTAAAACACAGGCTCTGATTTTTACAGATCTTGATGATTTGGGTGGGTGTGGTGGTGCACGGCTTTTAATCCCAGCACTTCCATGCCCCGCAGGCAATCTCTGAATTCTGAGGCCCGCTTGGTCTACAAATTGGTTCCAGGCCGACCAGGACTACTTAATAAGGCAGTGTCTGGAAACAAAACAAAAACCACAAACAAAAACGAACATCTTTAGCAGCCTTGATTTTCATGCTCATCACAAATGTGCACAGTGTCGCAGGGTCCAATGTCCAATCCCGGGACTGAAGTCAGTGACTAAACATAAGTGCCTAAGAGGGCTGGGACCGCGAAAGCACACTAACACAGGAGGCGTACCCAGCCCAGCCCTCGGCAACCCCTCTCTCTCCTTGCACCCTGCGGCTTCTAACCCCGCCCCTCCCGAGACCCCGCCCCCATGTCGACGTCAGTTGTTATGTCTTAACTGGGGCCGCGGCTGCAGCGGGTCCAGTGCTCCGGGGGCGACGGCCGCGGCCTGCGGAGGCGGCTGGGACGGTGGCCGCGGTTGGCGCGGCGCATCCGCACGCGGCTGGCGCCGCGCGGCTACGCAGCTGACAGGAAGCCGCCCGGGAGAGCCGCGTCGGGGCCTAGCGTTATTTGCTTTCTCCTTTTTTTCCTCCCTTC
Organism: Uromys caudimaculatus; assembly: GCA_028551405.1. Lineage (NCBI taxonomy): Eukaryota > Metazoa > Chordata > Mammalia > Rodentia > Muridae > Uromys > Uromys caudimaculatus. Next base: position 69,533,567 of record CM052700.1, on the reverse strand, counting down.
ACGCCCGTCGTCTCGCGCTCCTCAGCGGGAGCCGCCACGACGCCCCCTCGCGGGCCGCGGGCCTGAGAGGCGCCGCCCGCGGGATCCTGGAGCCGCCGCCGGGGCCTGAAGCCTGGGCGTTCGGCGCGGCGCTGCGGCGGCCGCTCCAACCCGCGCTGGACGCGCCGGGCCCCGGGCCTGGACCAGCGGAGCACCGCGCCCTCCGGACCGCGGCCAGGCAGTCCGGCTCCAACCGCCCTCCACTGGCCCGCAGTCTCTCGGAGCTGCCTCCGGGATCACCTCTGGTGGGCTCTTGCCCGCTTCCAGCCGTCTGCGGCTCGATGGGTGCGGTGCTTTTGAACGTCCCCCCATCTCCCTTTCTCAGCTCTTGACCGCAGGGCCAGAGCCTGCGCCCTCAGCCGCACGCACACCGAGATCCACCTGCCTCCCCGCGGGGATGGCCCGCCGGTGACCGCCACTGCCTCGCGCTCTCGCTGCCCTCACTGCTCTCGCCCAGGCTGCGCTCGTCGCCCCGCACTCGACCCCCTCCTCTTGTCCGTCCACGGCGTCTCGGCCCCCGGCGACGCTAAGAGGGCGAAGATGTGGCTGAAGCTGTTTTTCTTGCTCCTGTATTTCCTGGTCCTGTTCGTCCTGGCCAGGTTTTTTGAGGCCATTGTGTGGTACGAGACTGGCATCTTTGCTACTCAGCTGGTGGATCCGGTGGCATTGAGCTTCAAGAAGCTGAAGACCATTCTGGAGTGTCGAGGGCTGGGCTACTCCGGGCTGCCTGAGAAGAAAGATGTGCGGGAGCTGGTGGAGAAGTCAGGCAAGTGCCAGGCTCGCGGAGGTCGCCTCCACCTCCCTGGCTCTTCCCCACCCCCCGGAATTAGGCGGTCCCCAGAATGGTTAAGCAGACTACTCCAGAGAGCTGCCCAGGTCGTCTTTGTCCACGTTTTCTAAATGAATATGTAAATCTCGGTTTTGAAAAGAGAACTATTGGGTGTATTGGTGTGTTCCAAAGGCTCTTTGGAAATGACAGTTTGAAAGTGTAGCTTAAAAAAAAATCATTAAATTGAATCATTTGTCCCAGAATTCAGGAACGTCAGTTGAAATTGATTATAGGAAAAGGAAAAACTACAAAACATGGCCTGTAAATAGCAGCATCTGCCACCATAGTAAAAACAAGCTACTGGGAGGGTAAAACATCATTAAAATAATAACAAAAGGCACATGGACCTAAGATTTACGTGTAATATATGCGTTTAACTATAGATAAGGTGTACACTGTGCAATATTTGCTTTTTATACTTTTAACTTTAGTGGACATTTTGTGTGGCTGTCGGCCTTTATTTGGAGTTCATATTTTCTTGCAGGATTATAAATTTTATTTTTGAATCCTGAATGTATTATCTTTCTTGTCATGTGTCACAGGCATCCCTTCGTCACTTAATGAGTTGAGGAAGAGACTTGAAATAGTGCTGAAAGAATATTTAATGTAGCCATTGATTTGGGGTAGGATTGGGTGGGGTGATACAGTTAACGTTAAAGTGTCTCCTTGTTTAGATAGTCCTGAAAGAGGAATGTAAATTGAGAAAGGCATTCTGAGTTGATGCAGGAAGCTTTTGAAACTGATGATTATCTTGTTTTGTCCTTTCAAATATGTCATCAGCGGGGCCTTTTACAAGATCATTTTTTTCCTTATGTAGTACTATCTACACAAATAGTGTGATAGGCAAGATTACATCGAATAGCAGTCTAACACTTGTGTATTTATAGCATAAGGGTTCCAGAACTCATCTCACTAGTGGGATAGAAGGAAGGAATCCTTTGCATAAGGAATGCATTTTTCAACTGTGTATTATTGTTGCTCTTGTTTGCTGCCTGGTTTATGCTGCCATTGGTTGTTGGGGGAGGGAAGTGGGTTAGCTATCTCATACAGTTATTTGATTACACATTTTTTTCCCTTTGAGCTTTATGTTAGATAATTTGCTGCCTAAAATTGTTGTCATATGGAATGTACAAGGAATCCATATATAGCCTAAAGAATATACAACTAAAGTATGATTCAGATTACACATTTTACAGCATAACAACAACGAAACAGTCTTGGTGTGGCAATTTAACCGTAAAAACCTAAATGTTTGTTGTGGATGGTTTTGCTGTTTGGAATGGAACTGGAATATCACTATGTAGTATTTAAGGCAAAGGTTAGATAATGTGACATGAATGGTTTTTTTTTTATATTTGATTATACAAGATTCAAGTTTACACTGTAAACTTGTGTATGAATGTGGGGTTTGTTGTTCTTATAGGTAACATTCTGTCTCTCCATTCATGTAAAAACCTTGTTGCCATTTTAAGCAGGCTGATGGCAAATTCTGTGAACCCTCTTCTAAATCTTTTGAGTCACAACACATAAACCAAGCTTTGAAAAATCATGTGAAGCCTGTGTAGGCTTTATGTAAAATTAAATGATTACTAGTTTGAGGGGATTTTTTTTTTTTGGATGAGTGTAATTAGTACTTTACTAACAAGCTATATGATGACCCCATTAGAATATATGCTCTACTATAAGAGATGAATTATTGTCTTTTTTTTTTTTCATTTTTTTGCTGATGTATGAATCTTGTAATCAGGAGCTATTCTATTTTGTAGAATGAAAGTATAATAGTGTGTGTATTCATAAGATAAAAGGGAATTAATCATTGAAGTTGGTTGGGAACATGGGATTTTTGAAACCTTAACAGGGTTTTTATTTTTTTCCTTCAGGTGACTTGATGGAAGGTGAACTCTATTCTGCTCTTAAGGAAGAAGAGGCATCTGAGTCTGTTTCTAGTACCAATTTCAGTGGTGAAATGCATTTCTATGAGCTTGTGGAAGACACAAAAGATGGCATCTGGCTGGTTCAGGTAGAAAGGATGAGAATACTTGAGAACCTTATTTATACCAAAATAGTATTTACCACTGAGTAACTCTTCTGTTGTATCGTGCTTCCTAGGCAAAACTCAGTTCTCATAGGGTTTTCAAACCAATGATAATGAAAGCTAGGTCAGGAGGCGCAGCTCAGTTGGTAGAGTACTACCATGCATGAAACCCTGGCTTCAGTCCCTAGCACCACCTAAGCCAGGTTGTGGTACACGCCAGAAGTCTCAGCACTCGGGAGGCGGAAGCAGGGACTCAGAGGTTCAAGGTCTTCCTCAGCTGCATAACAAGTTCAAAGCCAGCCTAGGTAGGATACAGGAGACCCTGTCTTTGGGGGAAAAAAAAAAAAAAAAGTAAAAACTAAAGAGTGGAAAAGGAGAGGGGACGTTGTCTTGAGAATCAGCAGACAAAAATGTCTAGAAACACACGTGTTCCTTTTATTTAGCAGTGTACACTATTTTGTTTTTTTAACTCTAGTTTTGAGTTTATTAAGTTTATTAGTCCACATAGTTTTAGTATGTAAGGGAAGAACACTAAAGTAAAGGTAATGCAAGTCTTTGCATTAGCGAAGCAGCCAACCTTGAATGACAGCTGTGCTAACTGCCATAGGAACAACTCAGCAAAGTAGACAGCTTTGATGCTGTACTGAGGGACTTTATGGAACATGCATTTTTTTGCTTATGGTGATTAGATAGTTTTTATGATATCAAAACTGTGATATTTAATTAGTATATTGGGAATTTCAAGTGGTAAAGGGACTTAAAAATTATCTTTAATGATTTTCATGGTGTGGTTTATGGTACGTGGATACACATTAATATTAATGTAACCATGTATATTGGAATAATTATGGTATATTGAGCATGTAATGTTGTCCTAAATATTACTTTGGAAAAAGCAGAGTTTAATTTTTAAAATTTGTATTCACTTGCAGTAACATAACAAGTAAACTTGACATCTGAATGTGGCCAAAATTAAGACTGTAGTGTGTGGCTGGCTGAGACTTAGAAGTCCTATCAGACTAACAGTTGCTGCAGCAGGAAGATGAGAAGTAGGTTGTTGAAGGGCCTGGGGCTGCTCCGCAGTACTGCAGTAGGATCAGAGCCCAGTCCTCTGATGTTTTTTCTTCCTTCAGACTAACTTCTGTGTAGTCATTGACAATGCGTAAGTCCATCCTCCCATTTCCCAGTCCTTTTGACTTCCCACTTCGCTATTGACCAGTTTCGACTTAGGGTTTGAAAATTAGAATAAAAGCTTCATATTACTTCCTGGGAACAAAGACGACAAGATTTGTTTTTAAAATAAGTTTTAGAAACCTTTTTTGTCATTGGCTTGCAGTATAATTGGGAATTGGTGGGTTTTCTCTTGTTTCTGGCCTCAAACACATATGCATTTAAAGAGGATGGAATGGTGCTGTAATCTACTGTGCTGAAAGAGTGAGCTTCATTGGTTCTTGTGGAGATTGGATACCCCTGACCTTCCCTTTTTAGTTCCAGTCCTACTGCATTTGACTTTTTACCTTTTATAATCAGCAAAGGTAGAACCTGAGAGGGTTTCTAGCCTGTACAAATTCTAGTTTATTTCTATCTTTGTTCATTGATTTGAGAAATAAGCTGTAAGAGTTGAAATAGCTCAGTAGTAGAACGTTTGCTTAGCATGCATGAAGCCCTGGATGTGAGGTCAGTCATCTTTTTAAAGCTTTACGAAATTGTTATTCTATTTCTTGCCCCAGTACTTATTTCTAATCTGGCCAAGGAAGATTTACTGGTTTTGATAATTTTAGATTTATTGACAAAATAGAATTGAATAGTCAGTCCCATTGCTGTGTATTTATGACCTAAATACTTGTCACTCACATGAATTGATTTTCTGCAAGTGGGTGGTGGAGAAGGCAATAGGCACGGCTAAAATGCAGAAGAACCATGTCAAAGGCCTGGGAATTGCTTTGAAATACTGATCCTACCTGTAAATGCTAGGTATATCCGATTGACTAGGTAGCAATATATCCTTTACTTTTAAGTTATTTTTTTTTAAAAGATGTATTTATTTTTCTTATGTATAAGGGTGTTTTGCCCCATGTATGTCTGTGTACTGTGTGCTCACCTGGTACCCACAGAGGCCAGAAGAGAGTGTCAGATCTCCTGGAACTGACTTACAGATGGTTATTAACTGCCATGTGGGTGCTGAGAATCAAAAGTAGGTCCTCTGGAAGAGCAGCCAGTATTCTTAACCCCTGAGCCATCTTGCCACCCCAGTTACTTATTTTCTTTATGTCTCACTAAAGATATGTATGGACTAAATCCCTTAATATGTGATTAAATTAACCCATTTATTTAGCATATATAACTATGCCAGACCCTGTTCTAGGACCTGAAGATAAAACAGAAAGATACAGGGCTATGTCCAGGCAGCTCACATTCCAGTTGTGAGACTCAGACACCAAATAAATTAATATTTAATATAATACCAATAAGTTGGAAGTTCTGAGAAAAAAATGAGGCAGACTAAAGAGATAGAATAATGAGGAACTTTTTACAAGGTGGCCATTGAACAAAGTTAGTAATAAGTAACGGTGTAAATGTTAACATATAGCCACTATAGCTTCTACTCTTTTCATTATCTCCTAAAGTATTTTAAAAGTCATATATTAACAGTTGGAAAATATTTCCTAAGAAAAATGGGATGTGTTTCTATGGAAACAGTACAGGAGGGCACACTGAGTTTTTCCAGGAATGTGCAATGTTTGTGTTGATTTCCAGTGTCTGACTTGTGTTCTTTGTGGCCAGTTACTTAGATCTGTCAAACAGCTAGTCTGGCCTGCAAGAATAATGTCTGTTAAGAAAGCTGAGAAAAGTAAGCCTGAGACGCTGCTGTTGGCACTCTGAGCTAACCTGACCAGCTAGACTTATTTGGCCAGGTGCCCCTTTTAAGCTTTATAGTTATATTTGGGTTTTGGTTTGTTTAGTTAGTTTTTAAAACTATACTTAAAATTATAAAAATATTTGCTAGAAACAGAAGAGAAGTGTTCTCTTTGCTGTTTGTCATTCCTCAGTCAGACCGTATTAGTCTGTCTCTCAAGAATATAGTTCTGTACAGTGTGGCTGCTGGGTCTTTTCTCCTGTTTTGTTTTCTGTTGTTTTGAGGCAGGGTCTCACCGTGTAGTCCGGTTGACCTTCTTACTGCTCATCTTTCTGATTGCTGAGATAACAGGTGTCAGCCTGTTCTGAAACAACGCTGACTAGTTTGTTTGCTCTTTTCTGTCTTTTAAAATGTCTGTGAGGAGTATTTTCACACACTGCGCTGCATAGATTTTGGCCATTTCTGTCTTCAGCTTGTCAAGCTTGATTCCATGTGTTTCCGGTATACTTGAGTATGTGTGGTGAATAGAACTGTAGGAGTTATTTTTCCTATTGCTGTGACAAAGGAAGGGCTTCCTGTTTGGAGGGAAATCATGCCAGCAGTAGTGTAGGTGGCTAGCTACATCTCATCCATGTCGGGAAGCTGAGAGAAGTGCTCCACTAACCTTCTCCTTTTAAAAAGCACATCATCACCATCACCATCTTTACCACCATCATCATCATCCTTCTTCTAAGTGTGCGTGGATGATGTGTGTGGGAGGGCTGTGTCCGTTATGGTACATGTGTGACAGCCAAAGGACAACCTTGTAGAGTTGATTTTTCTCCTACCTTCATGTGGATTCTGGGGATCAAACTCAAGTCAGGAGGCTTGTCCGACAAGTGCTTTTACCCACAAGCTATCTCATCCTCTGTCTTCCTGTGCTTCTAAAAATGACATCTACTTTTTTGTGGTAAGAAGTACTTATGGAGATCAGAGGACAGCTTGTAGGAGTTGGTTCTCTGCATCAACCATTGCAAGAACTAATTTTTATTTTTAAAGGTAGTAAAATCCATATGACATCTTTATGAATAATATACACTATGTATTTCACGCAGAACCAAGTCCTTTCTCTGTGATACAGTTGTAACACAGAGTTACAATTTTGTGCTTCCTCCCTAACTTAAGCTCCTGTCTCTCATCAGCCATTTATTTCCCAATTTTGTGGATCTTTGACTGCCACCACCCAGTCTCCTTTGCACCAAAAATCAAGGATTATTTTGTTTCAAAAGATTGCTGGTTAGAGAGACAAACGGCAAAGTGGATAGGCTTTTGAAATGGGAAAGTGCATAGGTATAGCTTTTTCTTTTGGATCTGTCCTCTAACTATTTTTATTTGTTTTGACTTTTGTCATAATTCACAAAGGGGTATAGCTGTTCGTTCCCTACCAGCTGTCCCATTCATTGAGATGAAAGTCAGTAGTTACACAGCACTGAAAACACTTATGACTTAAAGTACTGGAAAGCTTTGGTCACCGACATCGTATGCTAATGCAGTTCCTGTTTGGCTGCAGGAATTAACAGCTGATTTTAAACTTGTTTATTTGCTCTTAAGACAAGAGGTTTGTTTGTGGCAATTCTAATTATTTACCCCTTTAATGGAATACTACAGAGCAAAATATATGGCAAGCCACCGTGTTTTGTGTTAGTGAAAATGTTTTGAGTTTACCCATAAAGTAAGCCAGTGAGAGTTGTACACTTGATTTTAGCCAGAAGTTAGAAACAATAACAGGACGAATACTTAAAGTTAGTAAATTAAAATGCTATTCAATGTCAGCTTTTGTCCATTAGAGACTCTCATTTTTGATGATTTTATACAAGGAATATACATGTATTTTACACTTGTGAAACTAGATCCCTGTTAAAATACAGAGCAATGTAGAAAATGTCAACTTTCTTATTCAAAGGAATTGTATTATTTAATTATGACTCCTCTGTGGGGATTAACAAGGATGCACTAAATGTTCTGATAGAAATACACCCCTCCTCTTAAAAAACAGGCAAAATTATATTTGTAAATACAATGAATTAGCTATTTTTTATGTGTAAGTAACTGAGACAATTAGTGTGTAGTTGGACAGCAAGATGCCATTTATACTCTCTGTTCAGGAAACGTTGAGGATGGCAGGTTGTTGTTGGGAAGGGACTTTGGCTATAATAGAAGTGGCTTTAGAGACTCTTTATAAAAAGATGTAGAAGCTGGGTGGTGGCGGCGGCCATCTTTAACCCCAGCACTCTGGAGGCAAAGGCAAGTGGATCGCTGTGAGTGTGAAGCCAGCTTGGTCTACAGGGCTAATTCCAGGACAGCCAAGGCTACATGAGAAATCCTGTCTTGAAAAACCAGAAGTGGGAGATTGTATAGAACAAGCTGTAAAAAAGCTTGAAAAAGTTGAGTTCAGCTCAAATGTTTAATTAGCAGCACCCAGATCATCCAGGCACAACAGTGAATGGAAAGATTGCCCTACGTTTAGCCTGTGATGCCAGGTCTCTTCGGGCTTGGAATTCACCTATACTTTGGTTCAGATTTTTTCTTATATCTGAAAATATTCTCCATAAAGAATTTCTGAGAAGTATCTCTTCTCATGCAGTAAGACTAGCAGTGTGGATGCTACTCCAGATCATGCATACTTTTTAGGACATAAGCTGCAGATGAGAGCAGCTCCTGCTAATGTGACACAGTTTAATAGGCTGAGAAGATTTTGTTTTGCTATTAACTGAGCCAGTGAGTTAATTGTGAAAACACTACCGTTTTTATAGTGACCATTTAATTCAACCTCCTTCAAAGTTAATGTATGTATATAAAACCTTTAGTTGACTAACTGCATAGGATTTTAACAAAGCAAATTCTAATTGTATAGCAATAGTGACAGAATCATAAAATGATTTCATTCAATGCTTAGATGACTTCTCATTTTTGTACAGCTCTCTCAGTGGGGGATCCTTAAACTCTTCCAGAGCAGATGCTAGAACAGATTGCTGAGTAAATAAGGCCCCAGGGTTGAAATTGTCATGTAGCTCCTCAGCCACACTCACAACTCTCCTCACTCACTCCTGCTGTCCCTGCCAGAACCAGGGTGTGCCTGGGAACAGCTCTCTCTCATTCCCCTTCTCATTCCTAACACAGAAATGCTTGTGATCCATCTGCAAGGTACTTGCACAATCAGCAATTAGGTCTTCACTCAAAGATGCCCTGAGACTTAGGGCTGTGTGCACGTTGACAGAGGCAACTTCTTAGCTCCTTGAAGCAGTGTCATTGCCAACACAGGCCTAAAGTATCTGGGTTATTTTATAACTTTAGTCAAGAAATGGAAAAATGTTGGGAAAGAGTTATTTTTAAAGAGAGAGAAAGGAAGAGACAGAGGAGACTGCAAAGAACAGAGGGTATAGTATTAAATTACACAGAGACTGATCGGAGAAGTCTGAAGGTTACATTCAGGTTCCTTGGCTCCATGATCAAGAGAATTACTAATGACTCTTGAGAAGTAACAGAAAGGAAACAGACACTTACTTTGCCACTGGGTATGTACCTGAGTGGTGGAGCATTTGCCTAGTGTGCCCTTAGTGTCCTGTGTTCCACTTCCTGAACCACCACTGCCTCCACTAGAGAGAGAGAGACAGAGAGAGAGACAGAGAGAGAGAGAGAGACAGAGACAGACACACACACACACACACACACACACACACACAGACACACACACACACACACACACACACGGAGGTGGGGGGGAGGACCAGGAAGTAGGAAGCAGCTTGGCTGCCTTGATGCTTTTAGACAAGAAGAAAGGGTAAGGGTAAATAACATCTTGGGTAATGTGATCAGCATTACCTCCCTATAAAGCTTCTATCTAAAACCACGTCCTCAGTCATCTGAGAATGCAAATGTGAACTCATGTCTCCCTCAGTAAGAGCATGTATTTTCATTAAAAGCACTGTCAAAACCATTTACTTAGTTCTCTAATTTGTGTGCATGTATTGAGTATCCAATGTATGTTACAATGTTACATATGCATGTATGTCTCCATAAGTGTTAGACCAGCAGTATCCATGACCTATTGTAGGACTTATTAGAGTAATCTGGTAGCACAGAAAGGAAACTAGCACAGAAAGGAAACTTAATTTTTCAGGACCATGTGCCCTCAGCCTGTGATGCCCCTGACGTTTGTTAGACTTTCCCGGAGGAAGGCCACAAATGAGGCAGCTGAACTACCCCTTGCCTCTCCCAGGGAGTTGACTGCTGGCAGTTGGTTCATAAACAAGCCTGGAGCTTTACTTCCTGAAGGCTTTTTGAATATGAAAATAGTTCTTCCTGCCAGAAAGATTAGAGGCCCCAGAGTATTGTGTTTGTAATTTTAAATTGAATAATGTTAGTAAAGATTTATGAAAATAGCTTAGTTCTATATATGCTGGACTTAAATGAGATGGCTTCATGAAAACTTTAGACATTTTTTAGTTTTCCATTAATTTGTATTTTATTATGTTTACATTTTAAAAAATTATACTATTATCTTCAGTGAAACTGCTTCCATTAAGTCAGAAAGACTGAGGATAAAGAGAAGAGATATTTAACTACTGACTATTGTAAACAGAGAAGTTACTAACATTTTGAAAGTCAATTTAATTTTTTCCTTTCTTTAAAATACCTGTTCTCTCAGACCTAACTGTGCATGAGAGCCATTTGCACACTTGAGTAGAAGTTTAAGGTTGACAAGTTCATATGGCCATTCCTTTCCCAGAGCCTTTCAAAGTCACTGAGGAAGAAGTCCCACGAGTAACACTGATTCAGTCAAAGCATAGTTTAATAGAAAACGTGTTTGATTCTTGGTACAAAGCTGAACATTGAAAAACATGACATTTGAACTTGTTAAATCCACATGTGGTAATTTTTATAAGCTTTATTTGGATTTTCAAAAATTTATTTTCAAAGAGAAATTGGATTCAGGTCCTTTTTCTGTCTGTATAATGTAATTACAGAGAATAGGTACATAGTGGAGAATATGGCTAGATTTTTCAGAGGCTTTTGACTCATATTCTGAGCTACTGATAAAGCCTGAGGTTTAACATACTGCATGTGTGTTTCTTTTCTAGCTGACAGATGTAACTTCTGTAGGAATAGCAGCAAGGGCCAGTAAGTTGGCTCAGCAGGTAAGGTGCGTGCTGCACAAGCCTGCGGACTTATGCTTGCCCCAGTGCCCAGATAGCAGAGGGAGAGATCTGACTGCCATGAGTTCCCTTGATCTCCACAGGATGCTGTAGCACTCATGTACATATACATGAATTTAATTAATAATAACAAATTAAAATTTAAAAAGAATTGCAGTAATAATGAGATGATTCCGTTAAACCAGAACTAGAAGCAGTATGTCCTTAACAAAAAAAGTGTTTGTACTATAGATAGGAATGGTTGGGTTTAGGTAATTAAGGTTTGACTTTTTCCTCAACTCTCTCTTTTGGGAAATAGGTCATAGCAAATGACAGAAGTCCTTTGGTGGGTAAAATCCACTGGGAGAAAATGGTAAAAAAAGTGTCAAGATTTGGAATACGGACAGGCACTTTCAACTGTTCCAGTGATCCCAGGTAAGTAGATTAAGAAATCCTGAGTTTGAACCCTGACCAAAATCTTTTTTTGCTTAATAAAGACAACACCACAAGAAGCCTGCCTGAAATGAAAACTAATTGTTAGTATACTGCTAGTTACCCAGATGTTTGTAGCTTATGTAAACTGGTGTTTGTTGACTTTCTGAGAGATCCCTTAAAATTGTCTGTGGTCCTTTGATTCAGTATTCTTTGCCAGATGGCTGTGGATGACATCACTGATCTCATCTGTAGCTCAAACTGGCTTTATACCCCTCCCTCAGTCAAGGGCTTGGATTACAGGCATACACAACCACTTTTATACTTCTGACCTTCAGTTTGCATTTCCATAGTCACTTTCCATCTCCTCCACAACCATCCCTAGGTATGCCCTTCTCCCTAATATCAAGTCAGATTTATCATTGTATTTAATCAGACATACCCTCTACCTTTCCTACCCTTCACTGTTTTGTTTTCTTTCACATTTTTTTTAGATGTGGTGGTTTGGTTTGTCATTGACTTCAGTATTCAGTCTATTATTGCATTAATTCTTGTCTTGTTATTTCATTTTTAATTAAATTTAGAGTGTGTGCGTGTGCGCGTGTGCGTTTGTGTGTGTGTGTAGGAGTGAGTATATGTACACGTCGAGTGCAGGTGCCAGTGAAGTTCAGAAGATGGTGTAGGGTCCCTTAGATCTGAGTCATCGGCAGCTGTGAGCCTCCCAGTGTGGATACTGATTAAAAAAAAATTAACATTTTTACATAGCCAAAAGAACTGACAAAAAAGCTGGGTAAAATGGTACATGTCTGTATTCCCAGTGGAAGGCAGAATGGGAGGATCTCAAATTCTAAGCCAACCTATATAATGTAACACTGGCGCAAAACAAAACTCTGAAAAATGTTTTCTTGATAGTATCATTGAATTTATTCTGACCTTTAAAATGTTCTTTTTGAATTGGCAGTAAAAGATTTTATGTTGATACATGGTAATATAAAATTCTTAAAACAATATACACGTGTAGTCTTGCCTTCATTGAGGATACCTTTAAAGTAATAGAGAAATATATTAGTAACCCAGTGTTTAATAAACATTAGAACATGGAAAACATGATTTAATTTGACAATTATAACAGGAAATTTTCTTTTGGGTAGTCTCAAGTTCTTTAGAACGACAAAACTTAAAAATACCAGTTCTGAACTGAACAGAAAACATAGAAGGAGGAAATGAGAACATTAAAAGCTTGCCTGCTTTACAAAGCAAGATTCATGTCATAAAGATGCCATTTGATTTATGACACAACTCAGAAGCCAGTGTAGTTACAAGAGAGAAGATAAAAAGAAGACCAAGCGTAGAGACGTGGGACTGGGGGATGTTTCAGCAATGAAGAACACTTTCTGATCTTGCAGGGAACCTGGGTTTGGTTCCTAGCACTCAGATGGCTTACAACTGTCTGTCTCTAGCTCCAGGGAATCTGACATACTCTGTTCTGAGGCCACCTGCACACATGTGACACACAAAGTCACACAAGCATACACACTACACATAAATACAAATTTTAATGAGCAAAAATGTGTCATCACAAGTATCTTGAAATTAAGCTGTTAACTCCTTAGATAAGGTCTGAGGATCAACAGGCATTTTACCCACTGTTTGTTTTTGGCAAGGACAAAACCAGGATTCATATCATTGAATTATTTTTCAGTGGATAAATCTATTGTTAAGGGACAGAAACACTTTTTAAGGCATTTCAAACCATTTCATGTTAATGAGATGTGTGCTGTTAAGGGACTGAGTCAACACAGTAAGAAGCTGAGGGTCAGAAGCTATGATTCAAAGTCACTAAGATAGCTTCCCAGAGTCCTCAGCAACCTGCTCTTAAACAACATACCATCTTCATTTATCTTAAGTTACACCATAGCATTCCTGAGACAGATTAGTCATGCAGCCATTATAAAGCATAGGCCACATGACTAGACGCTCCTCTCTGGGTGCTACGACTGTGTAACCTCCTCATCTGACCCCAGTAAGATATGACACATGCGTAGTGAGGAATGTAACATCCCTTATGTCAGTGTTCTGAAGCAGCGTAAGAAATCAGTGGTATCCATTTTCAAGTCTCTGCCAAAACTTAGCTACATGGTAGATTTTTTTGCCCTTTGTCAAGATAAATTTTATATATCATAAAATTTTACATGGCAGGTTTTAAGAAGAGTTTAAAAAAAAAAACAAAGGAAAATGTCTTCAGTTATCTATCCATAAGTAATGTCCTGGCTGTTTTAGTTTTTGGTATTTCTTATCACATGGTTTTTCAGAGGGGACAAATGTCATATCAAGAATTTGCTGGATACCAAAAGAAATAGAGTCACTGACCTTGTCCATAAATGTAAACAGGTGATTGTAATTATGCTCTTCTCCTTCACTCCACTGGTGAACTGAATTGGCCTGAAACTCTTTGTATAGTTTCTGTCTTTGTTTCCTAGGTGTTAAATCCTTTTTTTTTTTCACTGTATTTATTCATTAAAGAGAAAAGAAAGTTAGCTGTAACTTGAAGTAGCTGTCTTCTGGATTGGCTTATATAAAGATCACTTTTTAGTAGTTAGTGTCTGTTGCACTGTGGTGTTAGGCCATGTGGGAGTAAGGGACGTGCCTATCAAGGCCTCTGAACCTCCTCAGGGATTCAGCATGCAGGAGCATTCACCTCTCTCTGTTTCTCCCTAATTTCTAACCATCTTTTAAGGCCTAGTTCTTTTCCAACCCTTTCTTAAGCTATTCACCTGCTCAGATTCCTGGTGTTATCTCTTCTTAGATCTTTCTTTGATACTAGTTTCGCATCCATAACAGTATTTTTTAATTCCATATGAGCAGAAATTACTTCCCATTATCTTTGGTATGTAATGCAGCGGCACATAAGAGATGCTAAAGTATTTTCTGACTCTTTGGCTTAGAAATGCTTTAGGTATACCTTATACAAACTTTTTCTTTTCTTAAACACAGAAATTCAAAGCAGACTACAGTAAGCTTGCTTATTCTGGCACAGTTGCCAAGTATTGGCTTATCTTCGGTTATTTGGAGAGTATCTGGTTTTAAAAGGGTACCTTTCAGGCCCTAAAGAAAACTGTTAGAATGCAAGTTGTTCAGCAGCCTCGCTGTTCATTCAGTTTACTCTCTTAACAGGTACTGCAGAAGGAGAGGCTGGGTACGTTCCACACTCATCATGTCTGTCCCACAAACAAGTACATCTAAAGGGAAGGTCATGCTTAAAGAGTACAGTGGACGCAAGATTGAAGTAGAGCACATTTTTAAATGGATAACTGCCCATGCAGCTTCTCGGATCAAAACTATATATAATGTTGAGCATTTGAAAGAAGAATGGAATAAAAGTGATCAGTACTGGGTAAAAATATACCTATTTGCAAACCTTGACCAACCGCCAGCTTTCTTCTCTGCATTAAGTATAAAATTTACTGGAAGAGTTGAGTTTATTTTTGTTAATGTGGAAAATTGGAACAACAAGAGTTACATGACAGATATTGGTATTTATAACATGCCATCATACATACTTAGAACTCCTGAAGGAATTTACAGATACGGAAACCACACAGGTGAATTTATATCCCTTCAGGCCATGGACTCATTTCTGCGCTCATTACAACCTGAAGTAAATGATCTGTTTGTTTTGAGTTTGGTTCTAGTTAATCTTATGGCTTGGATGGACTTATTTATTACACAAGGAGCAACCATCAAGCGATTTGTGGTTCTCATAAGCACTTTAGGGACATACAATTCCCTATTAATTATTTCCTGGCTACCTGTGTTGGGCTTTCTACAGCTCCCTTACTTAGATAGCTTTTATGAATATAGTTTAAGATTGCTGCGCTATTCTAATACAACCACCCTGGCTTCGTGGGTAAGGGCAGACTGGATGTTTTACTCTTCACACCCAGCCCTGTTTCTCAGTACATACCTTGGACATGGTTTGCTAATTGATTACTTTGAGAAGAAGAGACGGCGCAGCAACAATGATGAAGTTAATGCGAATAATTTAGAATGGTTATCAAGTCTGTGGGACTGGTACACCAGCTACCTCTTCCACCCGATTGCTTCTTTTCAGAACTTTCCTGTAGACTCTGATTGGGATGAAGACCCTGACTTATTCTTGGAACGGTTAGCTTTCCCTGACCTTTGGCTTCACCCTCTGATACCAACTGATTATATTAAAAACTTACCAATGTGGCGGTTTAAATGTCTTGGGGTACAGTCTGAAGAAGAAATGTCGGAGAGTTCTCAAGACACTGAAAATGACTCAGATAGTGACAACATGGACACTTTTAGTAGTAGTAAGGATGTATTTGAAGATAAACAAAGCATTGTTCACAGTTCTTCAGGAAGAACAAGTCACTGTGACACTGAAGCTTGTTCATGTGCCAATAAATGTTGTCAGACCAGCCCATGTGAAAGGAAGAGGAGGTCATATGGATCACATAATACTAATGAAGATATGGAACCGGACTGGTTAACTTGGCCTGCTGGTACGCTGCACTGTACTGAATGTGTTGTTTGCCTTGAGAATTTTGAAAATGGATGTTTGCTAATGGGGTTGCCTTGTGGTCATGTGTTTCACCAGAATTGCATTGTTATGTGGTTGGCTGGGGGCAGACACTGTTGCCCTGTTTGCCGTTGGCCTTCATATAAGAAAAAGCAGCCATATGCACAACAACAGCCGTTGTCAAATGATGTCCCATCTTAACCATGTGCAATTTGTCCTTAATAAGCTTTGGATATCTTACAGCTTGCCTTTTAAATGTTAGTCACAATGTTTTTGTGGTTTGAAGTTTAGTTTAATGTTAGTGCAGTGACAGGAAAACACATTATGCTGATGTTGATGACAGAATTTATTTGGTTGCCTTGTGTGTCAATTGAATGCATACTAAACTGTAAAAAATTTATTTACAGCATTGAAAATTCAGAAGTTAATGGGGTTTTTTGTAAGCACAAAAGAAATATGGTAGAAATTTATCTTAGCAAGATTTTATGAGGCAGGATCAAATCCTAGTGGGCCTGAGCTGGTTTCTTACCCTAAATGTTTTCTCCCTTTTTATAATCTCTGTCCAGCACCTCTTGGTTAAATAATGTATGCTCTGAGACATGAAATTAAAACGGATCTATAAAATAAATTATTTTAAAAGCAGAAGGTTGTAGGTTTTCTGATCTTAAGCTGTGTGTATTTAGGGAACCCCAGGCATGTGGTTTTTGCAGTTGCAGGATTCCCTGGCTAATGGTAGCAATATGACACATAATTTGTTCTGCTTAGGACACTTTTGAAATCTAAATTATTTTGTGTGTAAATCTTTTCATTCTGTAAAGTTGATAAGCTCCCTGAGGGATGGAATAATGTTAGAATTGCCTCATCTCCGTACGTAAGATCCAATATACAGACTCAGTAAATAACTGCTGGCTTGAATTTTAAGAACATATTTTAGTTTTACCTCTTACCCGTCTTGTGTAGGTAGGAAAGGTAAAAGATGCTATTTGATTTTTAGGTTACTTGGGAGCCTGGCAAGTTATTCTTAAAATCTTTCTCTTTACTCACCTGTGTTTTTTCATTTTGTTATTCCCTAAACCTCAGTTGAAGGAGAGAGCTGGAGAGATGGTGCAGAGGTTGAGTGTGCTAGCTGCTCTCACAGAGGACCTGGTCCAATTCCTGGCCCCACATAGTAGCTCACAAACATATGTAACTCAATTTCAGGGGATCTGATTCTGGTTTCTGGCCTCCTTGGGAACCAGGCATGCATGTGGTATGTGGACATAAATGCAGGCAAAACATCCATACATGTTCAAAACAAAATGAAACAAAGCACCTATGCCAAAAGGACATAAATCTGGTAAAATGTTGGGTTGATTTAAAATTAAGACAAGTGCTGACAATTAATTGTTAAAAACGGTATTTTAAAAATCAATTGTGTTTTATTTTAATTGTAAAAACTACATCTGTGTATTTCCTGGGAGGGACAGGACACTTGTCCTGGCGTTCGTGGAAGCCAGAGGTGATGTGCAGGAGTCTGTTCTCTTCTCCCACCATGTGGGTCCCAGGGATCCAATGCAGGTTCAGGCACCTTTATGTGCTGAGCCTCCTCACTGCCCATCGTATGTGTTGTGATCATCCTGTTTCTGTCTTTGTTGTCAGTAATTATTGGTACAGGCAATCTATTCAGGTGGTTTCCTCTCTTTGACCTAAGTTTATATTTCATGTGCCAGATCAGTTCAGGCTGGGAATGTAACTCAGTAATAGGATGCACCAGACCCTGATTCCAGCAGGAGTGAGGGACATTTCCCTTCATAATACCCTCTGCAGCGTTGGAATAGACAACACGCTGACTTAATAGACGATCACAAATTCAGGACAGTTGGGATTAAGACGAGACTAGGACACAGCCTTCAAACCTACATGCCCTTGGGGCTCAAGTACATAGTGGTGCAGCTATAGTGTGTGTACATTCTCCCTTTAAGTATGGTCAAAAAGAATGTATCAGCTGATCCACTCTGACCTATAGCCTTTAGGTAGAACTGTACCTTTCTAGCTTGTTCATGGATTTTTCTGCCATATTCACTCTCTCAGAAATAAGCTCATTGTAGAAAAAGCTATGGCAATGTGGGCTAGAGATCTAGCTCAGCGGTAAAACGTGTGCGCGCACACACACACACACACTCTAAAGCCCTGCAGGCACCAGAAGACATAAAATTGATTTTCATAACAGTGTCTATAGAGTAAGTACCAGCATCATTGCTATTACAAATATCTGCAAGCTCTTTTATTTGGGACCATATTTTTCAGAATATTTTCTCTTTGTTGACAATTCAGGGACTGATGACATTTCTACATAGGTAGCTTGCTTGGAGCTTTGTGATTTTTTTTTTTTTTTCTAGAAAGACCAACTGGTAGAATGTTCTACAGCAAAGAGCAGTTAGAACACTGGTATTTTGGGGAAACTGGTATTTGTCTTCCACATGCTCCCATTTGTTTTTACTTAATTTCTGAGCCAAGTGGCCAAACAGTAGGTTTCTGAAACAAAATCCATCAGACCAATTCCTGCCTTTGTTGTCAGATACTTGAGTAGGAGAAACCTCTTAAAATATCAAACAGCAACATCCTGGGCTTTAAAAACTGTTCAAATAGTTTCTTAATTCTGAACGTGGTGCACTGTGACCTATCTCAATGGATACTGCTTTATTTAGAATGAACCTAGTATTGTTTGACAAGGGGTAGAAAAGGATATGACTCTTACCTATTTTCCTGTTTCAAATCATCAGAATGATGTGTGATTGTTACTCAGCCCAATCTTTCTGCCTTAACTTAGGTTGCTGGTGGCCTTGTTCTGCCTGGCACACTCATCATCTAACAAAAGACATGGTACTCTTACAAGATTTATAAACATTCTGCCTAGCAGGATTCACAGAGAAGCATGGGGTGAGCTGGTAACACAGCAGCCTCCGATGTTGAAGGTGGACACTTCATTTGGATACGTCTCACGACACCATCTTTGGGAAGGAAGATGAGCCAGAGGTCATCTTTTGAAAAGTCCAGTTCTGTTCCAATCTATTCTCTTGGAAATGCATTTCCATCACATATCAAAATAGTATCTATTTTGCCAGGATCTTTATTTCAGGAAAGCCCCTAAGCTCATTTCTGTGCTTTCAGCACCAAACTCATCCCCTTACCCTGAAGATCTCCAAAAGCAGGAACAAGCGCCTTGGAGCAGCTTCTCACTCCAGGCAAGCAGGTTCCTGCTGATACTGCAGGAGGGCAGATTTACAGTGTCAGCTGTTTCCCTGGCTGTGTAAAGGATAGAAGGTAATATGCCAAAGCAAAAGGCAGTTCTTAGCACAATATGCACCACATGGAGTTCTACAGAAATTGGAGAAAAGGTATTACAATTTTCTAATGGGTAGAAAAACCCACAGGAACCTATTGACCTGCATTCTTATACCCTAAGTGGGGTTGGAGCAAATAAACCCACTCAGACACTTAGTATCTGTTCAAATAGCTTGAGGTTTTTAGCAGAGGAGGTCATGTTAAGTATAAATTAACATGCTTATCTGAGAGTCTGCAATCTGAGTGCAGCCCTAGTGTTTCCTGAAGTAATATTCCTAGAGGAAGAATGATGGGTGGGACGTGGCTTTTAGATGCCCTGGACCATATTGTCATCAGCTAGGAAGAGGGGTGAGACGAGAAAAGGATGGAACAAATAGTCAGTGTTCTCCCATCTTTATTTAACCACTTCCAGACAGCAAGGGGAATACTGGGCCAGGAGGATGACTTGGTGGCTAAAAGCACTTGTAGGGTAAGCAAGACAACCGGGGTTTGGATTCAGAGAACCCACATAAAAGTCAGATGCAGTAGCACACATTTGTAATCCCAACACTCGCTAGAGAACACATTGCACTGACAGAAACAACAGAGACCCTGAGTTAAATAAAGTAGAAAGTGAGAATGACTTCTGTGTTCTGGTTCCCAACATGTACTATGGTATGTGTCTTAGTTACTTCTCTATTGCTGTGAAGAGACACCATGACCAGGGAAACATATAAAAGAAAACATTTAATTGAGGTTTGCTTACAGTTTCGGAAGGTTAGTCTATGGCCATCACGGTGGAGAACATAACAACAGGCAGGCAGGCATGGCACCAGGACAGTAGCTGAGAACTTACATTTTACCCACAAGCAGCAGGCAGAAAGATAGGGAGACTGGATCCTGCATGGGCATTTGAAACCTCAAAGCCCATCCCCCAGTGATACACCTTCTGCAGTAAGTCTGTACCCCTGACCTTTCCTAAACAGGTGACCAGCTAGGAACCAAACACAAACTTTGGGGCCTATGGGGATCATTCTCATTCAAGCCACCATAGGGTGTTTGCCTACACACACACACACACGCTGCACTACCACCACCACCACCACCACCACCACCACCACCACCACACCAAAACACAAAGCCACATCACTACCACTCCAAAAAAAAATAAAAAAGGAAAAATATATTTTTCTTCTCTCTTTAGTTAGTCCTTTGAGAGACAATATGTTTCCATAAAAGCAAGCATAGGGTGCTGAAGAGATGGTGACGTCCCAACAGTTAAAAGTATGTATTGTACTGCTCTTTGAGAAGAGCCAAGTTCCATTCCCACTATTCATGTCAGGTGGCTCACAACCGCCCGGAACTCCAGCTCCAAGAGATCCAATGCCCTCTTCTGGCTTCTGTAGGCCCCTGCATGCACACGCATATACTGACAGATAGACACACATGCATACAATAACTAAAAGTAAATCTTAAAAGCATAAATAGCAAATACGCAAAATTTTAATTTATCACAAAGTCAAACCATTCATGTAACTAGATGAGAAAGAGGACAGTTTTCACATCCCAGAAGCCTCTTTCTGGTTCCTTCCCCGGCAGTACTGGGGGAGGGGATGTGTGTGCAAAGACAGGAAATGTTAAGGGGTTATGGGAAAGGGTAAGAGCCATTCCCTACCTACATTTGGCATGTTTCTTGTTGACTAAATAAATAGTTTCAGCATAGATAACTGGAGACTGCCCCACATAGTAATTATACATAGATATTATACTCCCTCCCTAAAGCAAGACCACAAGATTATTGAAAAAACAGCTAGTACTTGAGTTTTATTCTTTTACATGTAGACATCCAGTTAGACCAGCACCATTTATTGAAGATGCTTTCTTTTTCCCATTGTATGGTTTGGCTTCTTTATCAAAAATCAAGAGTCCATGTGTGAGTTTATTTGTGGGTCTTTGATCCAATTCCATTGATTAACGTGTCTGTTTCTGTACCAATACCGTGCCGTTTTTATTACTGTTTCTCTGTAATACAGCTTGAGGTCAAGGATGGTGACTCCTCCTGAAATTCTTTTCTTGTTCAGGATTGTTTTGGCTATCCTGTGTTTTTTGAAATGCAGATACTGGGGATGGAGCAGAGACTGAGGGGATGGCCAACCAATAACCATCCCAACTTGAGACCCATCCTATGGGCAAGCACTAATCCATGATACTCTATTATGCTTGCAGACAAGAGTCTAGCAAGGCTATCCTCTGAGAGGCTCTACCCAACAGCTGACTCAGACAGATACAGACACCCATAGCCAAACAGTGAATGGAACTTGGGGACTCTTATAGATGAATAGGAGGAAGGATTCCAGGTCCTGAAAGGTATAGGAACTCCGTAGGAAGACCAGTAGAGTCAACAAACCTGGACCCTTGGGACTCTCAGAGACTGAACCACCAACCAAAGAGCATACATGGCTGGACCTAGGCCTCTCCACACATATGTAGCAGCTGTGCAGCTTGGTCTTCATGTGAATCCCAAACAACTAGAGTGGGCACTATCCCAAACGCTGTTAACTGTATGTGGGATATGTTCTTCTAGCTAGGCTGCCTTGTCTGGCCTCATTGGGAGAGGGTGAGCCTAGCCCTGCAGAGACTTGATGTACCAGGGTGGGGGGATACCCAGGAGGGCTTCCACTTGCTCAGAGGGAAGGGGGAAGGATTGTGGGAAGGGGTGAGGAGGAGGGGGGCAGTGAGTGGGATGTAAAGCAAGTAAGTAAAAAAAAAAAAAAAAAGATAATGTAAAAAAAATAGCTAGTAACTAGTGAACCATGCTCAAAGTAAAAGCATATGTATTGGGGCTGGAGAGATGGCACAGGGCTTAAGAGCACTGGCTGCTCCTCTAGAGGACTTGGGTTTGAGTCTCAGCACCCACATGGTGGCTAATAACCATCTGTAACTCCAGTCCCAGGAGATCTGACATTCTTTTCTGGCCTCTGTGGGCACCAGGCATATATGTTACACACAGAACTATATGCAGAAAAAAAATACCCATACATGTAAAAAGTAATAAAATTAAATACACACACATACACACACACACACACACACACACACACACACACACCCCACCCCTTACTGAGCATGGTGGTGTACATCTTTAATCCCAGCAGTTTGGAGGCAGAGGCAGGAGGATGTCTGTGAGTTTAAGGACAGCATGGTCTTCACAGTGTGTTCCAGGGCAGCCAGGACTTCATAATGAAATCCTCAAAACATTTTAAAGAGGGGATAGGATACATTTTGATAAGTATCATTAGGTAAGGTCACAGTGTGTTTGTACAAATTAATATGGCTACAAGATTACTAGAGTGTAATGTTATGGAAACATTACTGCATATGTGACTCATCATTGGCCGATGTGTCATTACTTGCCACATGACTGTCTTTTGTACGAATGTACCATAATTCAGTTCTACCATGCAGGGACAGACAGCATTCCACCATGGTGAACATACAGCTTCTTTCTAGTGCTTGGCAATGCCACATGGCGCTGCTGTGAATACTCTTGTATATGACTTTGGCTTCCGTTTATGTTTGCTTAGAGTGGGATTTCTGGATTATTGAGTTTCCCTATGCCCAGTTTTGGTAAACACTGATTCTTAAGTTATTACAAGACCTAGTAGATACTTGAAGCCTCAGAAAATACCAAACCCTGTGATCGCTGATTTTCCCCATACATACTTAATGATAAATTTTAACTTATAAATTAGGCACAAGTGATTAACAATAAATAGTAAATAGAATGATTGTAAATTATGTTAATTTTCTCTTTCAACATCTTGTTTTTTCATTTGTAGGAGACGTTTTATGACTTTTCTTTGGCATTTCCAAATTACTAACATCACTATTTTTTAAAAAAATTGTTCTTTAGCAAATCCATATGTGTAAGCAATACATCTTGATCGTGTGCACCCCAAACTTCCTCCTTCTACTCCCCCCAGGCGACCTCCAACACATTCTCCTTTCCAGTTTCATTAAAATCCTCTCTTTTTGTTAATAACCCATTGGGTCTAATTAGTGCTGCCAACCAGAATGCCGACTGACCTTGGTGACTTGATTTTGTGCAGGTAATCAGCGACATGAATTCATGGGTAAAGTGGCCATGTTGTGTCCAGAAGGCAGCATTTCACAGTGCTCTTCTCCTTCCTCCTCTGGCTCTTCACATATATTTTCCCCGACTTCCACTGTTTTTGAGTCTTGTGCGAGGGGTTGCAACATGCACCCCATTTAGGGCATCACTGGTGTGCCTCCTCAGAGTCACTCAACAGACACCTCTTCTCAGTACTCGCACCAGTTATGAGGCTTTGCATGATCTGTAGCATCGCTGCTCTTAACCCTGGGGCCATTACGCCATAAGTAAGTGTTACTTGAAATTAAACTCTGATATGACAAGCCAATAACCAAGACAGCCTGTGGCACTTGCAATGTGGGATACACTGGACAAAAGGACAATTCCTGCTCCAGGCAGGATGGTAGGAGACCTCAGCACTACTCTGAATGGTATGAAACTTAAAACAATGAACTGTTCTAGAATATTCCATTTTATAATTTCAGATTGCCATTGGCTGCAGATGACTGAAGCTTAGAAGGTGAAACCTCAGATAAAGGGAGATGAGTGTATAGGTTAAACAGCAGTGTGTGCAGTGTTCTCTCCACCCAGCTTCAGCCCCTGTGAGGGGTTCGGCACCGCCCCTGTGGATGAGCGGTGGGGCTGCTGCAGTTTGGAAGCAGGTTCCCTTTTTAATCACTCATTTCTTTTAGTGGAAGAGGGGTGCTTGTTTTGTTTTAAAAGTACCTCTATGTAACTAATCTGACCTCAAATTCAGGATCCTTCTGCCTCAGCCTCCCAAGTGCTAGGATTGCAGGGATGTGCCACAATGCCTGACTTCTCAGCCTGCCCTCCCTCCCTCCCTCCCTCCCTTCCTCCCTCTCTTTATCTCTCTCTCTCTCTCTCTCCTCCAGTCTGGTCTCTAAGTCATTCTGTAGCAAGGTAGCCTGGAACTTCTAATCTTCAGATTACCTGTACACCCCTCTCCTTAGCTGCTGATTTCTAACCCTACTGAAACGTGGTTGTATAATGTGATGTGTTTCATATGTGATAACTTCCTTTTTGCTGTGTACAAGATAAGACAGATCAAGTAGGTATTGTGTACTTTATCAAATATATGTCAAGCATCAAAAGAAAATTCTTAGTTCTTCCACCTGTGATGGTGGAGATTATAGACTGAGTTTTATCCCCAAAAGTTGAGATGCTGATGCTAATATAACTGTATTTGGAGAACAGGTTTCTAGTGAGGTAATGAGAGCTCCTTGCTAAACCTGAACGGATTACCCTGCTAGCTTCATGTGATTACAACACACTCGGAAATGACAAGGGGAGAAACTGGCCAGGGTTACTAAGAACAGCAGTCACAGTGGCTGTCACTGCAGTAGCACAGATGGCCATTCGGCAGGGTGTGTGGCAATGAGGTAGCCCTCCTTCGGGTTTTTCCACTGTACTTTGAAGGAATCTTTTCTTCTTCTCCATATCCAGGTTGCTGTCCTTCTGATTGTTGTCCTATGTATGTAACCATCTTTTCTCTCTTGTTATTTTTAAGATTATCACTGTGCAGCCTCACAAAAAAATAGTAAAAATATCCTGTTCAGAACAACTGCAAAAAAATTAACTATTTAGGAATATATATCTAACTGAAGAAGAGAAAGATCTCTACAATGAAAACATCAAGACATGGAAGAAGGAAGTCATAGAAGATGCTAGATGATAGAAAGACCTTTTCATGATCCTAGATTGGCAGAACTAATATCGTGAAATTAGGTACCAAATTGATTCATGGATTTAATGCAATAGCTATCAAAATTCTGATGGTGTATTTCACAGATTTAGAAAAACAATACAAGAAGGCATATGTAAACTCAGAAGACAACAGATATCCAAAAGAATCCAAAGGAGTAAGATCACTGCTGAAAGTATTACACTGCTAATCCTCAAATCATAGTACAGAAGACAGCCCAGTACTGTCATAAAACAGGTAGACAGGGATAGGATAGAGACCCCAGCAATAGCATAACAAAACTATGGACACTTAATATTTGAAAAAGGAGACAGAAACATACATTAGAAAAAAACCAACCTATATTTCTGTCTCTCAGGGAAGAAGTTCTCACAGTACCCATATTCAAACACGGGACCACCTCACTAAGGACCTTACTTAATCCTAATAATCTCCCATAGTACTTCATAATACTTCACAATAGGAACTAAATGCCAACATGAGTTTTCTACGAAAAAAAAAATAACAGCAAGCCATAAGAAAAGCTTATTATCACTGAAAAAAAGAAATTAAAGAAGGTACTAGGTGGTGGAGTTCCTATACTCTCAGACTGGCAGAATTAAAATTTAGAAAATGGGTATTTACCAAAAATAATCTACAAAGTTGATGAAATTCATCAAAAATTCCAATTAAATTCTTCACAGAACTATAAAAAAAAATAAAAAAATTCATATGGAAACACAAAAGTCTATATATAGTCAAAGAAATCCTAAGCAGAAAGAATACTATTGGAGGCAATATAATATTTGACCTCAAATTATACAAAAGAGCTATAGTGACAAAGACACCATGACACTTATGCTGGATAGTTTCATGTCAACTTGACACAAGCTCAAGTCATCTGAGAAGAGGGAACCTTAAGAAGATGCCTCCACCCAAACCCCTACCTCGGGCAGTTGGGAAAGCTAGCCCAGAGGTCATGAGAACTGGAGAGCTGGCCCTGCCCCTTGCCAGTTGAAGCATTTGGGAGAATGGGCCCTGCCTCTTGATGCCTGCAAAACTTGGGAGAGCATGTCTTGTACTTCTCCTGGATAGCACAGTTGGCCCTAGTGGTGGAGATGCCTCAGGCCAGCTGACCCCAAGGATTAGAGCCCTGCCACTCCTATTGCAATGAGGTGGCATAGGCGCAGAGGTGATGCCCTCGCCCTTTGCCACCCGCAGCAGTCAGGAGAGCTAGCCCCAGGGGTCATGGGAGAGGAGTCACCTGAGCAGCACAGTAGTGCTGGCTCTAGTGGTAGGGGCATGGATGAGCCAGCATTGAGGGTGTAATCACAGTAGAGCTGGCCCTGAAACTCATCTGCTTTTAGGTGGTCTGGGCACTCGGGGAAGATCTCTGCCCCCTCACCCCTTATTCCCAAGGTAATTGGGAAAGCTGACTCCAGGGTCATGAAAGCAGGAGAGCTGGCCCTGCCCTTTACAGGCTGCAGCACTTTGGAGAGCAGGCCCTGTACCTCACCCGAGCAGCACAGTAGAGCTGGTCCTGGTGGAGGGGATATGGATGAGCCAGTCCCCAGGAAGACAGCAAGGAAGAGCTGGCTCGACGACTCATCTGCTGTGAGGTTGCATGGGTGCAGTGTGATGCCCTCCCCCACCTCGACCCTCACTACCTGTGGTATTCAGGAGAGCTGACCCCACAGTCGTGAGAGCAGAAGAGCTATCCCTGCTTCATACCAGAGGTAGCACTCCAGAGAACAGATCCTGCACCTCTCCTGGGCAACACAGTGGAGTTGGCCCTGACACGAAGGCCTGAGTGAGCCAGCCCCGCAGGTATGAGAAGAGGAGAGCTGGCTCAGCTCCTGGCTGGCTGAAGCACTTAGGGGAGTGGGTCTTGTGCCTTGACTGGGCAGCACAGTGGAGTTGGCTCTGGAGGCGTGGGTGCGGTTAAGGCAGAGTGAAGTGCTGACCCTGCCTCCTGATGATGTGGTATTGAGTGTCATAGCTGGAACAGTGATGGAGGGCCCCCCACACCCTGGTGGTGCGGATAAAGAAGAGCTAGGGGTCTGACCAGCTCAGCTGCCACTCAGGCCCAAATCTAGGGCTTTGAGTTGACCCACCCCCAAATCTACATGCGTGAACTGTTAGGGTATGTCAAAGGGCCAATCCTGCCAATCCAAAACTGCACTATCTCCCTGACACAGGGCAACAACAGGACAACTGGGAGAAATCCCAATGAAGATCCATTGTTGATGGTGTCACAGAAACCAGAGATGTCAAACCAGACCCATGACTATTTGCAATGGATATTTGCAAGTGAAGATGTGTGGACAGAGGGGTAGACTGTGGAACACACTGTGACACACTACAGCTTTCACCACCAGATGTTTTTTTCTTTCTTTCTTTTTTTTTGATACTTTATTTACATTTCCAATGTTTCCCCCTTTCTAGGTCTCCTCTTTGGAAACCACCTATCCCCTCCCCCTCCCCCCCTCTATGAGGGAATTCCACCTCCCACCCACCCGCCCACCCACTCCCATATTCCCACCTTAACATTCCCCTTTACTGGGGCCTCTCCTCCCCCTGATGGCCAACAAGGCCCTCCTCTGCCACATACGTGGTCCGAACATGGGTCCCTCCATGTGTATTCTTTGGTTGGTGGTCCAGTCTCCAGGAGGATGGGGGGGGGGGTCAGGCTAGTTGACACTGTTGCTCCCTCCATGGGGCTGCAGACTCCCTCAGCTCCTTCAGTCCCTTCTCCAACTCCTCCATCTGGACCTCACTCTCAGTCCAGTAGTTACTGTAAAGTGAACCTTGGGTATTCCAAACGTTTCAGCTAATATCCACGTATCAGTGAGTACATACCATGTTCGTTCTTTTGTGACTGAGTTACCTCGCTCAGGATGATATTTTCAAGTTCCATCCATTTGCCTGCAAATTTCATTAAGTCATTGTTTTTAATAGCTGAGTAGTACTCCATTGTGTAAATATACCACATTTTCTGTATCCATTC